>JAHLSL010000046.1:8971978-9059333 GCA_025920805.1 Petroica traversi | reverse complement strand
GCTGCCGGGGGCTCGGGGCGCTCCGGCTGTGCGAGGGAGCGCAGCCTCCAGGAGCAGCCGGCGGGAGAGGACACAGCCCGGAGGTGCCGCGGCAGCGAGGGGGTGGCGGTGCTGGTGATCAGAACCCTTCAGAAAACCAGACCTCTGGAGCGGCAGCTCTACTGAATTCCCCATGCCTGCTTGTAAAGCAGGTGCAGGAAATTAAAGGATAATTTATTTGAGCATATATTCGCTTTGCTGCTGGTGGGAAAGCTAGAAAAGTTAATCATGATGTAGTTGCTGTCAGTACATGACAGAATAGCTTTCATGATGAAGAAGATGCCTTGCGAAAATAATTGTAAAAATTGCATCTTAGGTGATTTGCTTCTGATACAAAAACGTTATCAGAAAAATATTAGACGTTTTCCGTGTTTCATTAAATTAATGTATATTTATACATCACAGTTGCCTTAGAAGGACGCTTTTGTCCTCTAATGACAATATCAGTTTATGCTGTTGAAACCTGTATTTTTGTGAGATTCAAACTGAAAATTCAATATAGGCTGCTCTGGGCACGTTGCAAGGTGGAGAAATACCACATTTTGGGTTTTTTTGTAGTTAGACAATTGCATGTTGCCTTTGTTCGATTTGGAGATTACTTCAGCAGCCACAGTAAGTGTTGTGACACCAAACAATTTAGCTAATATATTAAAAATTGAGAAATAATTTGGTGATAAATATGAAAGAAAATTAGTAATTACTAATGAAATGAACATTCAGTGACATTACAGTTAACATCTCCAAGTTAGTAATTGTAAGATGTTACTTCCGAGTTTAATAATAAAGAATTAAAAGGGAGTATATTTATAATTTATTTCTAAACTGACATAAATCTCTTTTTTGTAGCTCCTCAAACAGATAAATGATACATTTGTATGGGACTAGCAACTTCCTCTTCACAGTTAAGAAGTTCTTATTTGTAATTTTCTGACAGGATGAGACAAGAGGAATAAAATGAGATTGTTCTGAATATGCTTACTTTTTCTTTCAGATTTGTAGCTGTTTGTTCACATGTGTCCAGGGGGAGATGAAGTACGTTGGATCCTGCATAGTTTGGCTTTGTATGGCAGTCTTCCTCCTTCCTGTTTCTACTTCTGTGGCTGTCAGTGACCAGACAGGTACTTCCACTTTTCTTGCCCATCACAGAACAAAGACTCACATCTCAGTGCTCAGAAATTTTTTTAACAAATAGCAACAGCACGTAGAAAAGAAACAATATGAACAGATAAAATTATACAAGGTTCTTTTAAATCTCTTTTCTGAAACGTCCTAAGTTTGAAGTAGTTCCAAAGCAGCCTTTCTTCTTCCTGTGCTTGGAAGATTCATGTATGGAGGGAGTTGTAGTTCCTAGGAATTTTATTTTGTACTTTTCCTGCTATACAAAACAAGATTATAAATCAGAGTTTATGAAACTTCTCTGAACAAAGTCATGTGGTTTTATCAGACTATATCAGTTCTCACATTTACCTAAACGATCTAATGCTTATAGTAACCACACCTATACTTAATCCTTAGACTGGGTTGTATGTATCACACACACAGAATGAAAAAAAAACCTTTTTCCTAAGAAGATGGGCAAAAAGAATATAAAGATATTGTTTAAATTAAGAGCTGTTGCCTGTCTTCTGTAAATTTTCTCATATTTCTCTGTTTTCTTATTTCTCTTACTTTCCACGTGTTATCTAGTGGTCTCACTTAAACTCTGTTAACTCTCCAGGATGTGGTAAATTCTGTCTTAACGACACATTCTATGTGCTTGTCAAAATCAGAACATCAGCATGTACTTTATTATAATTTCCTACAATTATTAGCAAGGAGAACATGTTTATTGCTATTTGATTTGGGTTTTTTTCCTCAAAAATAAAATTAAATCTTAGTAATGCTGTCCCTTTCCAGAAATCTAATGAAAGATAATAGAAACTACAGAACACACAGCAACTTTGAATCTCAATAGCTCATTTGAAACTCAGGCCCAAGAAATTTAGAGGTCCATGACTAGGAAAATAATCCTGTTGCTACTCTTGGAAACTATAAGTAATAATAATGAATAAGTAATAAGTGTAATGTGTGGGCTCTGAGGTAATAATAATGCGTTGTGAAGAGCCTGAATTTAAGTCAAAGTCTTTTTCTTCTTATATTTTTAGGGCAGTGAGTCTAAGTGCTCTGCTGATGAATTATTCTTAACCCCTCTGAGAGAGCGAGCCTACATCATAGCTGTGAAACCATTCTGTCTGAAAGAAAAAAATAGGTTTCATTCTGTCATTGCTAGGTGGTCAGTTGCAGAAGGCAAGTTTTCTAGGTACCAAAATGGTGTGAATGCAGAAGTTTCTCTAACTATATAGATTGAAAAGTGTTAAAACAAAATTCTAGGAAGCATTGTTGATTTTCTTTTACATTTCTTTTTCCTAATGAGATGATGCCTTAGTAAAAGTTTGGCCAGCCACAGAAGATGTAGCAGTTACACTGAACTGCTGATAAACAGTGTATCTGAACTATGCCTTACACTCTGTTAAAAGTTTGTAGCTAAGACGCCAGCAGTGAAGTTGCAGTTTTCCTTAGCTTGAATGCCACAAAGATGGGTCCAATTGAACTGCTAGGAAGAAGAGGAGAGATTGAACCCCTCCTGTGAAAAACTGATGGTGTGCAATTGAGGGAAGTTTCTTTAGTTTATGATGGTGCAGACAGATGGTGAGGAATAACAAGGAGATGGCTGCCAGCTTGAGAAGCTCTGCCAACAGCAGGTGTGTGAGTTAAGGCCAAAGTTAAATGCCAGTTGATAACAGGAAAGAGACTCTACTAGAATTTGTAGGGATGATTACTGTCCAAAAAAGAAATACAAGTTGTAGACCAGAAAGGAGAAGTTGGGAAAGAATGGACCCAGTAAAGGAGCAGCGGTAAAAGTGGTAGAGATCCTTCTGCCAACGTTTTGGTAATCTGCTCTGTTCAGCTGAACTGAGTCCTCTGTGCTGCAAAGCTGTTTTGTTCCAGTTTGATAAATTCTGTTCAGATGAATCTGTTACAAATTGGAAATGTGTTTTTTTTCAAGAAGAGGATAATATCTAAAGGGTTGTTTTGTTTTTCTGTCTTGCAATCAGTCACACTTTTTTGGGCCTTTGTTCCCTCCTAGGTTCTGTTTGAATCAGCATTTGTCCTTCAATATCTGCCTAGATGATCTTTTTGGTTTTCTGCCTTTAACAACATATGCATAGTGTTTATTTCTCTGTGCTAATGTGAAAACATTTCCAGCAAAGCACATTTAGGTAGGATCTCAGATTACTTTATTTGCATTTTGCAATTTCTCACCTGATCTACTTGAATCTAAAGGAATGGCTTCAAATACATGTATAAGTGTAAACTAGAGTTAATTTGAGGGTGGTGAGGGAAAGAAGTGTTAGGGGAAGGATTAACTTGTGCATATGTAGGGGAGAGCTTTCTGAGCAGGCATGCTAAATACACTTGTGACTTATACATTGGGCCAATATTGTAATAAATAAATACCAGTATTGAAAACAGAGTCAGAGGCTGAGAGAGTATGCTTGATCTTCTTGGAGCAATGCTCCTTAGGCTCTGAGGGTGCCAGTAAGCATTAGAGTCACATCAAGGATTTCTTTCAGTTCTCATATTTTGATATGCTGAGTGTTCATTAGCAGGAAGGACTCACTTCTCATGATGGAGTATAGCAAATCTGAGGGGAGAGGGTTCAGGAGTTTTCCACAGGCATATTCTTGATCTGACTTCAAGAATACTTTCATCATGTTGTCAGCTTATTATTATTGTGAATATTTGGGGTTTAAGTGTGGACGTGAGCTCTTTCTGTAGTGACACATTAAGTTCTAATTTGACCATTCCTGAATGCTTTATATTAAGAATTTTAATATTCTGTCTCATTACTAGATCATTTCTTCTTTTTATACTTTCATTTGCAACTACTTTTTTTTAAAGTCACTTGCTAATCCATGAAAAATGTAGTATAAACAAAGTCCTGGGACTGTCAGACATGGTTAATTTTCCTTGTCTTTTGACATGGAATGTGTTGTGAAAAGTACTGGCTATGGATCATGATTTTAGATAGGAAATTAAACCCAAATACAGTGAGTGATTTGAAGTGTGCAAATCAGTTCAGCTTTTTGGTTTTAATGTTTTAGTACAACTAGATACTTCTCAAAATCAATATAATGACTCTGTAGTAACTCTCATATATAATGTGTTTAAACACATGAAATTCACATCCAACCTGGCATTGAGTGTTTCCAGGGATGAGGCATATACCACCTCTCTGGACAACCTGTTTCAGTGTTTCACCACCATTATTGTAAAGTCTAGTCTAAATCTAACCTCATTTTAATTTAAGATCATTACCCCTGGTCCTGGCGCAACAGGTCCTGATAAAAAGTCTGTACCCATCTTTCTTATAGGCCCACTGGCTGGAAGGCTGGAGTAAGGTCTCCCTGGAGCCTTCTCTTCTCCAGGCTGAACAGCCCTGACCCTCAGGAGAGATGCCCAACTCTCTGATTGTTTTTGTGGCCCTCCTTTGCACCTGTTCCAGTGGGTCCACATCTTTCTTGTGCTGGGGCCCTGGAGCTGGATGCAGTAGCCCAGGTGGGAGGAGCGGGTCTCATTGGAGCTGATGAGCAGAGTCACCTCTCTTGACCTGCTGGCCGTGCTTCTTAAGTGTAGCCCAGGATATGATTGGCTTCCTAGGCTGTGAGCACACACTGTCAGCTGTGCACACAACTTTTCATCCATCAGTATTCTCAAAGTCTCCTTGTCAAGGCTGCTCACAATTCCTTTGTCCCCCAGCCTGTATTGAGACTGGGCATTGCCCTGACTCAGGTGCAGCACCTCATGAGGCTGTTGAACCTCACGAGATTCCCATGGGCCCAATTCTCTCTTGTCTAGCTCCCTCTGGAGGGCATCCTGTCCTTCAGGTGTGTCAGCTGCACTACTCAGCTTGGTGTCATCTGTAAATTTGCTGAGAATGCACTCAATGTCACTATCTATGTCATCTATGCTACTAATTAATTGAACAACGTTGGTTTCAAATGGGACACCACTCGTCACCGATTTCCATCTGGACATTGAGCAGCTGACTACTCCCCTCTGGATGTGACTGTCCAACCAATTCTTCATCCACCAAACAGTCCACAAATCAAATCCAATTCAGAGTTGTTGTGGGCACCATGTAAAAGGCCTTGCAGAAATCCAGATGACATCCATAGCTCTTCCCTTGTCCATGATGTAGTCACTCCATTGTAGAAGGCCACTGAGTTATTCATGCAGACTTGCTGTTGGTGAAGTGGTGCTGATTGTCCCAAATAATATGAGTCCTGTCCTCCACTACTTGCTCCTCTTCATGCTCTAGGGGTCTAGCATGTGTATCCTAGGCATTGAACTCCATTGCTTGGATTTCTTATTTCTTCCTGCCAATGCTGTTATGTTACTTCTAACCATCTAAATAGTCCCCAGACTTGAAATTGACCTCTTTACTGTATCATGTTCCCTTCATTCTTCCCACTCTTTTTAAAATAACATATACATGGGAATGTAATATGGCCTTCTTTACGGAGTAAAATAATGGAACACCAAAAAAAATAATCAGATCTTATTTCCTGGTGCCTGTATACTTAAGGCTACAGATATGTAGGAAATCTAAATTCTTTACCTTATTTGAAAGCAAGCCAGCTGGGTCTATTTATCTTCAGTATGAAAACATTTGAGGTGGACTCACCGGATGACATTGCTGATATTTGCAAGTGTGTGGAAACCTCTGAAGAGGTTGCCTATGTCTGTGTGTTTATGAAGCATTATCTAGTAAGAGTGTGAGAAAAATCTCGGGTAATATGGGTTTCTGCCTGAAGCCTGAGGTTGTGGGTATATGTTAGGTTGGGCTTTGCTGTTTGGCCACATTCATTAGGCTGGTCATTGCTACTGATGGAAGCTTCACTGCCCTTGAAATGTGACTGTCAGTGGTGGCAGATGGAGCTAAAAACTTGACTTGAACATGGAGTTTAATTATAAAATAGCACATGGGTACTTGTGAAGTGAATCTAGCCATGGCAGTTCACACTTGGTCTGGAGAAGCCAAGACTGCCTATTGGAAGTTACAGTTCCCACTCAGGAAGTGCACACAAGAGATATCTGTAAGAGGGAGACTTACAGACCTGTTGAAGCACACACCGGAGTCTCTTCTGTCCTCGTGTGCATGGACTGGAAAGCTGAGCATGGTGCCTAGATGGAGGTTGCAGTGTGCTTCAACAGGTATCCTGATCATTCCAGGAATTTGGAATGTGCCATTGCATGTTGCAACAGATATGTCTAGATGCAAGGCCTTTTTTTTTTGTTTTTAGTTTTATTTTTCATGATGCTATTAGAAAACAAAAAATTCTCACTATCATCTTACTGGTAAGAGAGAAGACAATGATCTGTGATGTATCTGCTTGGTCTGCAAAAATTAATATTTTCAAGATTATTTTATTGATTTTATATTAATAAGCTCATAGCTGGAGCTCATAGATTTATAAAGATCAGGGTTTAAATTTTTGTATGGGTAGATAAACTCGTTAATTTATAGATAAGTTAACTTGACCTTTGATATCCATGATTTAATATAAAACTTTTAATTCAATCCACACAGATGCAGTTTTATCTTCTGCAGAACAATCTAGTGTATAAATGTAAGCTTGTTTGTACTATTTTATAGTAATGTATTTTAACAGGCCAGGTAGGTTCATGGTTTCTGCACTTGGGTTAGCAGTAAGGGTTTATCTTGTTCCTTTTCTTTCCTGAATGTCTTCGTGTAGATCTTTTCATACAGCTGCCCACGTGCTGAATGGGAAAGTTACCTGGTTTGTCTTAGGCTAAATAAAGGGAAATTTAAGGATCTGCTAGCATACTAAAAATTGTGGAAGAGGTTAACTCTACAAGCTGTAATTGCAGAAAGAATTTTCATCAATCTTTAGTAATGAAAGTTGTCAGTCTTGGTATGGAGAGGGTTTGGTCTTGTTGTTTGAGAGTTTTCCCTCAGCTCTCTGGTAAAAGGAAAAGCATTGAACTAAAGGAGTGCATCAGCAGAATGGGATAGATGATTCCTCGTAACTCTTTCAGTTCTTCTTAGGATGTGGCAGACAAACAAAAAACTAACACTTCAATGGCCTGGCTGTGCTGTGACTGTTATGCCACTGATAAAAATAGGTCTACAGCCCAGTCTGTGGCATGTGAGGAATCATTGCTATCATCTGGATAACACAAAAATTAAGGCTTGAGTCTTTATTTGGACTTGGAAGTAAGCGGCTGTGGGGAGTAGGCTCGAACTTTCTAGTCTTTCACTGCTCAATGCTCTTGTAAGTTAATGCTGAAAAGGAATAAACACACTTGTGTCCCAGGTTCTCTAAAGCTTAGATAAGTTCAGGGTAAAATCAACAATAAGTATTCTCTGTCTGCTCTTATTATAAGTACCACCAAGAATTTAACCAAAAAGAGAATCTGCCTTGAAATTTATTAAATATTTTTGAAAAAACCCATAGGAAACACATAGATTTCAGAAAAACATGTGTCCACATATGTCTGACATTCTTTTGTCACTTCAACCATAGATGGCTTCCTTTACGCCAGCTTATTTCTTAGAGCTATAGTTATGTAAATGTACCCTAACATTAATTGTTTTAGAGTGGCTGTGTAAAGAATTCTACAGTTTAAAAATCTGTATTTGATTGAAGGTTGATGTTTGTAGACTAAAGGGTATCTAAGGTGAACCTGTTTCTGTCCCATGCTGCGTGTGTGTATATCAACTTGTGTACTGAAATTGCTCTGTTACTCTGTAATTCCAGTGAATGCTTTTCTCACTGTATAAAACTTCCTGCAAAATGATGAAAGATTTCACTTCAGAGTTTTCAACACAAGTATTCTTTACAGTTCAGCATCTTTTCTGGGGAAAGGGAATTTACAGAGTTTTTCATGCATTTGTTTCGTTGCATTTGTCACAGAACTCTGTTAGTCTAGCGAAAAACATGCATATACATGTATTTCTGGGTCTATATGAGGGAAAGAAAAAATTATTCTCTTAGAGCCCTGGAAGTAAATTCATTTATCTCTGATGTTTCTTGTAGTAGTAAATTGTTAGTTGTAGTTGTACATTTGAAGGACATGGAACTTAATGAATCTTGTTTTTAAAAAAAGTGTGTTGTCTGGTCTATTCTTTAAACAGTTGACATAGCTTTCATTAACAATATTATCAGAAGGTTTTTTTATGTCTGTATTATATAATCTAGTTTCAATTTTACTAGTTATTTCCAATTAGCTGTTCTTAATTCAGATCAAATACTGAAATATATTTAATAGCATTTAAGAGTTTTCAAGGATAATATGCTTTCTACATAACTACAGAATGAATGAAAAATTTCACATGCTTTAAGATTACAAATATAGCTAATTTTAATACAAGTGTTTGGTCTGGATTCTCTAATGAAACATTTAAATATAGATGATTTCCAGGTTAATGGTAGGACATTCCTTGCTTTTTTCATTGAACTAATGCTTCAGAAAGTGGCTTGACCTCCACTGTTTAGCAGCTTTAGATGCTTGGACATTTTTTTCGTTACATCACCTCCCAAAGTTCTGCGCTTGTTAAGTTTGCAGGCCAAATATCATATCTTGTCATCTGTGATTTACTAGTTCTATTAGGATATTTGCTATTTGCAAAATAGCAGGGCTATTTGCAAAACTTGTTAAATAACAAGCCTTATTTCTGACCTCTGCAAAAAAGTGACCTTTTTTGGTATTTCCTTCTTAAAAGTGGGCATTCCTATACAGATATGAAAAAAAAAAAAGAATAAAGGACTTAATGCAAGTAAGACGATGCATATTAGTAACACAGTGTCTTATCTAAGGTTTCAGTTAGATTTAAATTCAGTTTACCATGTTCCAGATTTTAGAATGTTCTGTTTGTTTACCAAAATACTTTGATACTGACTTAACCCCCTACTTAATTTTCAAGCTTTTTTTTTTTTTTCTAGAATATAATATTGTTTCATATTCATTAATGGGGGAAATATTTTCTAATAATACAGTTACAAATACAAAAATAACTTGCAACAGATATTACTGCTTTATAGAGTGTTGTAAATGGAAACAATGAGGTAAGTATTTAATGGTTTTCTTCTGGATATATTGTTTATATGAACTTTAACCACAGGCATCTGAATTAAAATCTGATACAAATTATATCTGCTTATATTACTGGAAGCGTAGTATAAAATTTGCTCTCGCTTAGATTTTGTAGTTCGGTTTATTGCTGCTTTTCGTATCCTAAAGAAACAAAAAGAAATATTCCTGTCAATATTACCATCACTGCCATGATAGTTTGTCCAATTCCTGATAATTTGATAACATTTTACAGTAGATACTGAACTGTGTTCTCTTGAAGGTGCTGTGTGTCCTTTAATGAAAACAGTTGCCCGTCACCTCAAACAAATCAACAGAGACAACCATGGTGTAGCAGGTAAATGACCAAGCTAATATGGATATCTATATTAATTAGCAGGTAATGATTACTGGATGTAATCATAGTCTGACTGAAGCTGGCTTTAAAATTGAAAGGTTAGGAAAGGATGACATCCCCAAGCACCAAAAGCTGCTGCTGCCCTCAGGAAGGTGAGATTAAAATCAGAACATATTTTTCTTCAAAAGTATTGGATCAAGTTCAGCAGCCACACTAATTTCCATGGTTTTTTTCCAATCATCCTGCATTCTTATTGGAACTAGCAAATGCATTTTTCAGATTATAAAGGCATCTACCAAATGAATTTTGCATGAATAATTTTAATAAAATGAATATTGAAAGTTTTTCTGACTTCAAGTTCTACTTTGCAAAATAGCTTGTAGGTCTGTATTCTAGAAATGCTAATATGCTTATATTCAAATATGCTAAAAATTATTATATACTTATGGTTTTTAAAGTCCACTAAATTGTATCATACTGTGTTGTATTTTACAGGATTTGATCTGGCAGAAAGCTTTTCTTTAAGGCAAACATCTTGTGGAGGAGAAAAGATCTGTTTTAAACTGGGAAGTGCACCTCTCATCAGAGACACAAGGTAAGATACTGCTTTCATGCTTAGCTTTTAAAAGATGGAGCTCAGACTCAATGCTACTAATTAACTGAATCACTGAACATGTATCCAAAGAATTCCACAGAAAGCAGTAAGGTTATTTTTAGACTTTTCCAGGATTTTTCTGTGGGAAGAATTTTTATTTTGGTGTGCTTTTCTTCTGGAATCTGGGAGTATGTAGGTAGTAAGTTAATTGTGAATAACACTTTCTCAAATCATGATTCTGATACTGAAAATTCTACTATTAATACATAAATACTTATAAAACAAAGGAAAAAGATAACTCTCATGGTATGACAGGAAGTATTATACTAATCTCCCCTCAGTGAAGTTGTCTGTTCCCTCTCTCACTACTGCTGGCAAGATGAGAAAGAGAGAGAGTATCACCATTTCCTTGAATGCTATTTTCTTATTTTCCTGGTATTCACATTTTGCCTTTGAGCAGCAACAGAATAGTGGGCACTCAGTGCAGAGGAGAAAGTAGGCAAAATCCTATTCTGGCACAGGGTGGGCTGACAAGCAGAGACTGCATGAAAAATCAGAAGGACAGTGAAAGAGGGTAAGGCACAACTGGATTGGATGGACTTAAGTTTGCATAGGGACAAGGAAATGTCAAGAAGCAGTTAGGAATGTAGTTTCAAGTTCCCTGAGCTCACTGGAGAGAGAGAGGATCATCTCAGAGCTTCTTGGTTGAGATGTGCTCTGAGTCATGGGACTGTGGTTTCTGTACAACGTGTTCCTGTGGTGACGAGGGAAGTATTCCCATGTCTCCAGGTTGGAGATTTTCTGTTGCATGAGGTCTGGCTCCAGCTTGCCTAGTAAAAAATTACACCTGGTCCTTGGACTTCCCCTTTGCTTGGATCCTGGGCATAGCAAAGAGGGACTGGGAGTAGCATGAGGCCAGGGGGAAGGAAGAAGAGAACAGCTGGAGGCACCCAGACACAAAACAAAGTGATCTTTGTGAGAGGACCGTGGCTACGGAAAGAATTTATCTAGCAATTTAGAATATTTAGATTCTCTAAGTTTTTCTGATATATTAGACAGTGTAAGTGCAAATTTTTATGCTTGTGTAATTCTGCGAAGTTAAACAAATCACTATCTTTTTTTGAAATACCTTGGACACTAGCTATTGAAGGAAAATTGGCCAGGCAAAATTACTTGACACAAAGAGTTCTCTTCTTTTATTAGGACCTTCCCAGCCTTATCTAGATTGGCTTTAGAAAAAGAACAGGAGATAGTAGGTACCACCCATAAATGTCTTATCTAAAAATGTTTTGAGAGATTTTTAGTAAGAAAACTTTCAGTTAAAAAATATTAATTTTTCCATTTTTTACAAGATTTTTTCCAATGCCTGGGAATTTGAGGGAAACATGAGACTGCAGAAGGGAGAAAACCAGTGCAATAAGAAAAAATGTGGAGCAATTTTCCTTTAGGAATAAGAAGCTAAGTAGTGCTAAGAAATGCATCTTGTGGATTAGTAAAAAATAGTATGAAAATCAGTGGCAAAAGTGGAGTGGAGAGGTGCTAGAAATTTCAAAAGGGTGAATAATTTAAAATTCATATTACTTTGAGGTAAAATTCTTGATTCTAAATATTGATTTCTAAAAATTTCTGAGTGGTTTTGGAAGTGGTCTGAGAGGTGATTTTGAGGTTAAAAAACATAAAGATTTCTTCTTGGCTATATTTAGAGGGCCTGAATACTAATGTTCATTTTTTCTACTTTTGAAAACAGTTTATTAGTGAAGCCAATGAAAATGGGGAATTCACATCATGGCTGATAGCTGTGACCTAACAAAGCCATAACTATTAGCAATTGCAAGGAAAGTCACAATGGTTATTTTGTTTGAGGTTTGGGGGGTTTTGTGTGTGTGTTATATATATTTTTTCCTATATTTTATCTCATCAGCTCTTTGAAGGGAGAGAAAAATGGCTAGTTTTTCTTCATTGTTAGTGTAACTTGGGCAAGGGCTAAAGAATTTCAGTTAGGAGTAAACCTGGAAGTGAGGTTTCATGGTCTCTTGGTTCTCATACTCTGCCATCCCTTTTATTTTCTTCTGTGCATCCTCGTGAAAGCAAAATCTGAAGAGGAAGTCTTTCAGTTTCCCCTAAAAATATGCATCTCTAATGGATTTAGCTGGATGAAGAAACCGAGATGATGATTAATAAAATGCATATCAGTGCTAATGTATGAATATTGTTAGGCAGAAAAATGAATCATGTTATTGATGCTAATAAGGTACAAGATAAGATTTTCAGTCAACTTGCTGTGCAAGTAATACCTATTGCATATATCTTCTGAATAGTAAAAGGGTTAAAAGTATTTTCAGTAACATTCAAGCATTGCAGAATTTCTGTTTAATCCTTGCTCTTCATGGAAATAATCTTGCTCATCCTTTATTAACCTTTCTTCACAGAAATGCATGTCATTAAAAGTTGAATTCTATTCTTAATTATTTCAGTATTTTGAATATAAAATGGGGTTTTTTTTATATTGAGATAACACTTTGGACAAATACTTTTTAAGAATTTTGTTTCAAGTATGTTTTTTTTAACTCTTCTGAAGATTTAGGATGGTTTTTTAAAATAAGGGCAGAAGGCAGTTAGGAGCACAAGGTCAGGTTTTGGGCTTTACATGGTAGGGTTACAATGAAGGATAGTTTGAAACTTGGGTATCTGTCATCATAACCTTATAATTTACTATCTCAGTTACCAGTGTGCAATATCTTTTAATTAATTATTTTTATTTAAACCTACTTCTCTTACATTATGTCAGGTTGTGTGGTTCCAGACCCCTTGTGTTATTAGATGGCTTTAGGGATCATTCTACCTCAGAAAATATTTTAGTAGACGTGGTGTGCAGTAAGCAGCAGAGCAGTGTTTGTTATCCATCCTGCAGGAAATTGAGAGTATCTGATTAAGCTGACTAGCAAGTATCAAGTAACTTGGCACATCTCCTCTTGCATTTCATTCATTCAGTTGTAGTGTGGGTAATAGAAAGCTATGCTGTGCCATTTTTCTTCTGTGATGCCATTTTGGTTTTTTTCAATGGACCTGGAGTAGTGTTTCACCTATTTATATGTTGTAAATAATTTACAATGCTCTGTCAGCTCGGGAAATTGATTACGTTTATTTATGTTGGACTTAAGCTTTGGTCTTTATCTCTTTCTGTGATGCAGTTCTGTATATATTTTGTTTTGTGGTAGCAGATGGATAGCTTTTCTTATGCTCTATGTAAATGACTGTTAAATATTAATGTAATGCCAGTAATGCTATCCTGATTGAAACTGTGAATTGCTTATTGCAGTTCTTCCTGGACTTTAACAGAAGTTGTTCCTGAGGAAAGTAGTATAACTGAGTTTATGAATCACAAAGAAACTCATAGTAAGGTACTATTAGACAGACAATCTAATTATATAGTCATAATCCCACCACAGAATCATAGCATAATACTGAGTATATGATGTTTTAGTTTTGCCTTAACAAATACCTTATAGAGTCATATTTATTCTCCAGACTTTAATGTGTACTGCCCACGTAGTGTATTCCAGTGTGGCACAGAGCTTGCTGACAAAGGAGAACAGGACTTTGTGCTGCTAGCATTCCTTTAGACCTGCCAGCAGAATTCAGTACTTCTGAACATGAAGCCTTTTAGGCTAATCTTTGTTCTTCAGCTGCCTTACAGTAAATAGATCTATGATGAATTAATTTCAGTGTCTTTCTCTAAAGATGCATCAGGCATCAGTTGTTCCTCATTCTCACTTTTCTGGATTGCTGGTGGGCCATTTTTTCTTCTTCTGAAAGCACCAATAAAGGAGATAATAATTCTGGCTGAGGTTCAGAATGTTTTTGAAATGGATGTTCATGATTAGCAAATCTTCATGGCACAGTCACAGCTTTCTTATTTTGTAGTTTGTTTGGCTTGACAAACCATATTAATTTACTGAGGAGATTATCATAGCTGGCTGTTAAATGATCTGAGTTGCAGCAGTTGGGTTTGCTCTCACGACTCTTTTAGGAATTCTGCCCCTTTCATTGTAAGATACTACAAAAAAGCTTGGATTTTGACTGTATTTGGACTACGAGCTCCACCAGCAAAGTTGTTACTCACTGCTGCCAGAAGAGCTGTGGCTTGGGCCATATTTCAGAGAAAGTGTTTCACCTCCTTGGGATGTCTAGTTACTGGAGGAGGAAATACCTCAGGCAGGAGGATTCATTCTGCTAAAACCAGGAATTGTTGATGAATTATATTTATGTGGGATTTTCTGTTTGTTTTTAGTGCTAACCTTTTCAATCGCAAAAAAAATGTGGAGGGAATTCCATTTTCCTAGAGCACAGCTGGCATCAAGTGAGGGGGTTTCTGTGCTCGCTGTTAGAAGCTTTTTCATAGACAGCAATTTGTTTTCCTAAAGCCACATATCTCTACGTGACTTTGCAACCATCTACTTTTCTGTCTGTTCTCTGGCTCTATCTGATAAGACCACTCTCTTTACCAAACTAAAAAATACTGAGTTCCTCTCATGAACTTCAGCTCTCCATGAAGGTCCTCCAGGGCATGATTTTTTTTATTATTTTTACATATAGCATTTGTTTTGAGCAGCAGAGTTAGTTTCAACATTTTAAGGCATGTTTTAGAAAGTTTTAGATCTATTTCTTAAAAATATTATAAAATAGATAGATGTGATAATCACTGATAACCAAAAAAATTCACTGAAGACTTTTAATGCATGACAGAAAATGGCAATGAGGTATTATCCCAGTTTTGAGGGAGTAGTTACGATTATTCAGATCAGATTTTATCTGTGCTCACACAAAGTCCTGCTCGCCTTTGGTCTGTTAAAATATTAGATGGTTATGTAATGAAACACCTCTCCTTTACTATATCACATATTTATTTGAGTTCATTTGAGCAGTTGGAGCCAACAATGCTAAGACTGAAATGTCTGGTATTTTGGTTGCAGGGTATTCTCAAGAAAAAGGCCTTGCCTTTGGAATTTGTTTCCTGAGTGTGGGAGCCTGAATTAAGTAAAAGTTCTGAGGTTTCTTCAGGTCTTTCTAAATAGTGGATCAGAAGCCGTAGTGATTCAATCTTTCCTTTTTCCTGAAATAGTATATTTGGTGTTTATTTCCAGAAACTTCAAAATATACTCTATTTCAGAAATTAAAAAGAAGGAAAACTCAGTGATTACTGTTGAAAGAACAAATTGGTGTTGTACCTACCTTATAAATACCAATTATTTAATTTCATAACTAAGGAGGAAATGGGGCTTCTTACCCCATTTTACATTTACATGTAAAATGACAGACCAATGCTTCTTTTAAAGAATAATCACATATGAGTGTCTTTCTGCATTTTTGGGCTTGTTTCTACCTGAAAATTTACAAGAAATATAGCAATTTTTATAAAATTCAAAATTCTGGTATTAATGGACTTTAATGTCTATAATGAGTTTGTATCATCCTAAAATTTGTAATGTAATTTACAATATAAAATGTAATTTACTGTGCAGAAAGAATTGGGAAAGTAAAGGTAAAGAGAAAGGTGGCAGAGGGGAAGAGTACATTTAAAAATGTATAGTAGTTACATTAAAAGCTCGCCGTGGGGCAAGAGAGTTAGAAAATCTATTTTAATTACGTTGCTGACTGTAATAAATTAGGGTTCTTTGATCTGTAGTGTGTTCCCCTGACAGTGGAGCACTTAGTGGGGCAGTGTCACACCAGTTGAATTGGCAAAACACTGTTGGATGAAGCAGACTCTTTCTTTTCCTTTTTTTTTTCCCCAGTGATGATGTTCTTGCTGTAAAGCACTTGCAAATAAAGGGAGAAGGCTTTTGGGAGATGGGTACTTTAAGGGCACTGGTCCACAACGAGAGTGCGCAGGAGACCAGCAGTGTTCGTGTGGAATCCCATGTGCCTCATGGCAGGCAATAAACAGATCCAAATAAACAAAGCCAAAAGTATTTTTGGGAGGAAAATAAAATTAGGAGCTTGCTTTCACAGCACCCAGCCTCATCTCACTTCCTCCACATCAGCATCAGCGAGGCTGGCAGCTGATCTCTGTGGCTGTGTCATCCCAGCAGCCACAGTGGGCAAGGAGCAAGATTGGCTGCCCCCAACCCTGGCAGCACTGCCTTTAGCTAAAACAAACTCTGAAACTGTACCTTCAGTTTTTAATGGTTTAACCTGCCCTGTAGAAAACAATCCCAGTGTTCTGATTAAAACAACGGCATCTGCAATTTCACTTTTGCTATATATTCCTGTAGGGAATTCCTTTCTATTTTCATCTGATATGGATGCCAAAACTATTTTTCAGTTTTCTTGTTCAAGATAGCAAAATCTAAAACATAGATTTTCATAGATACTGCAATTGCAAGACGGAGTTATTGTGTTATAATATTTCTAGATTCAGCAGGAGAAATTTACATATGTGCTTCTCAAAAACTTGCAGACAAATTCTGAAGAAAGTTGTTCAATTACCAGTACATTAACTGAAGAAACTTTAAGTGATGCCAGAGCGTGAGGAACTTTCAGGAAAGTTTACATGCCTCGTACTCCCTGCCAAACATGCTGATTTTTAAAATCTTCGGAGTATTTTCCTGGTTTATCTTGGACACCTTTTTTGAAGTAAAAATCTGTCAAAAATGAGTGTAAGGAGGATGCAGATCTAAGTCTGTAACAAGGTCTGCATTTGATAGTCTTAGAACAAAAGTGCAGTTGCAAAATCGGTACAGATGAAGTTTTTTGGAAAACCAGAATAGCTGTGGGTATCTGCAGCCACACTATATGCAACCACACAGAATTCAATGATATGTACTGGGCATAATGCACACAGCTGAGGGTAGACTGTAGCCCCATTATGTTGCATATAGAGACTGAAATATCATTTATCAGTTTTGCTGATTGAGCTGAGAGGATTCAAGTGTCTTTATAAAATGTGTATAATTTTTTTGGCTGAAGCAATGGTGCCACATGCTTCAAAAGTAATTTATCAGCAGACTGGGAAAAAAAAAAACAAAACAACAAACAGCTCTGTAATAAATCATGTCTTTCTTTTTCTGGCTTTTTTGATTTAATGCTGTGTAATCTAGTTTGCTTTAGCTATGCTGTCAGGCATTTCTCCTCTTCACTAAAGTTGCACCTACAAAAAGATATTTGTGCTTACTGGGGATTTGTGTTTAAATATGTCATAGAGATATCATACCCTTCCCCCACCTTGCCTCTGAGTTTTTAGGTTTTGTACCTAAAAATAATCATGGTCTGTCTCACAGTGAAACTGCCTGGTGTTTTTTTCATTACACTGATTTTCATTTATTTTCATTTGGTTCTGAAAGATTTTTGGCCTCTAGAATTTCTGTGTGGTTAGATCTTTGCAGTTTTTATCATCATGCCATGAAGTATTTTTTTATTGATGGAGATAAATTGACAAAATTTTTAGAATACTGTTTGTTCAAAATCAAAGAAGTATAGTCCATGCTCTGGGTTTTTCACTTGGAGGTCTGGGTATCAATTTGAGTTCAGTCATAAGTGTACAGAGCTTGCTGATTGCAGTCTTGCCTGTCTCAAGTGAATATTTGTCATGCCACAAACTCATTTCAAAACTTGGAATGATTTAATAAACTTCAACTCGAAAAAAGATCTGTAATGTATAGAAACAAGATGTTCAGATATTGGTATATTAACAGAACCACATGCAAAAGATCATGTTACTTTTGGATTTAGTCAGTGTGACTAGCTGCAGTATCTCAGAGTTCTATTTAAAAAAAATAAACCCTAAAAGTATTCTGGGATTTGGCATGACAATTTAGGCTTTGAATAACTTATTGATGGTTCCTAATATGGCTTTGTGCTTCTAATCTTCATAGGAAAATTAATATATTTTTTTTTAGAGATTAGACTACTAATTATTTATATACCTATATTAACAATGTTTATGTTGAAGTCCTTCATAAACTTAAATTTACCTCTTTTACCTCAGTGTTATTTGTGAACTCTGATGAGAGTTCTGCTTAGATTAGATGTTAGGAATTTTGTTTTTCGCTGAAAGGTTTGTAAAGCATTGAAATAAACTGCCAGGGATGTGGTGAAGTCCCTATCCCTGGAAGTGAACAAAACCACATGGATATGGCACTTGAGAACAGGGTTTATTGTGGACACAGTGATGGGACTAGCTTGGACTTGATGATCTTGAGGGTCTTTTCCAGCTTTAATATTTCTGTGAGTCTATGATTCTGTGAGAGTTTGGTAAGAAATGTGTATGCTCATAATCTATGGTGAAGAGTCTTGGTTTACTCAAATACTTTTGAATACATATCCCAAAAATATCCAATGCTTAAGGCACGTGGGGTTTGCTCTGGGCCACTCCGAAGAAGTAACAACACAAATATCATCATCATCAAGGTGCCATGACTCCACACAGCTTATTTTCCTCTTACTGGATCTGTCTCTTACATGAGCAGTTCAGAATGTTTAAATTAATCTGTGAAGCTAAACAAAAAGTATAATAGTATTCACTAGGAGTGTATACAATACCAGGAGCTGATTGTCAAGGCTTGCAGGGAAGAGGTGCCATTCCAGGTCCAGTTCTTGCACTGAAGTCCCTCTGGGGTGGATGCACTTACTTTGAAGTGTAGCACATGTAACCGCAGCATTAAATTTTTGCTCTTGCTCAGGATTGACATCTAGCAGTGACTTGTACAGAATTAGTTGATAATGCTCACTTACTTTATAGGTAAAAGTGGTACTTGGAAACAGGGAGTTTTGGGGGGTGAGTCTTTTATTGCAGTAGGGCTTTTTTTGCTTTTTAAAATATCTCCTGTGAGATTAAGTTGCTGAGAATTAGAATGTTTAGCAAATGACATTATATTCTAATATGAACTGTGGACAATAAGGACAATAACTGTGTGATAAGGATAGTAATAAGAATAATCATATGGAGAGAGGCACTGGAAGGAAATACATTACAAAAGAACTAAATATAAAATATAATTTCTAGCAGTGCTTTAGTAATGAAGATGTATATGATTACTTGAATGTCTGAAAATGAAATGCCATCAGATATCTGTTAAGTCAAAAAGGAGCATAGACTTTGAAATTATTTCTTTTTTTATAGGCTATTTTTCTTTCCACAGAACTTTTTTTAAATTTAGAAAGTGATAAATAATTGCATTACTGTTAGTATGTGGAGACAGATACGCTATGCTACCAGGAAATTACATAAGCTTAAGATTGGTTTGTTGTGAAAATGTTAGGAGCACTAAAAAAAACACTTGGTGATTCAAGATAGCTGATATGATTTCATGGAAAGGAAAGTCATGACTCATTAACCAATTAGAGTTCTTGAAAGATCAAAGAGTTATAACATAGCCTTGCTTCTTTTTTTTCTCCTTAAAAATAACTTAAAACTACTCATATGAATTAATATTATGCCTAAGAGTACATTTCTTACAGCATCCTAACTTTTTTTATCACAATGAAGTTCAAGTGTCATCTCTTTAAACAGCTTATGCTGATTTTGTTAACACACAAGTAAATGTGTAGTCCTACTCAGCTGGCTCTGGGTGATCCTGTGTGAGCAAGAGGGTTGGAACAGATGACCTCCAGAAGTTCCTTCCAACCTCAGCCATTCTGGGGTTATATGATTGTACCACAAACTATTCTGTTAATAGTTTTTCATTCTAAAGAATATAATTTCCCATAATATTGGGAATGTAATTCCATCATCAGCCATGTAAGAGTGAATTCATCAAAACGCAGGTTTTGTAATGGGGTGATGAGGGAACTGAGTACTTCCTTTTTAAAACTTCATAAATATTTTTTCAACTCATTGCATGCTTAAATTTTGCAATTTTATTTAATGCAAAATATTGGTGATAATAGAGAGATTTTCTCAGCTGTTACAACTTTTCTACTTTTTATCTACTGGTCTGATATATGCACTTGGTAATACAATGTTCTTAGAATTTTCATCAGCAGTACAGATTTCAATCTCGGGCTTCTGTAGAAAAAGATTATCATTGTTCATTCCAGTCCTGTTATTTTCTATGAAAATTACATGGATGATGTAACCATAGTTGATGCATTGGTTTAATGCAAAGTTTTTCTGCTGTGGAGCCTTCACTGTTTTGAGGAAAGTTCGTGAATTCCCACCACATCAAGCTTCCTTGCTTGGATATAAGAAACCTACCCTAATTCCCCAGTCTGAGAAGGGCTCCTAGTCATGTTCAGTGTTCTTTCAAGTTGGGTTTGGTGTGCTCTTTTGATGTGAAGTTTAGAATTCACCTAAATAGAGTTTTTATTTACTTATCTGTATCACTGCTTGAGGTATCCTCTCAACACCTCTGTCTTGAGCCAGATGCAAGAGCCCATCTCTCTTTATAAGCTTTGGGGTTTTTTTTCTCTCCTAGCACTTTAAATGGAACACCTGGACACTTCCCAGCTGGGTCTGATAGTAACAGGGTTAGCAAGTCACAGGTCTTTGGCCCATCCTGTTAAATATAGTTGTGACTCAGCGGATAGCAATGTGGGTATTTTTAAACTGCCTTTATTTATAACCCCATTTAATCTGTAACATACAAAAAAAATCTCATTATTAGAGAAATTGTGAGAGTTGCAGGCTAAGCTGTACATGCTCTTTTTTTTTTTTTAACTGGAATCTAATTAGACAGTCTAAGTCCTAAGACTTAAGTTTCTGAATATATAAATCTATTGATGTGATCCAAATGAGGTTTTTGATATTTTCCTTTCCATACTCATTCACCTAAAATTTGTGAATGTTAACAGCTTTTATATACTATAAAAGAGCACATTTATCTAATTATCCTCCTAAGTGTGAGCAGAGCACCAGGCTTAAATATGCATAGACTGGTCATGCTGTGTGTAGAGGGTGTTAAAGCAAAAGCATGTTCTCTTTGTGGCTTCACTCTTGCAGCTGACAGCTACTTTTTCAGGTCTGACCCTGCTATCTGGTGTCGTTAACCTTCTTTCTTACTCGGATCTCTTCTGTTGGTAACTCAATCTTCACTGCTTACACCTTCTTTTTGGGTAGATGAACTGGATCCAAGACAGGTAAATATACCCATTTATAACAGAGTCGTAGGCCTTAGTACCTTTGGTCTCACCTGCGCCATTTTCCTCAGGTGCTTCTTAGCATGGTCTTCTTGCAACTTCAGCCAGGAATGAGTTATTTATAGGCAGTCCTGCATGCTGAAGAGGAGGAGGGCAGTTATCCAGGCAATTATTTGAGGTTAGCAGAGAAAAGCACCCCATTAGTTTAGTGCAACTGCACTCCAAAAAGCTGCCCCAGCTCCCCCTTTCCACTGCCAGCTGTGCTGTCAGGTTCACTGTGAATATTTTCCTAAGAGGGATGCTGGCCTGTGAGATGGTTTGCCCTTTACCATCAGCCAGGGTTTCCTAGAACTTGGCAGAACGAACCCGGGAAGGAAAGGGAGAGCCTGTAATCAGCTTTGCTAGGACTTGTTCCATTGGTTCATTGTAAAAGCTACCAGAAGTTTGGGATGGGGATGAGGGGAGACTAAACAGGAGGAAACTGAGTTTTCTATGGAAACAACGTTTGTAGGTTGAGTAGCGTGATGTCATGCAGAAACACACAAGGTGCCTTCCAAAACCCCAGCGTGAGAAGTAAAAGGGTGTGAGTCTCTCAGCATGAAGCTCTGCTGGAGCTGACTCACCCTCCTGTGTACGAAAGAGAATATTCTGTTTGTGCAATCAGTTAGGTACAACCGTAGTTATCTGTCCAGATGTCTGAGGAGAAATGGATGCTGAGATTTCTTCCTCCTACAGGGAGGATTATAGGGATATATATAAGCGAAGTAATTCCTGATGTTATCCCTCCTTTCCATAAAACGAAGTGCATTTTCTCTCTGTCTTCGGACTGAATGACCTAGGCCTCCAGTAGACAAATTGTTTATTGTACTTTGTATTTTCTTTACTTTTCCAGACAAAAGCAACCAGTACATATATTTAATACATATATTTCCAGACAAAAGCAACCATACAAATATTTAATACTGTATGATAGGCCTTGCTTCAGGACAGGAAGCCTGTAAAAAGGTGTGCAGAACAATTTTCTCTGTCTGTTGCCTGACATAGCTTACCATAATTTTTTTTGACATCATCAGAAGGTTTCTTGATCAGCTGAATAATTTCATTCTACTGTAGATAATCATATTTAGCATAAGAACTTAATATCTCATTGAATTCAGAGTCTGACAAATAACAGACTACTCCAACAACTGGACCTGTTATGTTTGTTTCATTTCTGGGAGCTAACTAGTGAAATATGCAGCTTTAAAAATTAGGATTTTAAGCGAAGTTAGTATATCTGAAACTAGCTAAAGTAGATTCAGTAAGCAAACCCAGCTTGAGTTAATTAAAGAATTAATGTGTAACCAAAGAATTGAGTTAGAAGTAAGCCTTAAGGTGTAGGTAACTGGTTGCTTGTCATTTTATATTTGCTGAGCTGTACTTATAATGACAAACAGCAATTACTAACCGTTCTACCTAAAAGACCTATTTAAATAGAAGAGAATAAAAAGAACTGGAAGTTTCCCCAAAAGCAATTTGTATTGTCAAAAGCCGGAAAGGCAGAAAGGTCGAAGAGAGGAAGACGAGTTTTACTTCATCATTCTCATCCTCCCCTCAAATTATGCTACCACCGATCCAATTTAAAGACCAAACCACACATGCTTAATAACTATTCAGCTAATTATCATACGAAGCGGGGAATGGGAGGTATTAATGTGATTAATGTGTGGTTGTAATTTGAATATTCAAAACCCTTTACAAATAAATAGACCTTGTATTGTTTTGTGCTTTGCTCTGCACATTAGGGAGTTATCCTGCGCAGCAACCTGGTGCTGAAATAAACACACACTTTCTAACAGCTCTGTTAGAGAGTCTTTGTCCATCTCTAGTTGGGTATCCATATTAGATCAATACCCATATTTTGCTAAATCACTACAAGGACCATGTGAGTTATAAAACAGCTCCTAAAATCTCAAAATAAAAGCATGGGTAGATGTTGAAAGGTATATCCAATGTTCCTTTTCAAGTTTTTAAGTTCTTAGGGTCATCTCTTGATGGTTGCCATCCACAATTTGATTTTAGGATATTTGGGACACAAAAGTGGCATTTTTTTGTGATCACTAAAGACCAAAAATCTTGATGCAATTCTTGAATGAGCTGAAGACAATTTAAATCTCT
Organism: Petroica traversi; assembly: GCA_025920805.1. Classification (NCBI taxonomy): domain Eukaryota; kingdom Metazoa; phylum Chordata; class Aves; order Passeriformes; family Petroicidae; genus Petroica; species Petroica traversi. Next base: position 9,035,970 of record JAHLSL010000046.1, on the reverse strand, counting down.
GCCCTTCTCTTAAGCATGTCTTGGTTTCAAATTTTTAAAAGACTCTGTGTCTTTGGAGGCAATCAGAAACCCCCTGAAGAAAAGGACAGATCTTTCCTGGATTCTGCCATCCATCTCCAAAGAGAGTTTTGCTTGTTTGTGTGTGTGTGTGTGCTGCTTGAGAGAAATATCAGACCCTAGGTAAATTTCTCTACTGGGGCAATTGATTTAGTAGTGTGGCTCTGAGTCAGGAAAAGCACTGAAGGTTTCTGGGATGTTCATGCTGAACAATAAGACCATGTTTTCATGAGTCAAGGGTGGTTTCAGTCTCTACAGTGATTCACAGAATAGAAACCTGTTATAATACTGGGATGGGGAATACATGAGTCTGAAGTACTGAAGGGAAAGTAGAATGAGATATATCTCTACAAAGAGCATAATTCTCAATGGGAAATTATTAGAGTTCAAAAGAGATTATTTTCTCTTTATTATTTTTATATTTTCAGTGTAGATGGATGCTGCTGCTACTTAGGCTGAACACAGGTCTTGCGTTCAGTGTTTCTTGCTTAGATGACCAAACAAACTGAGAGATGGGGAACAAAGAAAGAAAAAAAAATGGGACTCTAGATCTTCTCCATCTGTTTTTTCTGAGTCATGCAATTGGACAACACTTTCTGGTATCCCTCTGCCCCATGCCGCTCAAACCAGCAAGTGTGTAACTTTATCAAAAGTGCTGACAGTTGCCTTCCACAACCTAAAACTTCAAAATTTTTTTGTTGACCTGAAATTTCTTAAACTTCATCAAAATTTAGCAGAATTCTACTTAGGAAAAAGAGAAGAAAAATTGCTGTATTTCCAATATCTTTTGTTATACCTCACTGCTTTTCATTCTGTTGTTCTTATTACTGCTGATTTTTTTTCCAGAAAACTTAAAAACACTGAAATAGGCTAAACTTGGAAATCAGACAGTTAGTCTGACATCTTTAAAATCAAAGGAAGACTGGCCTTTGACTTCTTTAGGGCCAGGAGTTCACCAATAATTCCTGTAAATAAGGATACAAAATACTGCTGGAAACCCTAGGATAAAAGTACTTTTATGCACATTATGCACAGGCATAATTATTTTGGTATTTCTGTGCCTCTTTCAAATGAAACTTTTTTCAAATGACTTTTAAAATTTTGATATCAATACAATTGACTTTCGCTCCAAAAAAATTACTGAACAACTTGTATATTAAAAGAGTCAGCTAATCTATACCTGTTCTGCAAATGAAAGCAGAGGCGTGCTGAAGTATATGAAATATTAGGTAAATCCCTCTTCTCAATGTTAAAATAACCTGCAGCTTTGCTTTCAGCAGTACATTTCATGAGTGGGTTGAGCTCTCCCTAAGTAATTAATAACTCTTAAGCTGTCTGAATAGTTTCCCTTGAGTTGCATCATATAATGTGTCATATGAAAACAACTTGAGGCCTAATGTAACATGAAACTATATGGTGCATCTTAATGTGATTTGAGGAAGATGGATGGGAAGGAAATTATTTCTTATTCTGACAGAAAAGACAGCTGTTCTCAGCTTTTATTTAAAAAGAATTTGAAATACACTTTCTAGGCAGGGATTGGTAAATTGTTCCAGTTAATTGATTCTTATTCTTTTGTTGTACCAGTCAAGTTAGGTGAAAACTGAGAATCAAACATTCAGCAATTTGTTGTAGAAATATTGATAATAATGTGGAGATTTTTGTATTTAGTCCACGTGACCTTTACTTTTTTTCTTTGTAACAAGTCTGAGTCTAAACCCTTTGCAAACATGAAAAAGTTAACATTTCACCGTCTCCATCAATGAAATACTAAATAAATCATTACCCAACACAGAAAGTTTTTAAAACCAACTCCTTGAGCTCTTGTCACCAAATTATTGTAACATTGTCATGTTGCAAGTGACATATACCAGGTAATGGTATATGTCAGCTGGAAAAGATATGTCTTGCCATAAACTCTAAACATCTCTCACTTCACTCTCAGGAAATGCAAGTTGGCTCATCTTTCTCTTCTTGGAAGATACACAGCAATCTGGAGGCTTCATTGATACTTGTAAATACGGAAGTTTATCATATACTGTAGTGTATTCTCATTCGATATGGAACAATTAGAGTCCATAAGATTTAAAAATAGATGCTGCTTTTCCATTAGTGCTTTTTTTAAAAATAAAAACAAAAGGTAAATAAAGGATTGCCTTACTAAATTTGATATGGGTAACTCAATGCTGCTTTACAAAGATAGAACTAAAACTGTTTATAGCACAGTGAATACACAGTTAATTCATTCATAATTACTTCTTTTAGTATGCTAGCAGTAGCAGTTCCAGCTGGTATCTGCATTTCAGAACTTTTGAGGAAACAAATGAATAAAGAAAATATTTTGCCAAAAATCATTCTATACTTAATCCTTATCAAGGTATGCACAAATACAGTGGTAACGTTCATGCAATATTCTTGTAACTGCTCTTCTGGTAACTTCATAATGTACAGTCATAATATCCACCTGTTTTTGGAAAAAGTCTGGCTACATATAATCCAGTAAAAAAGCGGAAAATGCAGCAAAAGCCTTTGAAACTCTGTGCGTACATATGCTTTGATAGAGTGGCACACAATTGTTGCAAGAATGTTTTTGTGTGTGCTTGGTACCATTCTGGCTGCATCTGCCTTGTGTTTCAACCAGTGAAACATTAAGAAATGTTAAGACACATACCCGAATGTATGGGTTTGTAACATATCTGTGTATGATCTAAAACCTTGTATTGTTGGGAATCTTCCTGCTAGCTATGGATGGTCTCCTCAGTTTGTCAGCTGGGGCCTGTGTAATTTACAGTATGCCTCAATCCAGCAGACCGGGCTGGTGTAAATTCAAACCTCTGTATTCAATTCATGGGCTTCAATTCCTGCTATTGTTTTTAGTAGTTTCCACTAAGGGTGTGCTTTGTTTTGAGAACACAGTGCTCCATTCATCAACTTTAATTTATTATATACTACTGACAATATGGACAGAGGGAGAGAATCAAACTGTTAGAATTCCACCTAAAATATAATTTAATCAGACTCTGGGTGCCTGAGTCTGAGAATAATTCAAATTGCCCACTCTCAAGCACCACCCAACCCCTTGTGGCACCTAAAATGAATAATTTTGGACAACTGATTTCCCCTGGCGTCTGGGCATAAATTCCAGGCATGCTTAGAAGCACCATGGCTTAAGCAGACAGGCATGTAACTCCCACCCAAGTTTCATTGTGACTCAAAGATGTGTGTATAGATGCCAAAACATTGCCCACATCCCTAGAGGTGCCTAAGCCATTGACTGTGCTTCAATCACACACAGTAAGCTTGGACAGCATTGGGTTCAACACAAACCACAGCAGTCATGAGCGTTTTGAGCGTAATAGAGGAAGAGAGCACCTTTTTAATAGTCCTGAAGGTTTGAGCAGTCATCTGGGAAGGATGTCTGGTTTGGTAAGGAAGAATGGGAGAACTTAACTATTGTATCCAGTAGGATATTTTCTTTTCATAAAGACCTCAGATTTTTTGCCCCCAAGTCTGATGTAATTTTGTTCAGACACTCTTGTCCAAAAAGGCATCACTGTGTTAATTTGTGAGTTCTTTTGACTTGTCTTTTTATATAAATTTGCACACTTACCAGCTGCTACCCATAATTCTGTAACATTATAACTTGCTTAAAACCTGTCATCTCTCTTACTGTTTTTGGTGTAGACACCATGATTCACTACCCTAAGTTCATATTCTGTTTGTGCTGTGTGTACATTTGTAGACTTTGAGGAGAGCTTGGTGTAAGTTTCCTTCACCCTTTTTTTTCTTTTCCTCTCTTATTGTTTTCATACTATGTCATGTGGAAAGGTTAAATACTCTAATTTGGAGTACTTCTTGGGCAGTGGATGTGTGGAACAACTTGCTTTTGATTTTTTTTATTAACATTTAATGCTGCTCCTTTATTGTTTTCACCCTGTACATAATACATAATACTTCACACGTTTTCTCAGGTTTTAAATGTTTATAGATGTGATCAGGTGTAACAGTATAGCAAACTTTCAAAGAACTACTGAATTTCCAATTCAGTATTCAGTGCAATTTTGGTTTGGCTTTTCTCATGTTCCAGCATGAGGTTTTATGTTCATTTTTCTGTTTGGTCTTTTATTTTTCCCATCAAATGTCATTACATATTTATTTTTTAAAAACATGTACATACTTTGTTATTTTTGAGGAATTTTAACTGATTTTACAGAGTAGAAGATACCTTGGTAATAATAATTAATTATCACTGAAGTCTATTACTAATCATCTGTACGTAAATCACTTCAGCGCTCAATGCATGCTTTTTTTTTTTTTCCTATTACAGTCACTTCAAGCCATCCAGGGAGCAAGAGCATAGAGGAAATTGTGTATAGGAGCAGATAACTTGGTGGTTTTCTGGGTACTTCATCCCATTATTTTGTTCCATTTCATGTTCACCATTTAGCTAGAAGGGTTGACTGTGAAGTGTATACTTTAAAACACCTGTTAATGAATTTTTGTTCACCAAAGAATCTTCATATAAGTATCAATGATAACTCTTCTCAAAATAAAGATACTGCTTCTGTTAAGTTATATCTCTGGTATACATTGTTGGCCAGACACTGGAACAGGTTTCCCAAGGAGCTCTGGAAAAATTTCCATCCTAGATACTTTCAAAACTCAGCAGGACAGAACTTACAGTAACCTGATATAATTTTCAGGTTTTCCCTGCTTTAAGCCGGGGGTTAAAAAGATTGACCTCCAGAGATACTTTCCTAAAAAAATTATTTTGTGAATCTAACTGAATTTATCCTTGGTCCAATTCTGCTTAAATCTTGACTCTTTAGTTGACTTCACTGCAATCAGTAATGTCCTTAGGAATTAATTTGATCTTGTCTGCTTTTCTCATGCCTCTCAATATAGTTTTCTTTGTCAGCTCAAAGGTAAGGGAAGTTATAGTGAATTCCTACTGGTTTTCATAAAACTGGCCCATACCTTAGCTCTTCTTTTATTTCCTGAATGGTTTGATAAATAGCTAAGGAAAGTAAATTTATATCATGTGTACTCACACAACCAAGCTTACTCAAGAAAATTCTGAAAGAAACACGATTTTAGAAGACTTAATATTGTCAAACATCTAGATGGCTTGGACAGTGTTAGGAAGGCATCCAGTAAAAAGCAATGGAATGGTGGGTGGGTGTGGGTGTAGAAAATAGTGCCACCTTGCCCAAAGACTGCTTGTGCTTATCTTCCAGACCTACTGTAGCAATAATGGTTTCCCCTCTTTTTATTTGGTGAAGCCTTCTGGTAATTTCTCTTCCACAGTTGTATGTCCTTTGTCCATTAATGTGAATTCCCCAGTGTCCTCAACATTGAACTCAGCTGGGAAAGTTAATTGATTTTGGAGAGCTAATCAGATGCTCCCACAGCCAGATATCCTGTCTAACTTACAGCTGTAAACCTGAGATACCATCTCCTTAGTCTGCCTGGGGCACAGGAAATCATAGGGCTGATCCCGTGTCCAGATAGTTTATTGTTCTGCAGACACACACTCATGCCCGGTGAAGGTATTTTTTTAATAAATCATAAAACATGTTCTTTATGCTATATTTGAAATACATAGTATGAAATCTAGATCTAACTACAGCCAAGCCTATTCTCTTTTGCCTTGCCTTTTGACACTCCAATGTCTATAGCTGTGCAACACCATATGGGTCCACTAACAATGTGGGACAGCGGCCAATTTGGTCCTGGGATAAAACAGGAATCAGCTGTGGGAAATAAGCCAAAGAAGTGTGATTCTCACATAAGGGACTTAAATAGGTGCTAGTCCTTAAAGAAGCTCTTTGGTAGGGTTTAGAGCAGCCTTCTCTGTACAGGAGGCATTTTTTCTGAGATCCAAAGTTCAACAATTTCCAGGAGGGTTGCGGGGCTATTGTTTCATCAGCTGTAGCACTGCTCTTTCTTTGCCCCCACCTTTGTTGTTTGTTTTGTTTTGTTTTTAATAAAAGCTTTATAGCACATTGCTGTATTATTATAATCCCATTTGTATTTTTTTAGAACTAAGCCATTATTTCACAGGATCGTGGAAGATAAAATGGAGGAAATTTTTCTGCTGCGTGGGGGGTCCTCAGGTTTCCTGAGCTCTGATCCAGGATGCTTTTTGCACCATGGCTAACTGGTTGGAATCAGCAATGTGAACACTTTTGCTGCACCTCTATTGTGCAGAGATCTATGGTTTTCATTTTCTGACCTCAGTCTTAGAAAAGAAAGAATTTGAAATGCAGAAGCTTCAAATGAAATAAGTTAATTGTACCATCCTAATTTATTTAGTACAGAATTAGTGATATTTAATAGTTACCAAAGCCTGTAGAGTTGAGGCAGGGATTTTGGTTTTGTGAAATACAAACTTTTCAAAAAGTTTATAGGAGTGGTGTTACAGTGCATTCCTTGATATAGGTCAGGCTTCTTTTTTAGAGATATAAATGCAGTTTAGTAAGAAGGGAATAACAAAAATCATACAGCAGAAAATAATTTGTTCTAAAATACATTCCTTATTTCTTTTCAAGCTTGCTAAAGTCCAACTGTTCTGATGCTCAAAATGTCCAAGTCATTGCCCATGGAGGCCACTGGAACAAATTCCTGCTCAAAGCAGGATCAACTTGAAAGTTAGATCAGGTTATTATAAGCCCTGCCCAGCTGTGTTTTGAAAGTCTCCAAGGATGGGGATTATTCCACAAATCCTCTACAAAACTTACTCAATTACTCAATTATCCCAACAATAAATTGGGAAAAGTCTTATTTTAAAATACTTTCATTTGGGGCATTCACTTTGCATCATTTCTTTTTAGACTCCTATTTATATTAATCACAGATGCTAAAAAAATTAGAACAGAAATTAATAAAAAAAATTGCAGTAATTTATTCTTATAAAGAGACTGAATTGTACTTTTGAGAAGAAACACATCTGAATGCTGAGGCCTGTGAATTTGTAAGAGTGGGAGCAAGTGGTTGGCTTCTTATTTTCACCAGGTATTATTTCTGTTCATTCCTTTTCAGCTTGTTTTTATAAGAATAACAAGAAATCTTTTTTCTCCCTCCTGTTCCAGGCAAGTATTTCCAAATGGGCTTCCTGAAGAATACTCTCTAGTTGCTACGTTCCGTGTACGGCGAAATACCAAGAAAGAGCGTTGGTATATATGGCAAGTTTTAAATCAGTATGACACACCTGAGGTTAGAGTCATCTTTGATTTATTTCTTCAAAAAGTTTCTTCTTCTTTTTCCCCCATGTAACATGGCACATGTAATCTGTTTCATTAATGGATTTAGCTAAAGTTCATATGAAATAGACAGACTGCTCTGAAATAATTGATAATCTGTTGAAGAATGACAGAAATTTAGTAAAATCTATTCAGTTTAGACTTCAAAATAGAATAAAATGCATGTTATGATTGATAGCTGACATGTATTTAGCAAGTTAAACAGAAGAATGCTTCATAACATAATTCTTGCCTAGTGTATGAAGTTGAAATATTTTTATTATGTATGGTTTATGTATGTGCTTCTTTCTTACAACTTTAAAATAACCATTTCTTTTATTTTGTCTTGTTTTCAGATCTCTGTCCTCCTGGATGGTACAAAAAAGGTGGTGGAGTATATGACCAAATCTGCTCAGGGAAATATACTGCACTACACTTTTAAGAGTCGAGAAATCTATCCATTGTTTGATCGGCAGTGGCATAAGCTTGGTATTAGCGTGCAGTCAGGGATCATTTCCCTCTATTTGGATTGTAATTTAATTGAGAGAAAGCAGACTGATGAAAAATTCACCATTGACTTGCAGGGAAGGACACTGATTGCTTCTCGTGCTGCGGATGATAAGCCTGTAGATGTGAGTAGTGAAAGGACAAACAGACAACTTGAAGTAATGTTTTAGCCACTCTTTTACTAACACAGTTGTAATCATGTGGATAAAATGTTCAAACCCAGTCATTATTTTTGAGTGTGTATTCTTAATTTGAAGGCCTTAAGTGTTTTTTCTCTAAACATAATTCAGTGCTGTAGCATCTGCTAAGACAAAGCTGTTACCAAAGTAACTGCATAAAACTCAGTCTTGGTTTAAGGAGTCTGTTTTTCTGTATTTAATTTGGAGAAAGAGCCACCTAATTACCACAGACACATTATTCTTTTGTTTAAAGATAACTTGCAGTCCTAATCTTTTTCTTTCACTTTTAGTAAGAATTATTTATAAGTTTGTATCAGTCATCTTATACACATTGTCTGTCTTTGATAAAGGAGAGGCACATAATAATTAAGGATTACCTCGGTATTGAGGTGCTATGGAGTGGTTCAGCTAGGTAGAAATAGGGGCACAATGATAATAATTGTCTTTCTCTTATCCAAAAGAGAGGGATTAGGAAGTGGCTGGAGGTATGTTTCCTGCAGTCTTGGCACAAGAATTACTCAAGGAAACCCCACAATATTCTGGGCTGTTTTCTGTCCCAGGGATGCTCTCTTTGTTTTCCTTATTCAGGGAGCCCACAGCAAGTAATTTGAAATCTTCAGAAAATGTCAGTTTGTTTTAAGTACACTTACATGCAGCTACCAGGTTTAAAGCATCTGTCTAGGAGTTTATAGTGACCATTGGAAAGCTTCAGCAATATTATGTACACCATAGGGTTTCAGAAGAAAATAGCTCATTGGAACTGCAAGCTAACGTTGCAGGGGAATCATTCCTATGGGGCACTAAGCACTTTGGCCTGGGCTCAGAGCTCTTATTTTATGGACCCAAGCTCATGCTTTGTTTTATTTTCTGACTCGAGTTCAACGTTACTTGAAATGTGCAGTATCCTCATTTCCAAATAGCATGCAGGACAAAGAGCAGGCTTTTTGTGCTGGTTGCGTGGAATGAGATGGGTAATTCTGAGTTTAAGTTGTCAATTGGGATTTCCACATTTGCAGGAAAACATTAGGGGCTTAAAGTTGATGAAGGCAGCAGAGGTGATCCTGTAACAACAGTCACTTTTCCCAATACCAAGTGCAAGAGGGAGATTAAGAGGATATAAAACTGAGGCAGAAAGAGGCATATGAGGACAAGATTGGCTAGTTAGAATTTTACTTGCTTCTCATCTCACCAATCCACCCAAAGTCTGAAAACAAGCTTTACATACAGAATTTGTGATTTTTGCTCTTCAAGTGATTTAGTGGTAATGTCCAGGCAATGGTCTGTCCAAAGCAATAGATGTGTGTGATAGAGAGCTTATCAGACCTTTACTTTAGTTCCCTGCAAAGGAAAATTACATTCCTGAAAAGAAAGTTTGTAGAAAATGTCTACAAGGCTAAAATGTTGGTGTAATATAGCAAAACAATACAGGTGAATGCAACCTACATGAAAATAAATGAAATCTAAAATATGATTTACATCAAAGTAACAGACTGCTTAATTTTTTCCTTAAATGAGGAGCTGTGTAATTATTTTTAATTTGTCTTTTTCTAACATTTCAGAAATATGAAGTGTTTCAAAGAGACAGTTTACTACACCAAGATAAGAAAAAGCATGCCATAATGCATAATTTTTTACACCTCGTATTAATTTCCTTTGTATTTCTTAATAGATTGAACTTCAGCACATAACAGTTTATTGTAATTCAAAACTTGCAACAGAAGAGACGTGTTGTGAAATATCTCCAGACTTGGTAAGTTGTTTGTTAAAATTCAAATATTAATACAAAAGAAATTGCTTTATCATTTCTTACAAAAGAGCTGTAAAAAAATTTCAATAGAGGTGCTAGTTTAATTACCTTCTAAAATTAATTCCGTATCTGGAGTCATGGTAGGTAGTTTTTTGCTGCCTAAATAAACGATACAGTGGAACATCAGCAAAAGGCACTAGGTGCTGCTAGTGCTTTTTAAATGCATTTCTTAACGTTGATTAATGTCTCATTAGTAACTGAAGAAGCCTCAGAGAATAGGAAAACAAATCACTGCGATGACTTGAGAATGGTTTCAAAGAACAGAGGCCGTTTCTGTTTCAGTAAGAGTTGCATCTCATGAAATTTTACAGATATAAACAAAGCCCATGAAAGAGTCTGCATGACACTGGAAGAGAAGGAAAATAGGACGGTGTTGAGTTTTCTTTCTTTTAATACACTATGATGGAGGAATGGGTCTTTCATAATTGTCAAGTTGTAGTGGTAGGTTGGTGGTTGGGCTTGATCCTAAGGGTCTCTTCCAACATTTATGGTTCTATGAAATACCTTCTTTAGAATGCACGTGCTGACATGTATATATTGTTTAACATAAGGGAAAACATTGATTTCGTTTAAAGGGTTCACTTTTCCCTCTTGTTTTGACAGACAGAATCAGTGTAAACTGGAAGACAGAAGAGCTATAGCTTGAAGTTGTAGCTGTAATTATTTTGCTCAATCTAGTCCATTAAAAAACAAACAAACCACAAATAGTCTCAGAAAGACATTGTGTTAAATTATTGGCCTACTAGTTATGAGCAGTCTGTAAGGTCAAGCTCCTCTGAGACAGTGGACAGTGCCATCACCACCAAGCTTGTAGTCAACAAAAAGACCCCAGAGTGTGTAGAAGGACAGATTTGGGTAGTGTACCTGGGGAAAGTGTACCTGGATTGGAGAGAGAAATCTGCCCAAGAACAGAGGGGCAGAACACTGCTTGGTGCTCAGAAGCATGAAAAGAAATACGATCTAATTTCAGGGGGAAATTTCAATTTTAAATGATGAGTAATAGTTCAAATATATTCCTAAATATATTCTTGATAATAATACAGGCTTTCTCTTGAATTTATAAGCTTACGAAAAAGTGTAATGAATGAAGTTTCTGGTGCTTGGAAGTAAAATTTATTGAGCAGTTATGACACAGTAGCAGAAAAAGCAAGAACAAAACAAACCCTACTATATATGACCACAGCTCAATAACAGGCTTTATTAATAACACTTAAACATTCATTCACCTATATAGCTAAAAGCATCATCAGTTTCATTTGTATGTCTTATGTTTAAGATGTAAGAAATAATGGACTACTTGTTAATTACTATCATATTGAAACTAGCATTACATTTTCTGATCTGTTTTTTCACTACTTCCTTACGCATTACAATAGCTACCTTTTCAGTAATTTAGGGGAAGGAATTTATACTTGGATACGAATTTCTAGGCTAAGCAGTAAATCCTATGGGAATTTCTCTGACAGAAGGCTCAAAAAGACCCTCATTACATCTTAATGAGAGTTCCTGAAATTTAGCAGGTTCTGTTGGTTTGTCCTGTAGTATTTCTTCTGGTTGACTCAGTTCTCAGGAGTCACAAACAGGTAAATCTTGGCTTCAGGGCTTTTTTTGTTTGTTTCCAAACTATGAATACCAGAAACATTTAACTAGAAAAAAAAAAAAAAGAAAAAAGAAAAAAGAGAAAAAAGAAAAAGAGTTTTCCTTAGCACTCACTTTAATATTTTGCATTTTGGGGTGGGCAAGAGGACAACATGAGACTGAGAAGTCCCTTCTTTTTTTCCCCCCATGGACATTTTCTGTTTCACTCCTACTAATTTTGGGAGACTTTATTGCTCTGTCTGGGCTCTCTTGGAAGAAAGAAGTTGGACAATCATATCAGTTTTAACTGGCATTGATTTTAGAACAGAAGGATCGCAATATCTAGAATTCCTTTTTTTTACAGCTTTTTTCTCTTGTTTTTTCTGTTTTTTGTTCTGTTGCCACTTTCCATATATGGTTTTTGCAGGCATATTAAAACAGAAGGTAATTTAAAACTAATGTTTGGTTGGTATTTACCTAATAACCGAAGTGGACCAAAACTCAGAAAATCTTTTTGTTTTAGTGCCCACATGAGGAGAGGTTACTGGCTACAACTTCATCCCCAGTGACTGCTCATGCCAGCAAAATATACATGCTTCCAGGGATGCAGCAAGAATCTACACAGAGATGCTACTGCCTTCCAAATAAAGTATGAAGGGTTCCCATTGCTTTTTAGTGCAGCATGCTGTTTATTCCTGCTAGGTATAAAACAGTTGGGTTTTGGGGGGTTTTTTGCAGTCATGAAAAAATCCTACTGATTTGTAGTATTGTAACGTACTTACATTGTATTTCCCAATTAAGAAACATTTCATTTTGGATTTAGTTAATGTAAAGTTAGAGATGTCAGTAAGATTTATTTCTTTGAATATACACCAAAAAAAGTATCATGGTAAAACTGAGAATTATATTTAGGCATTATGTTTAGTGTAAATGTTTTTGCTTGAGAATAAATTTTATTCTACATAATGTTTGTTTTCTTTTATTACTTCTCTTGGGTGTTGCAGTGTATTTATTGAGTCATATGCTTTGTTAGGCATTTGTGACAAAGACAGGAAACCAAACCAAATATATTTTAGATCTGCTTTGTTGACTTTTTTTATTTCATTTAAAATCAGGGAGAAGCAGGATTGCCAGGAGTAACTGGTTTGCCAGGCCAGAAAGGAGAGAAAGGTGAAAAGGTAAAATATCCCTTGAATTCTCTCTTTCAAGTTATTATGTTTGGCTTATCTTCAATAGGAATGATATGGATTCTGTTATTCTTTAAAGGAATCTGCCTGAACACAGGTTGGATCCTTTATCAGTGAGTGTCTGGTTCTGTGTGTGTTCTCTGCCAGGCATCTTACAGCTGCCTCACTTTGGGGTCACCTCCTCAACGCTGTGGAACAGAGTTTACCTGTCTGGGAAGCCTCCCCAGCCCTGCCACCATGCCCTGTACAGAAGGCATGTGATTAGCCTGACAAGAATTTTTCCATGTCATGTGCCCATCACTGCTGATGGACAGAATCCTGTGTGGTGGATTCATCCTTGCAATCAGCAGTAGGAGGGTATGAAATATGACCCCAGTATATTCTATGTCAACACTCATACCTGAAACTTTCTTAATTGTAAAGAGAGAAGAATCTGACTCTAGGATAGGACAGTCTGTCCTTTCTGTGAGCCTATTCTGAATTTTTGTGTAATGTTTCCCATGAAATTCTTATGCTATGTAGCTTGGAATGTCCTAATAATATATGTCAACATATAGAGGTCAGCATGTTTTCCCTTCACACTCCATTCCTTAGCTTTGTTGAAGGATGCTGAATTAGGACATGTCGGGAATATGTTTTCCATGTGCTATTAGAGGGGGGAAATTGAATAAACAGTTGTAAGTCTGCCAGAAAGACAGTGAGCAGAAACTGAATCCAGGGAATGCAATGTGAGAGGAAGATGCCTAGAATGTCCTAATCCAGAGGTTGGGATGGAGCTATCCTAACCCAACATCCTGCCTTGCAGCACATTTAATATGTGATCCGAAATATTTGGTGAAGACAAGCAGGACTGTTCCCAGAAATGTAATATCTGGCTGAAAAGGGTCCAGTTCTGAGAAAGCTTGCCTATACGGTTGAAATTAAGACCATTCCTTGATAGTATACTGCCCCCATCCCAACCCCTCCCGTCCAATATATATTTCACTTTTGACACAAGCTGTATCTTTAGGTGAAGGAAAAAGTTCTTTTCTACAGTCCAGCTGAACCTAGAGGGATTACTGTCAGTTTTCAGATTAATCACAAAGTTTTGAATCTAAGTCTGAATATATTGAACAATTGTCAGTTCTTAGTTTTAGCCTATGTAAGCAGCATAGGGAGTTTCCTAGCATTTGTTTTAGATGCTGCTCTTCTGCTCCTGACCTGATCCATTTAGACTATTATTGCTATTAGTCGTAAAATTGAATGAATCTGCAGGTTAAAGTCAGGGGTAGTACAGCAAGCAAGAAGAAAGCTACTTAATTTTCTTATAATTGACCAGTACTTACTTCCTAGCTTTGCAGTGCATGGGTTTTTTCCTTTTCTGGGGAATGGAGAAAGGGGCACATTACAACTGTGATTGGGGTTGGATCTCTGACCTTTGGGAGCAAACAAATCCTGTGTTGAATAATGCCTGCCATGATGGAGCTGAAAGCAACATTCTCTCTGACTCTGCATTTACGCAAGTTTTCAGTACCACTCATTCTCAATGATGGCCTTGTTACATCAATAATTAGACCTGAAGAGGCAGAAAGACTCCAGAACATTCCAGACATGTAGGATACTTGATTTATTGTCAGATTATGTAAAGGAAACGAACAGACCCTGGCTGAGTGTCTTGTAAGATGTTATATACAAAATAATTATCAAAGTCTTGATAACTTTGCTGGCCAGTTACAAAAAGCCAGGTCTTCTCTAAGTTGTGTGTGGTTCCTAAATGTTTCCTCCTTTGCTTGTGCTCAGCTTCTCATTTTATTGTTTCTTTTGCATCTAACTCATATTATTATAGACATCAAATTAATGATATTTAAATGTCCTTGCCATTGCAGCATCCAAGTGAAAATGTTAATTTTTTACCTTCTTTCATGAGAAATTTCTATTTCTGTTGATATTATCTCATTTTCAGCAGAACAGTTCTTATTCTTTTATTTTACTTTATCTCATTCCAATTTCTCATTCACTTTAATTAATTGTATGATTGAATTTACATGTCTTTTTTGTTGCTATGGAATTGACAAGGAAGTCTCTACCTACACAAATTGATATTAGGCTATATTCAAGCCCCTCAAAATTGCCCTTGTCTTCAGTCTAACGTCATTGTTCCCCAAGGTCAGACTGTTCAGAAACATCTGAGCTATCACAAGGTAGAGTATGATATCTTATAAGCCATTTTAGGCATTTTGAATTTAATTAATAAATTAATAAGCCTGTTTCCACTTCATTCCTGTATTCTTGGCTCTCCTTAGTACCTCTGAACAGGTTTGAGCCGAAGTCCAGAGCATAGCCCAAAGGACAGAAGTGCTATATTTTCACTGGAACAAGCATTCATGCAAATATTGATATATCTCTGGCAAGCTGTGCATCTGCATGCATCACTGATCAAAATTATGTCATTTGTGTGAATGACCTTCCTGTTTGTGTACCTGGTCTTCCATGGTGACTTCATGAGGACAGTTCTTCACTCAAAATTATTATCTCCAGTACTTTGGGCATGAAACAGTTGACTTGCTCTGCAGAATATTTTTGCTGGGAGATCAGCTTCTTCAGCAGGGGACCATCTCCAGTTCTTTAATTTCTCAATAATTAAAATGGAAAAAATTGCTGGGACCAACTTTCTTTGCTACTTACCAAGTGTACAATTTTAACTTTCCCTAAATATGTGCTGCATAATTCTCATGGCAGCTTGATTCTTAGCACAGTGTATTTCACAAGTTACAAGTGGACACAAATCAGGTGGAAATCTCCTGTGATTTTAATACATCTTTATATCTGTTGTGGAGCTGGGTTTTCTCTTCTGTTGATCTGAGTGAGAAATTTACTGTGTTTTCCATTTGGCTACAATTTGTGCTTCTTCAGCATGGTATTTAGCTACTCAGATTTCTACAAACATATTTTTTGCTAGCGAATGTCTTTTGATAATGTTATAAAGATCCTGCTTTGTCCTCTGTATGTAGAAATTCTTCAGAAAGACAGAATATGGATAACTGTAATTGGAATGATTATATATGCTGAATATATAAACTGATTTCCCCTCTCAAAGGGGCTAAAAAATAACTGTTTCCTACTTTTATTTCTTTTAAGCAGACAAAGTGCCCATGAAATATTTTGAATTGAAATATAAGCAGAATTAAATATTTTGATATGGCATTTAACTAATCCTAGCTGTGTTAATAGGTCATTGGTTAATGCTGTAAGTGCAGTAAGCCAGAGGCAGATTGCTTTCAAATATTAAAATGCCTGTTGATGCACACCATGGAGAAATTTATTGCTATTCAACTTCATTAATTTAAATTTTACTTAAGGAAAAAGACATTTAAAAGGCTATTTTGGGATTGGTAGAGATAGCCTTATGCAATATATTATTGCACTAGGAAAATATTTGTAATAGAAAGATGTGAAAAAAGAACTCCTGGAGAACAAATTAAGTGTCTGAACTGTTCTTTCTACTATTTTCCTTACTAGTTTTTCTCTCCTGCTATGCTGACTTTCCTCTTAAAATCCACTTGATTCTACCTGGAGCATATTGTGTTATATACTATTACACTATGCAGCCTTGAGAATGGCTCCTTTCTGGCCCAGACTTTGTTGCAGAGGTTATTGATAGGGACCTAGAAACTGGAATTGAAAAAAATAAGAAAATGGAGCAAAATATGGCTGGCTGTCAGTTATGACAAAGTCAGGAATTGCCAGTATACTTAGTAGAATAAAATCGTACAGTCCTACTCATGTTTTACCATCTAATACTCCAAGTTAACAAATTAAATATCATTAGCAATGCAGCAAATATTTTTCTTATAAAAAATTCTGAAATGTGAAGTCTTTGTTACCGTATTTGCCATTTCAATATTCATCTCAGTCCTGAGTTTAAGTCTTCCTGAGGAATAGAGGTGGTGGCAGAAAATTCTCACCCCTCTGAGAGGCTTTGAGATGTGGGGGAATGTCACACTTTCCCAGTGGGGCCATTCCAGAGCTGAAGCAGGATCAGGGGAGTCAGCAGTCACTGGCGCTGGTGCAGGGGTTAAACCTTTGACACCCAGCTCAGGCCATGGGGAGGCTGAACTCCTGCACTGGTGGGACACAGCTGGGGGCTTCTCCTGGGAATAACAGGGGTGATAATTCCTAGTCCCTGCTGCTCCCACAGTACCTGGAAAACTCTGGAGTGATGCTGCCTTTGGGATGAATTTTCTTCCTCCTAATATATTCTCTTAATGTGAATTCATTTTTTCCTTTATGCTAATAGACACTTTTTTTTTCTTTTTTAACCTGGATATTTCTGGTGATGTTGTGTCCTGGTTTTAGTTAGGACAGAGTTGATTTTATTCACAGTAGCCAGTACAAGGCTGTGTTTTGGATTTGTGCTGGAAACAGGGTTGATAACACAGGAATGTTTTCTCAATTGCCAAGCAGTGCTTGCAGAGTGTCAAGGCCTTTTCTGTTCCCTACCTCACCACACCAGTGAGGAGGCTGGGAGTGCACAAGGAGGTGTGAGGGGACACAGCCAGAACAGGTGACTCCAACTACCACAGGGGTATTCCATACCCTAAATATGGTGCCATGCTCAGTATACAAAGCAGTGGGAAGAAGGAGGAAGTTGAGGGGCTTCTGGAGTGGTGTTGCTTGTCTTCCCAAGTCACTATGACGTGATGGAGCCCTGATTTCCTGGGGATGTCTGAAGACCTGCCTGAAATAATTCCTTTAATTAATTCATTGTTTTGTTTTGTTTTGCTTGTGTGTGCAGCTTTTGATTTCCCTATTAACGTTCTTGTTCCCACTCTTCCAGTTCTCTCCCCCTTCCACGAGGGGAGTGGAAACGAGCAAGTGGCCATGTGAGGCTGAATTTCTGGCTGGGTTTAAACCACAAATAATGCACACATGACTATACAGAGATGACAGCTGGGAAAGCTAATTTACTTAATCAAATCTTATCAAACCAAACCCAATTAAGGTTGAGGGGTTTTTTTTGGCAACTGATGTATATCACTCATTTTATCTGAACTAATTGTAGTTCAACAGTTCTACAACTGTAGACAAGAGCAATGTTGCAACACAATACCTTAACAGCATGTACTCTAGGCCACACTCTTTATTATATGCATTTGCTTTCTTCTTAGTATTAAAATCATCATCTTTCCTGGCTAGTACAAGACTAAATGTTACTGTGGTAAATCACTCCCACAGTGTATAACAGTGTAAGTACATTGTAAATAGACACACAGCTTAGGAGAGAAAATAAAGTGTTTAAATAAAATATGTTTGTAAAAGAATGGATTTTGGCTTTAAATTAGCAAGGACTGTAGTTTGTTAACTAATTATCTCTTATCATTTTCTCTATAACCACATTTGGCTTTAAACTTTGCTGCCCATGACAGTATTTTGTGTCTGTTAGCATATAATTTCTAGTTCTACAACAGGTGTGCTGAATAAAAACTGAAAGGTAAAAAGAGGTTAAGGTCAAAGCTTATGAAGCTGTCTGAATCATTAATATAGAAAAATTATCACAGGTGTAATACTGCAGGCAGTCTCAGACATGCAAAATTATTTCTACTTCAGATAGAAGGCTGATTGGTGGCTTTGGAAAGAAGCATGTTTGCTGTCTGAAAACACTTTCTGAGAATTTTGTTTGTCTTGGCTTTATGGCAAGTTGAGAGAAGCATTTTTCTTTAATTTTTAATTTCAATATGCTGAATTTCCACAGTGTGATTTTACCAAAACAAACATTGTCAAAATTAAAATAGCCATCCTATTGCTTGCAATAGATCACATTCTTCAGGGGATATGTCATTCTCTGAGCTTGAACCACTGCTACAAAAAGTGTTATGGCTTAAGTATTTTATTCAGTAAATAGCTTATGCTCAGTTTAAAAGGATTTTCACTGACACCCTCAGTAAATCCTGACAGTAGCAGGATTTGGATGTGGTTACACTGTGTGTACCTCATAACCTATAAACGCCAGCATTGTACTACTACTGTTCACCACCTTACCGAGCTGTTTTTCTGGCAACTTATCCTTCATTTTTATGGTGAACTTTAGGTCTGCAGAAGAAAAAGGAAATGCTATCAGAAAAAAAAAAAAAAATTAAAGATGCATTTCCTGCGTTTTTGGTTTTAGTCTGTAATGCTGTTTGTATGAATACTATTTAATACCTGTAGCATCTGATATTTCTATTCATAAAGACATGAAAAAATACCATCTTTCAGCCTGTGATTATTAAAATCACAACTATAAGGTAGAAGCATAACTTGCAGACCTAATTTGCAGTAGAAAATAATTGTCTTCAAGCTGGGGAGCCTGTCTGCAGTTAGTGGAACAGAAGTGTAAACATACCTTGGTTAATTGGCTAGTAAGTCATACAGGCTAAAGGCTTCCTGGCACAGCAGGCTGTGTAATTTTAGACTGTACAGTGTATAAAAATACACTGCTGAAGGTAATGAAGTGGTACTGGTCTATTAAAATACTGGCAAGTAGCATAAGGGAACAGAGGATGCATAGATAAGAGAGTCTCTCTGTGAGTGATTAGATAAGGTAACCTTTATCTCACAGTGCCAGTGGATTCATGTTATTCACACATACAGGATTTCGGTCTATGTTTGAGACAGAGCTTAATATCTTTATCCATGGGCTGGGTGAGGGGATTGAGTGTGTGCTTGGTAAGAACAAGTCCTCTGAGGAGCAGCTGAGTGAGCTGGGGGTATTTGGGCTGGAGAATAGAATTCTCAGGAGTGACCTTATTGTTCTCCACAAGTGCCTGAAAGGAGGCTGTATGCAGGTAGGGGTCAGTGACTTCTCCCAGGCAGCCAGGGACAGGACAAGAAGAAATGGCCTCAAGCTGCACAACAGAAGGCTCAAGTTGGACGTCAGGAAGAATTTTTTCACTGAAAAGGTGTCTGACATTGGAATGGGTTGCCCAGGGGACTGGTGGAGGCACTCTCCCTGGAGGCATTCAAGAAATGACTGGACATGACACTCAGTGCTGTGGTCTCATTGACATGGTGGTATTCAGTCAAAGGCTGGACTTGATGATCTTGGAGGGGTTTTTAAGGTTTATGATTCTGATACAACTCTGATTGTGTACTTCTGGCCAATCTTACTACTCCTTTCTCATCTTCAGAAAGGTTAATAACTTCATTTCAGAGCAGTTATGATGTTATTCTTGCTGGAGAATGTTCTTTTTTTGGTAGAAGTAGACACGGCTAAAGTTTTGTTTCCTTTTGTTTTTAAATGACCACTATATGTTTTCAGTGCTTTTGTTGTATTCCTCTAGCATCTAAATTATTTTTATTTTAAAAATTTTAAACCTCATATGTACAATTTCTGCTTTTGATGTTTTCTTATGTAATTTGTAAGACTTATGGTCCAATTTACATCTCCTGGGATCTTCGTTAACTCTCCTGATCAGTCAGTCATTTGTCTCTCAAAACTAAAATTTTCTTAGAGATTCAGTATAGTTTGGGGTTTGGTTTCTCTGAGAGGATAAAAGGGAGGGAGAGAGGAATTTAAATAGTGTCTTTCAAAAATATTGCGGGCACATGACTTTAGACAAATCTGTAATACATGTTGAGCTTTCTCAGTGTAGAACTGAAAATGGACCCTCTTGGTTTCAGTCTGCTGTTGCAATGAATTCCTTTAAAATTAGTGGACTTGCTTTTCTACACGGAAATATGAATGTGCAAGTAATTGTCTGATTAAATTCTTAATTTACATTATAGGTGCTTGAAATTATTTTGCTGATTTTATTGTTACATGTAAGGCATCCTCCTCCACAATTGTTGCATTATTAAAAAATCAAGTAGAAGATACTTGAGTCTGATATGACCTAAGTAGTTGCTGTTAACCTCAGAAGTCTGTAGAGCTTCTAATGGTGAATTTGTTTTGTAGGGTGAGATGGGTGTGAAAGGACTGGCCGGTGTTGCAGGTCTGCCTGGTGAAAAGGTATGTTGGTGTTTGCTGGTATGTGATTTAACTCAAAGATAGTGTTCATTAAGTCAGCAGCTTCTCTGTAATTGTGTACAGAAATGGGAGAATAGAACACTTCTGATAGAAAATTTAATTTCTTACCTGCCCTGCCATGTTTTTGTAGCACACTAAAAGGCTGTTTGGATCAATAGTATTCCCTGCAGATGTGCTTGTTTGGCAGGGTTTTTTCCCAAGAAGTGGGGGTTATGTAAGAACTAAAGGAAGCTACTTGTTCCACTTGCCCAATTTGTGCTCTGCAAGCTTAGATAAGAGTTCTTGTGCACTCAACAGTCTGCTTGGTAGAGCTTGAGGTAAGCACCACTGACTTCTCAATGAAAGAATTGGAATAGCCATGGCTAGGAAGGCGTGCCAGCCTACAGTGTATTCAAGGATAAGTTTCGCTTCATTTCAGAATGTTAATGTGCAAAATAAGAGAGTTGTATGCACTTATTTGGTTTAGTGCTACTTACCTGTATTTGAGGAAATCTGTAAGTCTAACATCTAGCATCTTCAGTATAGAGACAGCCCTCATAACACTGAGGAAACAGCTTGTTGCTGTCAGGCTTAAAATCTGTGCATTTACAAGATATAAAGTTATGAAACTGACTTTTACTTTTGCTCTCTATTTCTATCTCAAATTGTGCTTTGTTAAAAATAGGAGATAGACCTATATATTACCAAAGTTATGGGTAAAAATCAAGGTATTTGTTGCTGATGCTAAGGTACATCTGCAAGTGATGCAGATGAAGAGGAAAACAAAGGCAGCATTACGCATTTCATGTCAGACTGGACTAGCTATTACTATTCAGGAAAGTGATCTTGGAATTGCAGACCAAGGAAAGCATGGACTCAATGTTTAGTACCAGGTAAATAAACAAACAGTATTTAGGAATAACTAGGAAGAGAATAGGAAAAAAAGCAAAAGCATTTTAATGTCACCATTTTTAATGAATCCATCCATATTATGCTGCAACTTGAATTACGTATACAGTTCTGGTTCTCACATCTCAGTGTGAATCTAATAATAGCAGAAAAAAAGTCAGAGGTGTCAAGAGTGATCAAGAGCACAAGACATCTTCTAATTAAAGTGTGACAACGTGGACTTCAATCTGAAAACAGCATAGTAAAGAAAAACCGTGTCATGTTCTGTTCTCTGTACAGCACTGAAACAAGCAGAAAAGATTAATAGGGATTTATTTATTTATTTTATTTATCACCATATTAATTAGAACACCAAACCTGTCTGATAGCAGGTTCAAAAAGGATGGACAGGCCTCATTTTTACTGTTAGAATATTACAGTTTGAACACCACCACAGGACTTGAAAATTCTGAAATGTATTAGAAAACTGATAGAGTATAATTCCATGGAGAGTGTCAGTCTGCTTGTACTTCAAGAGACTGTGGTCTGGGAAAGCCATAGGAGAAGTCTTTATGGCAGCCCTATTGTTATATTTTTCTGTAGTCATCTGATGTTGCCACATTTGTGGTCCTGTAATTGACTGGAGAAATCTTTGTTTTGATCCAGATAGACAGTGTTTTACTTTACTGTGCTCCTAGATGTGAATTAATGGAAAGAGTTATTGTAAAACTTTGTAGATTGAGATTGATCTAGAATGAAGTTGTATTTTCCCTTGGCTCTTTCTGTAGCTCCTACTCTGATATTATCTTGCTTTAAACTTACCAGGCTACATTGCTTTTCCAGGCCAAGTTATTATTATTACAGTTTCCATGGTTAATATTGTTTGGGTTTTTTGCTAAGCGCCTTGCAAATTCATTGTCAGGCCAAATCCCAAAGCTCCTGTTAGTTTACATGAAGCTCAACAGTCAGATGTTATTTAATATCAAGACATTGTACTTCTTCTGAACATTACAAGTCTTTTAATTCAGCCTATATAAAATACCATTACTGCAAATTAAAAATGAATTACCATGAAATACAAAAGTGTCAAAGCTTAAAACTTCTAAAATAAAAAAAGAAAGCCAAGTATTTTGTACATGCACAGCTAGATGAAGAAACTAAGCCCAGCTACCCAGCTTCTGCTAGCTGGAGCGGTCATGTCTGCATGGAGAAGTGCAGTGCTAATATGTGTTCATTATCTCCTTTCTGGAGCTAGAATTAATATTTTCCTCATAGTTGTAAGGTGGCAACATGTTCTGTCTCTCAAGTGATGCACCAGGAACTATATAAATTTGTAGAGTCTTTTATTTTTTTGCTCCCTTAAGTGTGGTGTTCTGGATGCTAACATTGTAGATAAAGACAATGAAGTGGAAGAACAGCACCAAACCTGTCTGAGTTCAAGAAGGGTTTGGACAACACCCTCGGGCCCAGGATGGGATCCTTGGGGTGTTCTGTGCAGGGCCAGGATTTGGACTTGAAGATCATTATAGGACCCTTGAAACTCAGCATATTCTATGATAAAAATACTCTAAGAACAGTTGTTTGCAAAGGCATCTCCTATAATTCAGGATGTTGAAGTGCAGACTGGCAGTGCTGGAAGAGCACTCTGAGGAGCTACTGCTGTTTGTGTATCCTCTCAAAGCCTTCAGCACATGTTATGTATTGCTAGAGATGTTAAATTGCTTAGTATGGCTATTCTTATGTTTTTGTGCTGGGTATTCCTGAGCTTTGTGCAGATGTGCTCCTGAGTCACTAGTTAGAAACAGGAAGAAGGATAAATAAATTATATATATATAATTTTTTTTTTTTTAATGTAACCAAAGTTTGAGGCTTCAAAGAACAGAGCTGCTTTTGCTAGTCCTACCAAAACCTATCCACTGCCATACTCCTTTGTTTATACTTTATTCCCTGGGAAAAGGTTCAGAGAATAGATAAGTAATAGATTTTACTTATGTTGTTATGCACAAGCAACAATATCAATTCAAGTGACCTGTTTTAGATGTTTACCTTAGAATGAGATAAACTTGGCTGTTGGAAGTACTTTTTCTTTAGACTGATTATCTGAAACAAATCTGACTTTGTGAAAAACTAAACTTAGAATAATACTATGCAATGGACTTTATTACTTAAGAGAATCTTAAGAGGAGAATCTCCCAGGAGAGTGTCAGATGCTCATATACTTAATTTTCACGACGTGTGTAAATGATGAGACATCTGTGAGGCTTCACATTTGGTCTTGACTTTCAAGGATCTCCGGTGTGAAAATTGTTCAGTCTGCTTTCAAATGTGACACTTAGTCTTCTGTACTGTCACTGACATAATTTTGCATTCACTAAATGCTGCAGTGGTTTTGTGACAGTCTGCTGGCTAATAGGTGCACAAGTACGTGGTATAGACTTCTAGGAGGCTCTTGACAATCAAGAGGCTGGATCTGCTGAAGGCTAATACAGAGTTTAAGGCTTGATGACTCTGGGGTAACTTAAAATTCTTAACACCCTAAAGAAAACAGAAGAATGTTCTGGCAATAATTCAGCAGTTTTGTAGATTTTTCTGATGCAGTTCTTGTAAGCTGCCAAAGTTAAAAATGAGGTTTTTACTGACTGGTGGCACACCACATGATTCCTGTTGTCTCATCTGCCTTTGGGTTAAAAGAAGTCAGTGTGATGGTGCTTATGACAAATCTAGAGAGTCAGGAATTGAATGCAGACCCCGTGGAGCCCTACCTCAGGCCCCCAAAATCACAACACTGTAGATAGTCAGCATCACTACATATGTGACTGTCTATATGATGTCACCTATCTAGTTCCTTCATCCCCATCCTTTTTCAGGGAGCTGTCTTAAGAGATTTTTCTTTTAAATAGTAAAACCTACTTGGGGCTACAGGAAAAATTCTTGAGATTATCAGAGGAGATAGTTCTGAGGTATTTGTTGATAATTCTAAAATAAGAGGGTAGTAGTCTTCCCTTGGAGGGAAACTTGCTTCCTTGGTAGGCTGTCAGAAGAGATGGAATTCAGTGGCATGATCCCTTTTCTGCACTCAGGGCTGATTTGTAGCTCAGCCTTCTGGGCACACTTCTTCAAGGTATCTGTCAAACCATGCTACAAGAACAGCTGAAAGTTGTGGTTAATCAGAATCCCTTTGTATGTGAGACCTTATGCCCTGTCCTGGCAATGTTCAGCAAAGGCAGTGAGAATAGAAGAAATGTTTTGAAGGAAGCACTGTTTTAGCCTACTTTTTGGTGATTAGCAAGTGAAATTGCCTCTGGATAAACTTCGGAAGCCATTTAGTATAACTGGATCGTAGCCTGAGTGCAGCTTGTGGCATGAGAAATTAAATCTGTCTCTGAAGTGGAGGTTTGAGGTGACTGGACTGTTTTAAGATACATTATGACAGTCACCTCTCTACTCCACAAGTTAACCAACTCTGAACTAGCAGTTAGCGTCATTATTCATTGATTGTTCAGCAATTAAGAATGGCCTTCACCTATCACTGCTGTGTACAGGGTCACATCACTGGTGATGACCTGAGCAAGGTGAATACATTGCTGTAAAGTAGTTCTATTTTTAAAAGTTTAATTATTTTCCTAGTGTTCCTCTAACACTGAAATGGTGAGACAACATTCCAGTTGGTGTGACCCACAGGCTTCTCCCCAACTCACAATGTCATCCTACTTCTGAACAGGTTGAATGTGTGCAGATCCTTTCCATAGCACCCACTGAGCAATGGTTACAGACTTCCCTGGCATGTCTGCACAAAGCCTATCATGTGATGCATCCTCCCACTATTACAGGGGCTTATAAAAAATGAGAGAGAGCTACCTTTCACAGGCAGACAATGACAGGACAAGGGGGGGTCATTTAAACTGAAATATGAGAGCTTTAGATAACATGTCAGGAAGAAATTCTTTACTCAGAGGATTGTGAGGACCTGGAACAGATTGCCCAGAAAAGTTGTCAATGTCCCATTCCTGGAAGTGCTTAAGGTCAGGTTGCATGGGGTCCTGAGCAACCTGGTCAAGTGCGAGGCATCCCTGCCCAAGGCAGAGGGGTAGAAACTACATGATCTTCAAGAAGCGTTTCAATCCAAGCCTTTCTATGATCCTCCCTTTATGGTCTATTTCCAGGCCTTCCAGACAGTCTGACATCTTAGGGGGGTGTACGCTTTGAATCATGATTAGAAGATCAAGTACTCAACACTTAAAAACGTGTTACACATTTTCTGAGGATAACGGGGGGAAAAAATTCCACCAACCACCTGATCTCACTGTTCTCACAGTGAGCTCATTTTGTACTTTCCTTCATGAGCTTTCTGTAAACTTGGACAAGCTGAGTTTAATTTTCCTCTGTATAGTTGATATTTTTCTTTTTCCTGCAGGTCCTGTGTCACTCATCCAAATAAGTCAAGTCCTTTCCTTCTCTTTGCTTCTGGGTCTATAATGCCATGGCAACAAAGTTCCAAATTGAAAGTTTATTTAAGTTCAGGATGCTAAGTGATGGAGTCCTGTTTGTGTTACGGGGTTATTTTTTGCTGGTCTGTGATGCCTTGACAGTCCAGGGGAACTTCTCGGCTGTGTTAGCGCATACATTTTTGGGGGTGGACAATCTCTGCTTACTTGAGAAGTTTAGCAGGAGGGTTGCTGGTTCTGAGAGATAAACTGCCACCTGTGGCAGGTACTTTGATAGAAAGTATTAAGCCTCTTGGGGAGTTGGGACCTTATGACTCCCTCCAAGTACCTGAGAGGAGGTTGTAGTGAGTGTTCGCTTCTTCTCCCAGGTAAGAAGTGACAGAATAAGAGGAAATGGCTTCAAGTGGCACCAGGGAGAGTTTAGATTGCACATTAGGAAAAACTTCTTCACCAGAAAGATGATGAGGCATTGGAATAGGCTGTCCAGGGGAGTGGTTTGAGTCAACATCCTTGAAGAGTTCAAAAAATGTGGCATTTGTTGACATGATTTAGTGGTGAAGATACCAGTGTTAGATTAATGATAGGGCTCAATCCTAGAGGTCTTCTCCAATCTTAATCTCCAACAATTCTATGGCTTCTGTGTGTTATGAGCCCTGATAGGCAGAAAGGCTTCTGAGAATATGGTCATGGCAGTAAGACTCGAAGGACTCAAGCTAAGGAAGGTGAGTTATTTACTCTGTTCTTGGCCTTTCTGATTTTTCTAATTTTTCTATTATGAAAATATTTTTTCTTCTCTATCAGTGACTACATTCTGAAAATTAAATTGATGGAGGCAGAAAGGTAATTCAGAAAATTCAGATTTACCAAACTAAAATGGGTTTGTCCATTCTCCTTTATCCAAACCTCTATAGTTATTACTTTCTTATGATTCATAGTGTATGATTCACAGCATGCAATTCATAGTGATGGAGATCATGTAAAATCACTCATAAAATGTGATGGAGATCAAAGTCAGACTAGAGAAAAAAAACTAAATATGCATTTCAAGAGCTCTACCAACTGTATGAGTGCTATTTGTACTTCAAGTATTGCAAATGAAATTTACGTGAAATAAGGCTTACATGAAACTGTTCAGCAGGTATCTGTAAAAGGATTTGTCCTTCTTTTTTTCAAGCACGTGTATTTGTGATGATGACCCAACAAAATTTTCATGAACTCACTTATTATGTGAGATAGAAGATAATACTACCTGAATAAATTATGCTGCTTGTAGTGTTGTTTTTCTTAATTTAACTTTGTCTTTTGGTTATCTGGAATTTCAGTTTTCTTGAGTCCAATACCACTGTGCTGTCTTCAGTTTTGACTGACTTGGAAACCAAACATTGATGATTTAATTTTCGATAAATTTGATTTTCCTTTTGGAATAGGGTTCTCTTTATATTTGGAACAGGTAAGGAAATAATTACTAAAAGACCATCTGAAATGTGATATAGATACCATTTGTGGTATGAATGCTACATCAAGACGGCTTGCTGACACTTCCTGAATAGTCCACTTTGCATTGCCTGGTGGGAAGAGCTCTCTTTTCCCTTAGTGGTACCTGAGAAAATGAGTTTGAAAACTGCTGCACTCTAAGATTATTTTTTCAATATAAAACATGGCTCAGAAATGTCCAGTGCTTTGTTTTCCAACATGATTTAATTTATATACATGAACTTAAAATGTTGGAAAAAAAACAAAAAAACTTTACATGCTAGTGCAGCATGTGCCTTCAAATTGCTTTCAGAGATGTTTTTAATACCCATCTCCGTACTGAGTTACTGCAGGGTCAGGGCTTCAGGGCTGGCTGTGTCATGAAATCCTCAACCGGAAACTTGTTAAATGCACATCCAAATCAAAACATGTCATCGTGAAGGTCCTCGTGACCACTGACCTGCTTTCTCCATTGCTCCAGCTAGACCATGGAAACACTAGAATTTTCCAGGACAAATTTGACTTTGCAGAAGAGCCATGGATATTTGGCCCGTTGTGCCAGTTCAGCATATTCTTCTGGAGCATTAATCACTCATGTAAATGTACAAATCTGAGGAGACATTGGTGTTGAGCTTACAGTAATGCAGTCTTTTCCTTGTAGCTTTCTTGAAAGATCTCTGGACATATTGCCTTCCACATTTCATGTCCTGTACAGATCCTTGACAGGGATCAGGATATTTCCGAAGTAGCTCATCAGCGTCTTTGAGAAAACTTCCAAAATGCATGTGAAACACTGGATAGGTACTGCTTAAAGCCATCTGACTCAGTTTGTCTGTCTTTTATTCATTGCCATCCAATTTATGAGTTCCCATCACTGCTAATCAATTAGATTTTAATATTTTTAGATCATCTATAACATAAATTGTATTAGTTATACAAATTTTGAAAAATCTTTGTGCTGCTTTTCTCTGGAGTCTCTAACAGAAACTAAAGAGCATAATCAGTAAGACAGGAAAAATATTTGACATCAGAAATCTTTTCAAACTCAGAGAGTTTTGAGCTGTAAGAATGTGGTCCAATTGGCAACTTTATTAACACTAAATTTTAAGACTTGAGCTTGAGAATTGCTGGAGATGGTAAATCAGGCAGTTGGAACTAATCTATTGCAGCAACAAACTTTCTACAAGTTTTGCCTTTTCTTTGTGTTTTCAGTGATATCTTAGCATAAAATTAATATACATCTGGCTTTAAGAGAGGGATGTATAATGCTTAAAATGGCTGGATGTAGATATGCTTAAAAATAAAATACATTATATTACTTGGAAAATATACTTTAGACCATTATGGTTTCCAAAACTTCTTTCATTGCTTCAGTATGTATGGTTCTTGCTTGCTTGCTCTTGCTCTCTCCTTAGCATTACAAGAAAGTGTTTTGAATAGCCTTTGATCATAAATTTGATTCCAGAGAGCTGTCTGCTGTGCTGACTTATTTTTGCCTTATTAGGTGATTTTTGCAGTTCACAACTCCAGGAACTGTTGAGCTCTCTGGTTTTTCAATTCCTAAAGCCAAACGACAGCAGTTCAGTTCAGTTCTCAACCGAAAGCTCTGTGGAATCAAATTACCTGGCGTGCAGTGACACTGCTCGGGTGCTATTTCCATTCCAGGGAATGGTGCTGGTGACTGCTGTAGGTGTTGGTGAGCAGAGACTTCATTTTTTAATTAAGGAATCACTGCTTTTTGAGGGAAAGGAAATATGCTTCAGACCCATCTGAGGAAAGTTATGGTATTGCCTTCTGTGCTCTCATGGGTTCCCTCAAAATCAGATTAGTATGTCTCAGGAGAACAAAAATACAAAAGTGATTTTGGAGCCAGGCATTACTTCTTGTATTGCTTGGCATCAAAGCCGTGGGCTCCTGCAGGCAAGTGACACTGGTGAGATAAGGGTGGGAGGTGCGTGTACCCTCTGGTATTTGCATTGGAACTGCAATAACCAGCAGAACGTGGCTGGTCATGGGGGCCTGGAGTGCAGCAGCCGCCTTTGTGATGTGCTGTGAGGTGTGGCCAAAGCAACCAAAGGTCACCATTCATTTTCCAGGGGTCTGGGATGCTGGGAGCAAAGCAGAGCGTGGCACAGAGCCATGCAGGGCAGGCCTTTGTTAGCCTGTTATGTAACGTGGAAGTAAAACATAATGCGGCTGTTAAATAATGCAGTCATTAAATGCAGACCTTTGTTCCTTAATCAGAGAGTCATGAATACTCTAGCTGTGAGTCTGCCTGGCTCTGGGGTTCTTAACTGTGCTTGAAAAGCCTCTGTCAGGACCTTAGAGAGCTTGAAAGGGCAGCGGGAGGCTTGAGGATCCTTCTTCAATTGTTCATAAATTGTGTTTATTGGATTCTTCTGGAAGGTTTCTGTGGTGCATAAATTTTAGTCTTGTGTATTTTTTCCCCTTCATTTGTGAGGGCTGGAGACTGTAGGTTTTGAAACTGATATTCTGAACTTTCTAATTAGAATGCAGAGCTTTAAGAAAAGTACCCATTATTGCACTGTAAAAGTTGGCAGCAGTGTGTTGCAGGATGTGGACTAATTGGGGAGGAAGGAACTTTCTCACTGTACTGCCACATTTTACATCTTGTCTGACACATTTTGCTTAGTTTTGTTTGTCTTCTTTTAAGGCACTACGTATCAAACTTCACAGAATACTACATTTTTTGATCTGATGAATCACTGATCTAGAGTAAGATAACTATGGATAACTTCTGTTATTGTGATTCATTTAGATTATATAGAGGAGTATTTTCTCCCTGGATAATAGCTCATATTATGACTAGCACATTAGATTTTTAAAAGAAAAAATCTTCATGCAGCAGAAAATTTATATATGATACAAACTACACAGAGGATATGGCTTCTGTGACTTGTGGCCTGTTAACTCCCCTTTGCCCTTTTTTTAGTGGGTGAGTTCTATTATTAAAATTTAAATAAATGCAGCTCATAAGGGCATTTTTAATGTCAATGAATATATTTATTGCCCCCAAACCCACTAAAATGGTAACATAGGTTTTATATTCCAAATTCAATATAAATTGCTTTTTTAAAATTCACAGATACCAAATTGTTGGAAATAAAAACTCCATTTTATTAGTGTAGCAAAATCATTCACAAGTATTGCAAACCAGAATGCATTTTTATTTTTTAATTCTCACTGCTAGCCTGTATTTATAAACACCTAAGATACATAGTGCACGTTTCAAGTCTGAACCGATTAAATCAATGTGACACGCTGAGGCTGGGCCAAGTCTTGTCTAATCAGCAGTCAGCACTGTTGCTGTGGCATGAGGCTCCCAAAAATAGAAACACAAGAAGTCAAACAAGTAAGTGGAAGGGCACTAAAAGAAAAAGTGCTGCTAATTCCACTGTTGACTTTCTGTCTAATGGATTCTTGTTCCCAGGCCACACTAAGTAAAGCAACTGGCACAGTGTGTTTTCCTGCAGATGGCTCAGCAGTGACACACGTGGCCCAGCTGGGTGACAGGTGTTTGATTTGTGTTTAACAAGTACCTCACACAAGAGAGATTTTTTTTTTACAGATACTGAGAAGCTAGTCAGCTAATGCTTTTTCTTCAGAATTAACACCCCTTTCACTATGCTCCCTTTCTGTTGTGAATGACAGTTCTGATTGTCCCATACACGTGAAAATAACATGATGTTACTTTGAAATAAGACACTAAACAGGAGAAAGTAATTCATAATTAACTTTTTAATAGTTGTAACCTGTTACCTTTACATATGGAAGATGCACGGTGCACTGACAATAATATCTCCAGAAATAATTATTTAGCTGTCCACCTCACAGAATGAAAATTCACTTTAAAAGTGTGTATGGAAGGACAGTGCCAGAATTCTGGTCTGTGGACATTATACTCTGTGTTAGTGTGTCTTCCCATAACATGACAAGGTTTTGGGACTTTCTCAGACAGAATAGCACAAACATGGAGTAAAAGAAGTTCCCTGTCCAGTGGAGCATACAATATTGATAGAAGTGCACCCAAAGCCACGAGGGAAGAGCAAAGGGAATTGTGTACAGTGTGACAATGCTATTCTTTAATGAATTTAATTACTTTGTTGTAAGCTGCATTACAGTACTCTGCAAAATTGGAGAGAGATTGTCTCAGTGGCAGTCTGGGGGTTGGAGGGATTGGTTTTGTTCTAATGAGTAGAAGACATTTCTTAGTGCCATGATAGCAACTCCACTAGCAAAGGCAGCAATGAAAATAGAAGAGTAGCAGGGTGATTTTGCAATCATGTTTGATTAATGGGAACCTGCGTGGGTAGGATGTGTAGTGTCAGAGTTGCTGTGGCCAGTTTTACTTCCCCACCCCATTTCTCCATACTTTGGTCTGAGCATCTGGTATCAAGTCCATGAGCTGGAAAACGGCAAGACTTCAGGATATGTTTACAAAAATGTGTGACTCTTTGCGGTGACAGGGTTATAATGCCAGTGTTGTCAAATAGCCAGAAGAAATTCCACCCTCTCGAGTACACTGTGCTGGCAGTACTTCTGCTGGACCATGGAAGAATGAGAAAGGAATGCAGCTGCAGAAATGGGTGTCAGAATATTGTTGATTCTTTAAATAAACCTTAGGCTTTAGTGAGAGGATGGTTAAAAACTCAGGCAAAAAGCCTGTGTCCTTCCAGTAGCCAATGAGCAGCTTTATGTCAGGCATCCCAGGTGTAGTATGCAAAGTAGCCTAATGAGCCTCAAAGAGGTTAAGAAAAAGCCTGAAAGGGAAAATTACAACTCCACTAGGCTGAGATGTCATCCTTACCCACAGAGATGCTCAGGATTTATAGAAATGGAGACTTACCTTCAGGGAACAGCTTCACGGCTCATGTGCTGACAGTGGATCTGCTGATCCCAGATGCCCAGGTTAGTCTAAGTGAGTTGGAGAACTATATGCAGTTTTTATATCCTCCTAATCTGTCTCCAAAACACAGTAAATGTCAGTCAGAAAGCACTGTTTTGGAAGTGAGAAGAGGTGCTTCTTGGGAAAGCCTTCTAAACCTTTGAGTAAATGGAGACCTGGAAACTGTACCTTGAACTGTTTTTATCAGTGATTGAAAAGAGGTTTGCAGCTACAAGCACACAAAAAATATGGCATTTCAGGAAAAGTACTGATATGACTTAGCTCCTAGATTAGAAATGTCAGTATATAGGTGGTTCTATTTATTTCAGAGTCACCCTAAATTCTTACTTTTTCTACTGCATTTTTGTATTTGATATCCGTGTGGTTAAACACTGAAGCTATTATTTAATGGTGTGTGGGACAGTCTTTTTTTTAGTGTAATTTACATTTGTACCAGCTGGGAATCTGCCTCCTGAATCTTCAGATTATGGAAATGGATTATGATGATAATAGCTCTCTAATAAAGAATAGCTTCTGAGATCTAAGAGATTGACCATATATTACATTGTTTTTGAAACAGCAATATGTTCATATTAAATAATGCTTTTTAATGTGAATTTAGCATTACTACATTTCAAATATTCTTTGAGCAAGGCCAATTAGATTAATTCCCAGTTCTGTTGAAACCTTAATAGGATTTAGATTTGCTTTAATGCCATGTTGTGGTTGGATTAGCAATAAATTAATAGAATCACAGAATCACAGGATCACAGAATTACCAGGTTGGAAGAGACCTTCAAGATCATCGGGTCCAACCTCTGTCCTAACACCTCAACTAAACTAAACCATGGCACCAAGCGCCACATCCAGTCTCTTTTTAAACACGTCCAGGGATGGTGACTCCACCACCTCCCCAGGCAGACCATTCCAATATTTTATCACTCTTTCTGTAAAAAAGTTTCTCCTAATATCTAACCTAATTTTCCTTGGTGCAACTTAAGACTGTGTCCTCTTGTTCTGTCAGTTGTTGCCCGGAAAAAGAGACCAACCCCCACCTCCCTACAACCACCCTTCAGGAAGCTGTAGAGAGTGATAAGGTCACCTCTGAGTCTCCTTTTCTCCAGGCTAAACAACCCCAGCTCCCTCAGCCGTTCTTCGCAGTGCTTGTGTTCCAAGGCCTTCAGCAGCCTTGTTGCCCTCCTCTGGACACGCTCAAGTGTCTCCACGTCCTTCCTGAACTGAGGGGTCCAGAACTGGACACAGCACTCAAGGTGTCGAGTATAGGGGAAGGATGACTTCCCTGCTCCTGCTGGCCACACTGTTCCTGATACAGGCCAGGATACCATTGGCCTTTTTGGCCACCTGGGCACACTGCTGACTCATGTTGAGTCGGCTGTCGACCAGTACCAAGTCTCTCTCTGCCTGGGCACTCTCCAGACACTCTGTTCCCAGCCTATAGCATTGCAGGGGCTTGTTGCTGCCAAAATGCAGGACTCGGCACTTGGACTGGTTAAACTTCATCCTGTTGGATTCAGCCCATGTATCCAACCATTCCAGATCTCTCTGCAGAGCCCTCCTACCCTCCAACAGACCGATGCACGCTCCCAGCTTAGTGTCATCTGCAAATTTACTAATGAAAGACTCAATACCCTCATCCATGTCATCAATAAAAATATTAAACAGAGCTGGTCCCAGTAGAGACCCCTGAGGGACACCACTGGTGACTGGCCTCCAGCTGGATGCAGCACCATTCACCACCACCCTCTGGGCCCAGCCTTCCAGCCAGTTCTTAACCCAGCTAAGAGTGCCCCTGCCCAAGCCATGGGCTGCCAGCTTTTCCAGGAGTATGCTGTGGGAGACAGGCTTTGCTGAGGTCTAAATAGACAACCTCTACAGCCTTTCCTGCATCCATCAGGTGGATTACCTGGTCATAAAAGGAGACCAGGTTGGTCAAACATGACCTACCCCTTCTAAATAGATGGTGTGTAGGTCAGGCAATTTTCTTTTTGACAGATCTGCTGTAAGGGAGAAAACATAGTTGCAATAAACTATCAGTTGTCCATGAGTATAGGTTTACTTCAAGCTTTTTTCAACTCTGTTGCTTCAGATAATGGAAATACCCAACTGGCTAGACTTAATTTTCTAAACTGCTCAACAATAAGACCTTATAAGTCTTTAAGAATTTCTTAGGAGCCTATTTGCACATTCTTACTACACTACAGGAAGTGTTCTTAAGAATTTAGTTTACATTTTTTTTAATGTTCTTTGTATGATGTTGTAGGTCAAATGAACTGGATTGTTACCAAGCCCATGTTTAATTTGTGTCTGCATTGCATTTTTAAGTTGTCTCCTCTTCAAGGACATTCAGTAGCAATGAATATCACTTGTATTTGCCAAAGCCAGAAAGAAAACCTATTGAAAGCAGAGGCTCTGCTTCTGCTGATACTTTTTTGATGACACAGAAACCAGTCGTTGACATATGTCCCCAAGACCTTCAGAAAAGACAAAAAAAAAAAAAGCAAACCAAAAGTCAGTATACCTACTTGTAGTTGTGCATGACAATAAATGGAGTGAACCTTTAATCTTTGATTTCTCAGAACAACTTCTCTCACTTCTTCTGTTGGGTAGAAATCATTTGTGGGAGGAAAATATAGGAACAAACTTGTGACTTATGTACTTTATGTATGAAATGTTTTATACATTTGAATATAGATATGCCTTATGAATTTGAATATATATCTTTTTAAGACATTGTCATAGCAAAAAAAGTGAATCAATGACAACTAAAGAGAGTGCTGTTTAGAGTGAGGCGCCCTGTGACTATGTTCTCTGGTGCTCTGAGTTGCCTCTGACTGCTGAGTCTTCAGTTTGAACACGAAGCACCAAAACCTAGATTTTCAAGTGTTTAATTTGGAATATATTAACATCCGATAGGCAAATCAGTCTTGTCCCAAAGATAGATAATGGGAAGTGATAGGAGGAGGAAAAATTGGGGCCTTCAGAACTCAGTCTATGTTATAATATGCAAATAAGATCAGTGGGTTATTGTCATTTGCCTTTCTCTTGAGCAATTATTTACCAAGAGTCTTCTAACTTGCCCTGATCCCCTTGGGCAAACCATGGTGCTATGGAAGCAGGACAGAGCAAAGGAAATGAACTATTTACCTGGAACAAGCATCATTAGATTATTTTAAGGGAGAATCTTATTCTTGTTCACATGGATCATGTTTGCATCAAGGATAGCACTGAGCAAGATCTCAGGAAGTGCTGGTAGCTCAGCAGTAACCAAGAGGAATGAAAGGCTTGGTAGATGCAATGAAGCCAAAATGTTATAATGTTCAGCAGAAACTTTTTGACACGACTAATCCAGGAAATTCATGGGACAAGTTTTAATAAATATCTTTTGAATATATTTTTATGTAACTAATATTCTATCAGGTGATCCTAACAATTAACATGAGCTTGTTAAAAGAAACAAGAAAATATTCCAGTAGGCTAAGAAAGGTGTCTTATAATGGACTGTGATTTGCGTGGGATTTTTATCTGTTCAAGGCCAAGCTCTGCCCCTGCTGGTGGCTCTGCACTGGCTGAGTACGTGCTCCACGGGGGAGGATGCTGCTCAAGCCCACTGACAGTACATTGTTGAACATTCCGCTCCATTTCTGCTATGCTAAAAATAGTTGCCCTCATTTTAAAACACCAGGCTATTAGATTATTCTAAGGGTCTGGCATACTTAGACTAATGGAAGGCACACATCCATAAATTATCAAAACACTAAGTAGTGTTTGACCGTGCTGATTTTGCTTCTATTAAGATGAATTTCCTTGCTAGTAACCCTGTACTATCAAGCTATTTTTTGTAAATCAAGCTACTGGCAGTGCCCCAGTAATTTTAAAAGTAAAAATGTTTGGTTTTCACATTGAGAGCAGAGAAACATCTGACTGCTTCTTGGTGGCTTGGTTTTTTTTGGTTTTTTAATTTCACAGAATCAAGTCTGAAAAATGCTTAAAGTATTTCACAGTAATTGTTTCTCTTTCCCAGCCTTGAAGAGAATCTCATGAAATTCCAGCATGTTTACCATTATAAATCATGCTAGTGCCTAAAATAGTCTAAATAGCAAAATGCATTCCAAGTGATTGATAAAAGTTTTTCATCTTTTTTTTTTGGTTCCTTTTCTTCTTCTTTTTTTTTTCTTTTTTTCCCCTTTTATTTTTGCGTCTTTAGATAATGTGATTCTTAATTCATTTTTTGCTACCATATCATTTGACAATACAGGTAACGATGCTCTTGATAAAGTTCATATACTTGTATGTTAAAATAGTCTCTTCTTTTGTTATTTTTACTTTTTTTTTTTAGAGTGAATGTCCTTTATTTGGGGAGGGGGAATGTCTAAATGCTGAATTTAAGGTATAAAAACTGATGTAAATGCATTCTAAGAAAGTTTTGAAATATACACGTACAAAGCATTTTGCTGCATCTTCAAAATTCTATAAACCAAGTGTCTAATTTTATAAGGTGTTGCAGTGCAATTATAACCTGCAAAATCAAGAAATTATAGGTATATTAAGAACCATGTTTATAAATACACTGCACATTTCCTAAACAGTTAAAGTAATTACAACATCAATCATTTCAGACTTAATAAGAATCAATATTGATGGTATTGATGTAAGAATGTATTTTTGCATTGTTGTGTTGAAGAAATAATAATTTGCAGAGCATGGATTAAACAATGCAAGACAAAAGACCTATGGCTTGTCTTCATAAAAAACCCTGCAATTGTATTTTGGGGGTGTTTTCTAGTTTACAGTGATCCAATACAACAGGAAAGATGAAATGTTATTTTCTGAAAACAGGGTATGAAGAATTTTTCCCAATCCATCCTGTAAATCTAGAGAGAATGAAGGGCTAAGGATTACTTGTTATGATTAATTAGATTTTTTTCCCTAGTATGCTACCATGTATTGTTACAAATGGGAACTGGAAAGAAGATGTTGGAAACTGTGCCGTGAGTGGAGTTACAAAAACGCCATTTTAGCAAGCTATTTTAAGATGTATTTTAATTCTTGTATCTCATGAGGGCTTTGCATTTATTTGCTTAATTATTTGTATCATTTTGATTAATAATTGTTCTTTTATTGGCTCTTTCTGTTTTTAAGAGAGACTGGAGTTTTTCCTTTGTCTCTGCTCTTTTGCATCTGTGAGGCATTTGTCTCCTGCTTGGCTTGAAATCAAACAAGTGAACTTTCAAAACTTTCTTTATTTGCCAAATTCTGGCATGGACAGAAAACTCAGCTGGGTGGTGTACGAGTTACTAGGGCAAATTTCTGTCAAGGATATCAGATCCATGAATGAAATGGAGAAAACGTTTCATTTTAGACTCTTTTAATAAGTCTTCTAAGCTCCTAATTGAAGCCATATCAGCATAGATGAATTCTACCAGAATTTAGCTCAGTAACTATAGTTTAATTATGACCAAAACTTATGTACTTTGTGGTGGTATATTTCATGAATCTGTAAATGGAGGGTCTTAGCTTTGAGTGGCAGAGCCAGGTTCTCACTTGGTCTGTAATTATTTAATACATTTTGCTAAGAAGGAATGGAAAAGGAAATTACTGCATTATTTTATATTTTAATTCTAAATGAGATATTTCTAAGCATTTAACTATACATTTTCCTTGTAAAGCTGTATATTAAGTGCAGAATTGAATTGTCTGTAGCTCTCAACTCAGAGTTCTTGATTTAATTTTTTTCTTTTGTTAAAATACTCCTTATTCAAATATTGAAGAGGAAGTTTACTGTGTTACTCAGCTTGAATAGTTACCTTTTAAAAACATTTTTTATTAACAAGGTGTTTGGTTTTCCGTATGCTCTGTTTCTGAATGTAACTTTTAAAAATCTTGCTCCCTGAATGGGATTTGCAGACTCAAATCAGATCCTTAATTTCATGGGCAGTGTAAGGACAAAATCATTTTGGAGCTGGGGGTGACAGTCAGCTGTACAGATGACTTACTTTGCTCTTTTTTTAAAACATGGGCTAGAGGGCCCAGTAAATTAACAGCATATACAGAACATTCACTTGGGAAGTAGGGCAAGCCTGCCTGGTTACAGAGAATCAAGATTTACATTTCTTCCTGTTGAGTAAGTTAGGCCCTTGGAGATGAAGGAAAGATCTGAAATGCCCTTTTAGCAGAGCCTAGAAACCAGCAGTCAGCCTTGTGCATGCAGCTCCCTGATGGACCTAATGTTTTAGGGTAAATCTCTATGTGCTCAGGTGCCTGATAGGTACTGGGGAGAGGGTGGAAGCTGTGGAACACCTGTTGGAGTTTTAGGTACTTGAATAGCATGCAAGTGTCTTCTGGACTGTCTTCTTCAGAACAAGTCCTGAAATAAAGCTTGAGAAAGCTTTTCATGTGATCGAACTTCTCGGAATTTTTTTGTTGTGCAGTCCTCTGGAGCAACCTACAGCTATACCTGCTGCAGAATTAGATAACCTGTAATTGTTAAAGGCCTATTGTTTTGAAAGTGAAAAGTATGTTAAATAAATGCGAGGTAGCAGACATAAATAACTCTAGAAATTAATTCAGCTATTCCATGGAAAAGGAATGAGAAGTAATACATGTCTAGA
Source organism: Petroica traversi (assembly GCA_025920805.1). Taxonomy (NCBI): domain Eukaryota; kingdom Metazoa; phylum Chordata; class Aves; order Passeriformes; family Petroicidae; genus Petroica; species Petroica traversi. Next base: position 8,997,110 of record JAHLSL010000046.1, on the reverse strand, counting down.
TGTCTTTTTCTCTTAATTTAGCTCAGTCATCAGTTAGGTCTGTGAAATGATGGCTGTGTACACTTTGCTTCAGGGGGAAGCTGGCTTAGTAGGTGCTCCTGGCAAGCCCGGTCTCACTGACTCCAAGGTAGAAGAGAAACCAAACAAATACCCAAATAAACAAGCATAAGTTTCATCCTAACCATTTGCAGTCTCCACATCCTTTTTGCCAGCTGCCCACTATCTACATAAATTGTACTTGAATTACATATCAGTTTCTGAGTTATATAATGTGACAGAGGAACTTTACTATTGGCTTCTCTTTCAAAAGAGAAAGGATGTGTGGTGCTGTGGTACAAACCTGCCCAGAACTATTATTTTTCATTTAGACCAGTTGCCTAAGTCTTCAAACTCTAGAAGGTCTTTCCAAGTACAAGACTGCAGATTCAAAAATTTAAAATTTGAGAGGCTCAAGATCTCAGCAAAATGAGATGAGGAGCAGCACTTCTTCCCCTCTTCTCTTTTAATGTTTTACTCCTTTCTAGAAGTGGAATATTGTAGGAAGGCCAGAACTGGCAAAAGGAGACATATTTTTTACAGACCTTGATGGTAATACTTGTTAAAATTGCCTCTTTCCATGGTTAGATTTTTTGTTGATTGCAGCTGCTTTTAATGGCAAATATTTGGAATTAAATCTTAATGTCTGTCCAGCTAATTCCTTTTAGAAAATTGTGGGGGAAATAGTTATGCTCCTTCAACAAATTAAGTGACCACACAAAAAATTCCCCATTATTTTGTTGTTATTAAAATTTCAAGAAAATGTTCTGCAACATGACCTTGATGCAATTTGTGTATCTTTAGGGCAGATACTTCCTGTAACATAGCACAAGGGGGAAGGAAGGAAGGAACTTATTTTCTGCAGATGAGGTAGCCAGCATTTTGTTCAGCAACAAGATTACCACAGTCTGTCAGTTTCTACATTGAAAGCCAGGATCTCTCTGGCTTGTTCTGCGGGCATATATAAAACACTGAAAATCAGAGCAGCAATCCTGCTGTGAGTATCAAAACAAGCACTCAGTGATTATCCATGAAAAACTTGTGTGAAATGTTTTGCTTAACTTAATATGAGAATTTTGCCAGAAAGGAGAATATAAGTCAATCATGTGTTATTTTTCAAATTTCAGTTCTTTATTTCTGCAGCATTTGAATTCACTGGTTACCAGTGGCTGGTAAATAGTGTTATATTTTTTATACTTTTGAGTGGAAATTTCCTATGCTTCTTTATCTACATTGTGTTGATTATATTTCTTGTTTTCTCTAATTTGGAATTTTTTAAAATTCAAATGTGTGCAAAAGAATCTGGATTATTGCTGAAGCAATATGATCCAGCATGCAACTAATGCATTCAGCAACTGAATGCATTAGTTGATCACTAATATTGGTACAGACAGAGAACTGACTTGTTGAACAGAAGCATCGGTGAAAATGATGGGAATAGACATGAGACTGAATTAGGAGTTAACAGTGTCCTCCTGCTGGAATAAAACAAACCACATATTGGACTATATCATTACAACTACACCTAGCAGATCAGAGAGAGTCATTTTCACTTTTTTGGTGGTGCTGCATCTGGTATGCTGTGACATGTTTGGGGGGAGTCCTCCACCCTCATTTCCACAAGAGATGTGGAGAAACTAGAGAGGGTCCAGCAGGGAATTAGTTTATATTCAGGGCCTAGAAAACAAGACATCTGAGGAGAGTTTCAAGGAGAAAAATTTGTTGAGTCTGGCAAAGAGGAAGCAAGGAGTGATTAAAACTATCCTGCAAACCTGGGGAGCCCAGCTGGTTAATCTTCAAGGACAGCTTCCTAAAACCCCAAGAACTCTCCATGTTGTTATGCAGGGAGTTGAGGGAGTATGGCAGAAGGCCAGCATGGATGAACAAGATGCTTCTGACTGACCTCAGGCAGAAAAGAAAGTAAACAGTGGAAACAGGGGTGAGCTACCCAGTAGGAACATAGAAACCCTGCCAGACCATGTGGTGATAGAGTTAGGAAACCAGAAACTTATCTGGAATTGAAACTAGTAAGAGAGTATAAGGGCAGCATGAAGGGCTTCTGTTAAGTGCATCAATAGCAAAAACAAAACTGAAGAAAATGTTGACCTGCTGCTTAATGAGGTGGGAGATGAGGAAAAGGCTGAGAGTACCCAATCTATTTTTTCACCTTGTTTTTTCCCTAATAAATTTTGTCCTCAGGCCTCCCAGGTTATTTAAGTGTGTCAGCAGAAAGTGTGATAATGAACCATTGCCCACTGAAGCGTAAGAGGGTGTTAAGGAGCACTTAAGGTACTTGGATGCTTGCAAGATGCCAAACATTATGCATCCAGGGGGGCTGGGGCAGCTGGCTGATGTCACTACAGGGTTGCCCTCTGTCATTATCAAAAAATTGTGATGACTAGGGGAGGTCACTGATGACTGGAAACAAGCAAACATCACTTCCATCTTCAAGAAGGATCCATTGAACTGCAGGACAGTCACCCCCACCTCTGTCCCTGGAAAAATTGTGTAGCAAATCCTGAAAGGCATGTCAGAACAGGGGAAGGACTAGAAGGTCACTGTGAAAAGCCAGTGTGGATTTACCAAGGACAAATCACACTGACCAACCTGATTGCCTACTCTGATAAAATTACTGTCAGTATGGATTATGAGAGAGCAGTGGATGTTGTATACCTTGATTTCATCTAGCTTTCACCAAAATCACCTCAAACCCAGTCTTGAGACATATAATTACACTGGAATCTGTGAGTTTCTGACTGGATGGACAGCTGAGTGGGGGTAAGATCAGAGTCAAAGGTGGAATGATGCTATGTAGTCTGACTGCTACCTAATAACAAGTGTGCTACCCCATGAGGCAATACTGGGGAAAAAATTACTAACTGTCCTTGTTAAAATATGGATGATGGAGTTCTCAGTAAATTTGTAGATGTTATCAAATGCAGGGAAATAGTCAGTGCACTGGAAGGCAGGGCAGGAAGGATATTCTCGACATGCTGAAGAAATGAGCTATCACAGAACTCTTAAAGTTAAGCAAAGGCAAACACAAGGGCCTGCCTCTGAGAAGGAGCAGCCTCATGCCACAGTACAGGCCAGGTGCCAGATTTCTAGAAAGCAGCTCTGCAGGAAGGGACTTGGGAGTTCTGCTGGATGCCCTTCTTATGAATAAGGCCCAAGGCGTCTCGGGCTGCCTTAGCAGGCGCATGTCCAGGAGATCACGTGGAGTGATTGGTGAGTGCCTGTGAGACTGCATCTGGAGTTCTGTGTCCACTTTGGAGCTCTGGAGAGGATAAAAAGCAGCTCCTTGATGTCTTGAGAAGGCTGACCTGGAACAGAAGCTAGACAGAGTTAAGAGAATAAAGAAAGTATTTATTAAAAAAGTCTCAACAGGGTATACTTCAGGCAATGCAAGAGTCTCGCGGAGACTACACCCAAAAATGGACCACCAACACGTTTTTTCGCCCGATATAAGCTTGGACCATCTGCATATCAGAAGCCCATTGTCCAATTACCCCTTCAGCTAGTGCAGTCCCATGCCCAGTTTCTCCCCCTTCTTCTCTCGCTGCTGTCCATGGTTGTTTACATTTTTGGGACTTCGGAGAAACAAAGTGTCCTTGAAACACAGGCCTAGAGAGAAATTATTTTGTCTAAATAAAATGGCAGAACAGTATCTGACAGGCTGTGAAATTTTAGAATTAAAGCAGTACTGATCTGGAAAATTTAAAAGCTAAAACTTAAGGCCCCATCACTATTGGGGTGGATCCAGTGGAGCCCACCAAGATGGCCAGGTCTTGAAACCCATAATGTAAGAGGAGAGGCTGAGAGAGCTGGGCTTGTTCAGCCTTAAGGTGAGATGATTTGGGAAGTGCTGGGTAGTGTGCAGAATCATTGATCTCTGTTAGTACTGGGTGGGTGTGGAAAAGCCATAGTCAGACTCTGATAAGAGGTATACAATGAAAGGATGAGAGGCAATGAACGCAGGCTATGATTAGAGAAATGTTGACTCTGTCTCAGAATAATTTTCATATAATGAATTTGGGATTGAGTAAATACACAGATGTGAAAGTCAAATGAAGAAAACGCTTCAATTATTTTTTAAAAGTAAGTGTTAGCTCTGTGTGTCCAGCAGTTGGGTAAGAATGGGAATCATAGAACAACCCAGGCTGGAAGGGGTTTCAAAAAATATCTGATCTGACCTTTCACAAAAAAAGGGAACTAGGTGATCTGAATAGAAATTGTATACATTTGTAAATTATTTCAGGAATTAGCCTCTCATTTTGAAGTGAGTAGATGCAGAAGTTTATTTCACTAGATACCACTTCATATGCTTGGTCTTGGGCTTGCTTCTAAAATTGAGCTGTTGATTTTATGAGACACCCCACCAAAGGATAAAAGCAAAAGGCAGCCACTGTAGGTAGGTGATGAGAAGTCCAGAACTATTTGATAATTTATGCTTCTGCACACCTCCAAAGCTTTAAATTTAATTCCCAGATGTGTAGTACATGATCAATACATGATACATGAAACATTTGACAAAATGCTGCCAGAAATTTTGCAAGTTACAGCCAGCTGTTCCAGTTAACCTCACTTAAACCTTAGACTTCTATTTAAAGAAATTTCACTCTCTGAAGGGTGAAAGAATGTTTAGATATTGCTCTAATTTTTCTAAAGAAGTTTTTAAAAACATCATAAGCTTTCCTTTAGATATTTTCCACTCTTTTTGTCTACAGATGTATAAAAAATCATGTGTGTTGTACTGAGGCCATGAGACTGAATTCTGGAGACTGGAAAAGACATGCAAACCATCTCTGGCTAGATGATTTGAGGGAGAAAGAAAAAGTTTGCATTTTTTAAACTAGGTCTTTTTTGTGCTCTCTGTATGTAATTTTGCCCATCTCTCTTCTGTATGCCCCACAAAACATACAAGTATATGTTAATAAAAACCTAAAGCAGGTGTTATTCTTGTGTAACATGGAAAGACTGCAGACTGCATTTGATTATATTAACATGGTAAGATTTTATGCTATGATCCTTTTCTGAGCTAAACATTAGGAAATTAAAGCTGGAAAGTGCAATATAACAGGCCTTTCTATTGAAATGCCATCAAACAAAGAATTCAATCTTCTGAAAGAACCTGAGCTTGAATTAATAGTTTAAAACTCACCCCTTCTGTGTTTTCTCTTTCTTAGTTATTTGTTTTGGTTTGCTTTTAATACCTGACTAATTGGATATGGTTTCCAAAGTGAAAGAAATTAGTTTTCTTTTCATAAATTGTATCTGTATATTTTTTCAATTGATCAGGTTGGAGACCTTCACAGTTGACTGGTCATATTTAAAAACTAAAATGAAGGTATTAATAGGAATAAATGTATTAAAATTGGTTCTCCAGAAGAATAGAAGTACTGTAATAGGCAAGTCTAGAGTCAATAAATAGTTGAGAATGTTTAAAGCTGAAAAAAATCCCTTAGGATGAATGGAAAAATAAATTACTCCTATTAATTGAAAAAACTATGGAAAGCCATCATTTTTTTGGTAGACATTTCACATCTTTTTGAATGAGAGATAATCAGCATCCAAATTATTTCATTTTTGTCTCATAATAAAACTTCAGCACAGTAAAATTATTTTAAAGAATACAATTACTTGAACAATGTTTGTTTGAAATTTGTATTTTATCCTTTTGTGTTCCAGGGTGAACATGGCTTTCCAGGTAGTAAAGGTGAAGAAGGTGAAAAGGTAAATTATTCTGTCCATGTAATTTATTGGTTTAACCATATCATATATGGCCAAACAAGTAGAACTTTGTTCTGGGTGTCTACCTTACACCTTTAATTAATAAAATTCTTAAATTTTTGCTATCTAAGTGCTTAAGAATGAGAAGTCTAAAAGCCATCAGGGCTTCTTTTAGATTTTTTTTCCTATATGAGAAGGTTTTAGTAGGAGCCAACAGAATCTCTGCAGTGGCACGAAGTAGTTCAACAACTTGTATTAAAATGGAAGATAAACTGGTCTTATGGAAGGCTGTCTTGGCTGATAGAATGCAAGCCTTGGTTGGCATTAGATGGTGCAACCCCATCTTCTTGTGTAACTTGTGACACAGGTCACCAAAGGCAAGTAAATGTATGTTAAAGGACATGTGGAAGGAAGAGAAGGGTTCCTAGCTTGTCTAATAGGAATTAAAGTAACAGTGGTGATAGTTTATGGTTGTAACTTCAGTTCCTAACTGTGTTCAAGCCTGTTTTCTGGTTTCTCACTAGTCTTGGCTGGTCTGGATTAGGCAACCTGAAATACGAGTGTTTTCTTGTAACATAGGTAGTTTCTCTGTGCTTCAGCCCACTGTCTAAAAAGGGTGCAGAAAAGCATTTCTGCTGAATTTATATATATCATAGATAAAGAATGATAGAAGCTGCTATTCTGGCAATATTCAGGCTGATGAAAATACAGAGTAGGTGGCAGCTTCTGAATTTAAAATAGTGTAATATATTTGCAAGTTAGGCTGCTTTGGACATGGATATATTCACTCACCCACCATACCTCTTCAGAAGTGTCAGACAGCTTTCCAGTGTCCATATTTTAAAGAGAGCATTCTATGGATTAACAGAATTGAATCAGATTTAAAATGTGTAACTTTTTTTTTAGGAGGAAGTATCCCAGTAGCCAAGAAGGAAGAAGTATCAGAAGTAAAAACCAGCATCCATAGCAACTAACATTTATAATGTGAGGATTCAGCCTCCAAAAAAAACCACTTGTCAAGCTTGAGTGTTTCTAACTCCACTGACAGATCTTATTTCCTCAGTAGTATCATTATTCATCAGTTCTGAAGGGCTTGTGGATTTTTTTTCTTTTTTTTTTTTTCTCCCCATAATTGCTCTGCAGCTGTGCTGTGCTCTCCTCCAGTTTTATGAATAAATCGTGTCTGGGCACAGGCACACAGTTCCAGCTGTTGCTGCCACTCTCTTGCTTGATTTCCTTTATTTTAAAGCAGAGATAAAATGACCCAACCACTGATAGTCACATTTTTCTTATGTGGAAGCTAAGCCAGCATGCTTAGACCATTTTTTTTTCCTTTTTGTCTCATAACTTCAGGTGATAATTAAAAGGTTCTGTTTAAAAATACTTCCATTTTTTATTATTATGTTTATTAATATTTATTATCAATGCTGCATTCAACTGCCCTTCAAATTAAAGGAAATATAAGAGTGGAAGGATCTTTATTTACCAGTGATCACTCAAAAAATAATTTGGGTTAGTCTCATCAGAAGTTTCACACGATATTTGTGTGGGAAGTGTGTTTTTTAAGGTTATGGGAAGTAGGTCTTTAGCAGTTACTCAGTTCAGCTTGAATTCAAATAATTGTTTAAGAATAACAATGTAGAGTTTCAGCTACCAAACTCCAGTATAAAAAAATTAACAATATTTTAACATAGCAGCACAAAATGAAAGAGCTATACTAATTTGTGTGTAACAAACATCACTACTAGGTCTAAAATGGAAGTTTTTCCTATTATCAAAAATTCTGCCTCATAATGCATATTAAGGAACAAAATGTTTGCACACTCTATTTTGAATATCACCTAGTGGGACACAGTTACCTCAATATGGGATACTTGCTATTCCAAATTTTCCACAGAAGTACATGAAAATGAACCATCCTGTACTTTTAGTTTAGTGACCCTATCATTCCGTAGGGTTGAATACTTGAAACCAACTCAGTCTTATACCTCCTTTCATCAAATGAAAATAGTTGTCTTTTGTATTAGTTTCTGCTTTGGCAGAGCAAGCCTTGGGAACATCAGAGAGACAGAGAACTGAGGTGTGGGATTTGTGTGGGATCATTTGTACATTACAGTTATGGGAACATCTGTAATGTAAATTATTGAGGGAGACTCCTTTATGCTATTTAAGGGTTTCTCTGCCATACTTGGTTCTTCTTGAGGAATCCAAAAGTCTTGTTCTGCTTTTGGTCATGATTGAACTTGGTTCTTTCTTACAGATGCCAGTAGTGGTACGTGAAGAACAGACTGTGTGTGCAGGTGTTATGTTGCAAGTTTTCCCTCCAAAGGAAATATACTCTCACTGTGAATTTATTTTAGTTCTCCTTTTTATTCTGTTTTCTTTGTGTTACATAGATAATGACACTCTTATATGATAGTCTTATAACTGCAACAAAAACATTGGTTTACCCTTTTATAGAGTGACTGAAGAAGTATATGCTGAGGGCAGTTTTAATTGGTTTGCTGCCAAGTAGGCAGACTATATCATGGGGATCTGTTCTACTTCTAATACTGCTTAAAATTGTAATTTTACAGTATGGGGCAGAAAATATGACTATTACATTTCATGATGATAGGAAGTCAAAAGGTACTGATAATAATTAGAAGAAAGCTTTAAAATACAGGATGTTCTTGGTAAATCAAAGATGTAGCCTAAAAACAAATGGGATCAAACACAGAAAGAATAAATGCAGGGATTTACTTGAAGGGGGGAATAAATCTGAGCTGTAAAAACCCAAATCAAGTAATAACTACACAGAAATGAAAATCTGAAGATTATTTAGATCAGAAGTTGAATGCAGGCAAATGAAATTGCAGCCAAAAGGCTTATATTAAGATGTTCCAAAGTGAAATAAAGTCTGCATCACTAATTAAGAAGTAATAATAAAAACTCTTATTTTGTGTTATTATGGCTTCAGTTTTACAGCTTTTGAAAGCACTGAGATTGACTGGTGCTCAGGAATACAGAATCTTTGAGGAAGGATTGCATGATTGACTCTTAGTGCAGAGTCAGCTGAAAACATGTGACCAGTCTTCAAATACATAACATTGCTGCAAGGAGCAGAGGAAGGTCTGTTTGTGTGTCTGTAGTGCATGCAGAGCAGTGGGCTGGAAGTGCAGCAAGGAAGATGCTGTGTAGCCATTAGGGAAAGGTTTTTAATTTTAAGACTGTTGTTTATTACGGAAGTAATTTCCTCTCCCAGTGGTCTGCACTTTTTATCTTGGTAACAGAAAAGGGAATAAACTAAAGACTTGCTTCATGAAAACATAGGAGATGAGATTATCTTAAATGACTTAGCCATTTTCTGTTAATAGCATCAAAATTGTGCAAGGTATCCCTTACACTTACTTCTAATTTGATAAGCACAGAGAACGGCAAGACAGGGTTTTGTGGTTTTTTTAACAGACTTGGTTGTTTTTAATGTCCAGTTAATAGTTTTCCAGCTAATAGTGATAGGACTTTAAAGCTCTGGAACAAGCTGCCCAAAGTGGTTTTGCAGCAGCAACTTTTCATTGAGATTTCCAAGACAAGCCCTGAGCAATCTGGCCTGATTAACAGGATTTCAACCTCTGGAAGTTCAAGACAGGTCTGAGATCTTGAAACCTAGAGAGGTTGAAATCCTGTTTATTATTACTCATTTTGATAGCTGGAACTAGGCCAGTGCCTGTTAGCTAGGTTGGAAAAGTCCTTTGAGATCATCAAGTCCAACCTATGACCTAACACTACTTTATCAACTAGACCATGGCAGTAAGCATCATAACCTGTTTTTTTAAACACTTCTAGGAACAGTGACTCCACCACCTCCCTAGACAGCCAATTCCAATGCCCAGTCACTCCTTCTGTGAAGAACATGTGTCTAATGTCCAGCCTAAATGCCCAAATTAAACAAATAACTTCTAAGATGCCTTTTTCCTTTGTTAAATCTGTAATTAATTCTCTTTCCTCCTGGTTAGTGCTTCCAGTTAGCACCAGGTACCCCATTTTTTTTGCCATCTTGTCTACTTTTTTGGTTAGAATATGTATTTTCTTTGGTAAATTTTACAGATATGATTCTTTCTGCAAATGAGCTAGAACACTGAGAATTCAATTTTCTGGGACACATAGAACATGAAGACCATATAAATTTTATTAACATTTGGCAGTATGTGTGGAAAAAATCTAAATTTCATTTGAAATAGTGGTAATAGAAAAGTCAACACTTTTACATTTTAATTATAGCTGAGAAAACGTGCCTTGTTTGTCACCAATAGATAATAGTCTTTTATGGAGCTGGGAATCCAAAATTCCTGGCCTTAGCTATTTCAAAATGCTTTTGTCAAATCCCTGTTTGTCTTTGAAGTCAGAGAGGCCTGGAATGCTGTTATAAAATGAAATCACAGGAGTAGCTGATATCTCAGAAGACTCAGAAGTTGTGACAGGAGGAGGATTGTTGTGCTCTGGAGAGGGACTCTTCAATTGCAGCTTTGCTGGACTGGCTGCTTTCCTTCATAAAGCACATTTCCTCTCACCTCACACTTGAAATAGAGGACTTTAAAACTGGATTTCAGTGGGCCTGAGCTATGTAGCAGTTTATGTGCTGTGATATGCACTTGTAAATACTTGATCTTTGGTAAAGCTATTATTTTACTATAATTCTGTGATTAATACTTCTCAGTGAAATTATATTAATTAAAAAGTTACATATATTTGAATAAGAGAAACTTAGAGAATGAAACAATAATGATAGTTATTTACTATTTCCAGAGTTTTATCCTTTTTGCATTATATAATGCATGTCTTAATTGTTCTTTTGCCTGTGTATACATATGAGAAGAGAAGAGGAGGAGTCTGGGGCTTGTCCAGCATAAATGTAGAAAAAAATTTCATCTGCCTAATTTTTTTCTAAACCCAGGATGTTCTTTGTATATATTTACTATTTTCTGAAGTACAATTTGAATTATCCCAGGAAATAGGTCTTCATCTATTTCCTTTGGGAGGTAATTCCTAATAGATCTCAGTGTCAAGATTTCCTGGAGGTTCAACATTTTCTACTTAATCCTATCACACCTAATAAAATACTCCTCTGTCTATCTTCTACCCATTCAGAACACACAAGGCTGTAAAGTTCCAGGGTGTCTCCAGGTGTAGTCTTTCTTTCAGTCTTCATTATTATTTTCTTAAATAAGCATAATGAAATGAAGAAAGAAACACCTTTTCCAGGCCTAACATGCTGGTTTGAAGTTAGTCATTATTAAGTGTTTCTAATATTTTAATATCTGTATCCTAAATTTTAGTGGTAAAACCAGACAGCTTGAGTAATGGGGAATCTTCCAATGTACTTAAAAAATAGAAGCTATTGTGCATAGGTAGGAGACAAAGGTCTGTAATTAAAAATACTGAAAAAATGCAATTAAGAGAAGCAGTTAGTAACACTGTGCATTAGTAGAGTCCTTCTATTTATGAACTGTAGATACTCCTAGAAATGCTTCAGTCTGAGCAAAAGGTTAGAAGAGTAAATTCCATAACCTGAAAATCTTGGTGTAACCATGGACATGGTTGGTCTTAGTGTTTTTGGAGTAATGGAATAATGTGCAATTTGCATTATAGACTTAGGGTCCTATTCCCTAGGATTTTTTTATGTGGGTGTAATTGGTGCCACTGTGCTGAAAATTAGGCTTTTACCTGTGCTAACTATCTATGCAGATATTTTATTGTGACAGGGAGAAGAATTTTTGAAATCCTCTTTCATGCAGATAAGACTGAATGTTTTACCAGCTGGATATAAATGTGATCAGAGGTTTTTCATACTTGTTTCCTAATGCTATATTGAGAAGTATATGTTTCCTCTTTCTCATCTTGTCACGACTTAGTCACCTCTTTGCACCTTGTTTTGGGTAGCATTTTAGATTTTTTTTTTTCATGAAGTCATAAAGGTTAAATTTACAAATTTTTACTTGAGATTTATTTCTCAAGTAAATGCAGATCACAGATAATCAGAGATATTCTGGGGGAAAAGGAAAAGCTTAGTAATTCTACTAAGTCTCCCCCTGAAATAAATGCAGTCATGTTGGCATCCTAATAAGCTAAACATTACCAGGGTTTGTCAAGTAGTTCTGTGGTATTTGGCTTGATCTGGCCATCTTCCTACTGTTTAATGTTCTTGCCCTTTGAAACAGGCTTAATCAAAAGTGTCTATTGGGAATAGTGCCTAGCCTATGCTAACTTTTGAACTGTGCCTGGGAATTATATGAGGAAATGCTAATTGGACTCATTGAAATGTCTGCAAAAAACCTTCACAGCTGGAGTATATCAACTAAATTATATAGATGACCAGGTTCCAGGTCCCAAGCTCTATCACTGTTTAATTTACTTACACGTACCCATTTGGTCAGATTAAAAGTTCACCAGGCTCAGCATCCTGCTTCTAATGATAGCCTGAAGTGGTGCCCTGGGAACAACGAAAGTAAGCAAGTACAGTACTATTCCAGCCTTCAATTTGAGGCTGCATCTTAGCAGATGTGTTTTCAGTGGATTTATTAGTCTTCAGTGGATTTTCTCCCACTAGAAAGTACCATTTTCTCCTGGATTCACGTAAGGTTTGAGCATCTGCAATATCCTGTGGTGAGGAATTACACCATTTATTTTTGTCTTTGAAGAAAATCTTCCTTCTGTTTATTTGATACCTATTTCCTCTTAATTTGATTTGGTGTCCCCTACTTCTTTTGGAAGATTCCTGTTCTCCTTTTCAACTTCAATCAAGAATCAATAAGCTTCTATTACACATTCCTGTGGTGTCTCTTTCAAATTGAAGAATATCAATTTACTTTGTGTGTCCCACTATGAAAAATGTCCTCTATGGGGTCATCCTTACTAGTTGCTTCTGGATATTACTGAGCTCTGTTCCAGTGATCAGAGATGGAAGAGACAAGTCTGTGTAATACCACAGTGAAATTCTTTGGTTTATTCTCTGTGCCTTCTTGTCTCCCCACAGGGATTTTCTATCCTTTCTCTAGCTTTGAGTGTGACCTCAAGATCTATCCTTGATCCTTTTGAACTGGTCATTACCAGTCACTGCATTTAGGAAGTTGTGTTTGTATTCACAGGTGTTACGGCTACATAGGAGATATAAGAATTTTTCAATCTTCATCATTTGATGTATAGCTTCACTGAATTTCATTTGTCATTTTGCCATGCTGTTTCATTTTATAATGCCTGTATTGAGTTTGTAACAGCTCATCCTCATCTGTTTTATCCTTTTTAATTTGGTATTTTCACTAGATAGTTGTGTATATAAAAATGGTTTTCTTTGAGGTTTGAGTGTAAACACTTCAAGTCTTGCTGAGAATAATATTAGTGGAAAACCAATTTTTGCAATAGATAAATGATGGTGTGGACCGTCAAGCTCTTTCTGCCTTAGATTAGAAATGTAGTATTTGACAGGTGTGGAGGGCTTTTGGCATTAGAAAGGTACACTTGTCTTAAGCTCTGAAAATGGCCATTTACACATACTGAATACAATTGTTCAAAAGTGTCTTGAGCCTGACAGAGTCCAGAACTCGGATGATCCTTGTGGGTCCTTTCCAACTCAGAATATTCTGTGATTCTGTAATTTACTTTGGTTCACAAATCTCTCGAAACTCCAATTGCTCCCACAATGTAGGAAGCTTCTTGCATGGTAGGCCCAAGTGGAGTTCTGAGTAAGCCAGCTCACTCAAGGAAGTGCTCTGCAGAAACAGCCATGCCTGTTCTGATGAGCTATTTGTGGCATTAGAAGCCTTGCAGCTTCCTTAGGGAGCACTCTGTTGAGATATGAGGTTTAATAGTGTGAGCAGAGTGCCCAGTCCTTCGGATGAACTGCTTCCAGTAACGGTGGCTTCTGTGCCACATTGGAGATTCCTGTGGAGACATAACCAGGGATGGATGTCTGGATTTCATTACAGCTATAGATAAACCACTTGCTAGTTGGAAACAAGGCTGTAAGTCTTTTGACTGGTAGCTGATAAATGGTAATTAATTTTAAATTAATGTAACATTTTTTTCCCAGTAACATATGATGCACATTTAGCAACTGAGAACTGGTGCAGAGAATTATTCTTTATGAAAAAGACAGTACTGACAGGTATTTAATGAGAAGCATCAATAGAATAATCTAATAAATAGTATTGATGCTGCAATATTTGAAAATAACATTTAGTATAAATTGCATACAAGCTTATGAAGCCTTGTAGTTCCTACAGTTAAGCCTCCTTATTTGAGACCTCTTTGAAAATTCTTTTATTTAATATTTATAAAATAGGCATGAATGCAAGGATGTAAATTTATAGACAAAATCACAGAATCATGGAATGGTTTGATTTGGAAGGAACCTTAAACCTCATTTAGTCCTCCTGCTATGGGCAGGGATATCTACTACATGAGGTTACTCAAAACCCATTCATACTGGCCTTGAACACTTGCAGGGACTGGGCATCCACAACTGCTCCAGTCCCCCTCTACCCTGATAGCAAACAATTTCTTTCTTTTATGTAATCTAAGTCTATCCTCTTTTTCTTAAACAAGTTTAAGTCAATGGGCTCTGTATATGGACTTTTGCAATTTTGAGTGAGAGTTGTTTTCAATGAGGAAAAGAAATAGAATCCGTGAACAATTTGATGAAAGAAGAAACAACAAAATGGTGACAAACATTGGTCACAGTAGAAGAGGAGATGACAGAACTGTTTTCATTAATACACTAAAAATAGAGCTCCGTGTGTGCATGTGAGCAGGGGAATCTTTCTACAATCCGCAAAGACAGATGTGGATTTACTACTTGAAAGTCAGCAATATGCATCTCTAAGTATATTTAAGTCTCCAAAGCACTTTTTTTTCCTCCAGATAGCAGTAGTTGATGTTTATTAAAATAATATTATGTGATAGATATAGTCAATGATAAAAAGGGTCTTCCTCCTAATCTCCTCCTTACCAGTTCCTTCTTCCTGTCCCAAGTGTCCCTGTGCACTGCTATTGCAACTGTTTGTGTGATTCCCAGTAAAATAAACAAGCCATGGAACTGTTTAGACCAAAAAAGTGCCTCTGTTTACTGGGTTTATATCCCAGCACAATCTGTTTCTCTAGACTGGTATGTGGCTCTTCTTCAGCAACCAATGTATTTCAGAAGAACGGGCATATTTAAGTGACCAAAAGGTGCTGCAGACCTATATGATGCATTTTTGGGTTAGAGAAGAACATTATGATTTCTTTTAGATTAAGCTACACTGAAAGATGTACCCTGGGAGCAAGTCTAAGCTGCTGAAATTGCTATTGGCTCTTGAATTCATGAAACCAGTCTAAAGCTACTTCAGTGTAGGTTTGGAATAACTCAAACAAAATACAGTGTTACCATCTAGTTCTCTGTGCCATTTTATCCATAAAACATTTATTTTGTGCCACACTCTATAGTCCTATGGACATAAATAAAAAATATTTTGAAGGCCTGACATAACACAGCATGGAAGTTAAGAGTATTACAGCTGTTATAAAGGATCTGCACAAAAGTTTAAGAATGGTAAATTGTACAGAAGGATGTGCTAATGCAGCTAACCCTATCAGCAGCTTTATAATGCTACTTTTACAATATGCTCATTCATCATCTTTGTGTATTGTTAAATTTTAATTTAAGCTTAAAGAAGCTGGCTTATAAGAGCAACTAATTTGCAACAGCTGCTGAGAATTTCTGTGGCAGTAGTTGAAAAGCAGGTGAAGACTGAGTTGTCATAGATGTATATAGAGAGCATTGATCTTCCTGGTAGGTGAGGCCAGTAAGTATTGTTCACAGATATAGAAAAAGGCTTTATCCTGGTATCCTTTTAAGTTTTATGTACTGATTGGAGTCTAGCAGTAAGTTAAACTCCTGTTGTTGGTGGCTGGCCAGTAGATACAGTTCAGAGTTCCCAGGATGACCTTTCTGAAGACCTTTCAGTAGGCAGCAGAATATTCTCCCACCTATTTATTCTAGTCACATTGATTTTTCGCCCTTCACTGCACTGTGGTTCAGCTGGGAGATAAATATAATTGTTTCTATGGGTAGTATTCATAGAACCTGTGTGGGCTGATTGTATGGACAGTGCCAGGAATTTGGAGCTGTTGATTTTGATCCTCTCAAAAGGGGAGAAAACTTCCTGCATTAAATCTCTATTTACTAAATTTTGTGCAAATGCAGAAATTTCCTACTTTTCTAATTATATTTTGAACTGACCTTAGTGAACTCTGACTGAGCAAAGTGTGTGTATTTTGAACAGATCAAGTCTCCCCCTCAGATAAATATCCATTAGGAGACTGAACATACCCAGTCTTTAAACTGTACCAGGGTTTGTAAGAGCTTTTTTTGAAACACCGGTTTCCTGGTCTAAAGTATGCATTTCTATGACTGTTTATTGTAGTCTAAGAAAATAGAGGTAACTGGTATTTCTGTCTCTGGGGGCTTGATGAACATGGTTAATAGTCACAGCTACAGAAAAAGCTATTATTCTGGCTGTCACGTGACAGAAATAAAGCTAGAGGTGCAGCCTTTGGCAGAAAAGACATAGCAGTCCATCAGCTTGTGCAAACACTTGACGCAGCTTTAACCATCTGCAGAACATCTTTTAGAGTATAAATAACAATAGCAATGCCCTGCCAAAACCATGAAAGCATGTGTGTCTAAAAAATACTACATTCTGTGAAAGCAATACTATTTGTCAACTGCTGTCAAGAACAGATTGGCTTTCGGTTGCCTTTGGAGACAAGCCCTGAAAAGAAACTAGTTTATTCTTCCTACGGAAAAATCTTCATTCAACACTAACACCAACTCGGTATAAACAGAAACCTCCCCTCTAAAAGGCAGATAGAATTTTAAACAATTGAAGCTGCAAGTCAAATCTATTTCTAGTATTTACTTAAGAAATGGAAAAATAATCTGCAAATTAAATGAGACAGTTTTTTCTTTTGAGGTTTTAATCTATAGATAGACAAGATACTTAAGTTTAAAATTACTGGGAAGATCAGTGAGGGGAAACTTAGAACCAAATTCAGCTATTAGTTTTGTTCTTGAGCTATGTAAGAACAAAACTCTGTAATAGCTCAGGGATTTGTACAAGTTGAGGCATGTATTATGATTCCCTTGTTTAGGCAATTTACAAAGACAGAGAGGACTATTTATTTAATCCAAGGGTTATTACAATTAAAATGTAAGAAGTAAGACAGAAGATGGATACCTACAGAACAAGCAATTAATTAAAAATAAATAAATAATTAAAAAATTATGTTATGCCTATTGTGCAGATTTTGTTCATAACTCTAGAGAAGAAATGGGTTGAAGGGAGTGGTTATCGTAAGGGAAAAAATGATGTGACTTCCTGTAAGCCTTGCACTGCCAAGCTGTGCACTGAGTTTTGTACTTAGATGTCCTGATATTTAAGTGTGTGTGCATAAGAACCATCAAAGGAGAAGATAAATGATGACCAGAATTTTAACTCTGACAATCCTAGTGTGTAGGTGAGAGCAGGATGAGGGAATATTTATGAAAGTGGCCTGGATCAAAGTGGAAGCTGTGTTAATGGTCTGGATGTAGATTGTATCTGAGACTCACTTCAAGATAATTTCAGACCTTGCTGACCAACAGAATCAGTGTTTTTTACAGTGAGAAAAAGTCAAGTCAAAAATTTTAAAAGAAATATTTAAAACAATTTGAGACTGCATTAGATATGAGGTACTGGAAAGCTAAGACATGCTCTTGGCCAGGAGTCAAGTCTGGATATAACTGATGACTCACAGAAATGATTGTTGATTTTATATTTGCAGATGAGATTAGCCAGAGACACTGTAGAAGGAGAGGAAAACTGGACCATGAGGGTTGCCTGTATGGCCTCTGCATGGAAAGATGCATGTTTGAGTTGTCTGACTGAATTCAGGAGTCTTTATAGTTTGGAAAGCCTTTTACTTTTGGATTATGAGGAAAGGTATAGCACAATAAATTATATGCAGAACACCAGTTTTGAAACTGGAATGGTATTTGGGTGTAGAATTTATTGTAGAACTCAGCCAGATGGAGTGAGTGAAGAATGGAATATCCATTACTATTCAGAATGATGGTTTTTTTGATGTTTTAAAATATATCCTGGGTCTTTCTAGGAAGTTATATTAGGCAGCTCTTTGCACCCACTAAAGCCTTTGCACAGAAATATCAAGTGGGATTTGCAAATGAAGATGACCATGAAAAAGCTTAGTGACTCTTCCTAATAAACACATTCTACTTGACTGATGACACTTTCTAAAAGAGTATTAATATATTCAAGTGAATGTTAAGAATACATTTTATCTAGGAGACTGAAACTTTGTGTTGAGATCGCTCATGCTTTAGGTTGCACTATTTTTCTTATTTCTATGGAAAAAACCCTTTAATATTGGGTTAAGAATTTTTCTTTCAATTTAGGTCTGGGAATACATGATCAAATAATTACCTAAGAAAAGCTAAAATTATTTCCACATGTGATTTTGACACATTTTTCAAGAGAGAGCAATCATAGCAGAACCCAGGAGCAGTTGGGAGGAAACATTATCCTGGAAGAGTATTCAGGGTTATATCTGCCTCACCCACAGGAAGACAGACATACAGTGGAATAGCATCAAGTCTGCTTAGAGCATTCTCAAGCAAAATCCACAGTTAGGGCAAATTCATTGTAATCTTAAATCATTACAATACTTTTTTCCCTTTTAACACAAATTCCACCCCCCACACCCCATTTGGCTACAAATGAAATCTATTATTTGTATTATCAGTATGGAAATCTTGATTTCGCATTTATAGCATTTTTTCCCATATTTGAGATCCATCAGTATGTCCTATGTTCATTCTTTCCTCCTAACTTTTTTCCATACTTTCTATCATTCTAGTTTGGAGAAGAGCAGAAAAATGCCCTGAACAAGCTGTTATTTTTCACTGTTCTCGTCAGTGGCAAGTAATCCAGAATAATTGGGGTTTTTTTCAACTTGCATTTGACAAATGGAGAATGGAGTTTAACCTTTTAGAAATGTCTTTGTGTTATGAATTTCCATGAGTATGTGATCCATGGCAATACCCAGATACTTTTTTGTGGTAATGCTACATGGATTATTCTTCTTGTTTGTGCATTGGATTTCTTCACATGGAGAGCACTACACTGAAAGTTTTTGGTGTTGGTTTCCTTTTTTGGTTGCTGTTCTAATTGATTCAACTGAAACATTATAAGGTTTTTCTACAAAGAATAAAATGGATGGCTGCCTCACTCCTGCTGATAGAATGAGGCATTTCATTGCTGAAACTTTGAAGCCTTGGGCTTGCCTAGATTCAGATTGTCCTGTGCCTAAGGTTTTGCCTTTAGTTGAGGTGGTAATTTACCTTTATATGGCCTTTCTGGTCAGAAGTGCTTAGAGCTTGTTTAGGAATGTGACGTGTGGCACCAAGCAGTAATTAGCCATTGTGAATATTTTCTGTATTTTTCCATCTATTTAAAAAAAAAAGCAGGAAGGAAAGGTATTTCTCCTGACATGCTATTCAGTATGTTCAGGCACAACACTTGTTTAGGACTCTTTCACAAGACAGCAGTGGCAGAGTTTGGAATCAGCAGGTTTTTGGTCATTGTTTCTTGGTAAGTGTATCTACTGAGCTGTCTGATCTCTCTAAAGCTTTGTGATCACCTGATTTATTGCTTTGTCTGAGTATCCTAAATATATGGGTTTGGGTAGACACAGGCTTTGAGGTGGCATCCTTCCTTCTCACTGTTGATTTTTTTTTCTAGTAATAGAAGTGTATTTCTGCAATGAAGCTGTCTCCTTCTGACCCTGCTTAGGAAATACTCTTATGTGCTATGGGGTTACAGCCTGCTTGGAAATGAGCTTCATGCATCACTCTTATGTTTCCTTCCATAGTACCTCCCAGCCTGAACTGAGTCAAAATTACTAGTTTGCCTTGGTTTCCACTCCTTTTAAATGGTGCAGTATCTCAGCAGTCCTGAGGTTCTGCACCCCGTGTATTGCCACTTTCCTAATGCATACTCTCCCATATTCTGTGGAAGATTTATAAGTCAGGCAGTAATAATATTATTGGGGTGGAGCTCTTCATAACCGCAGCTCTTCAGCCATCTCTCAGAAATCAGAAAGAAACAAAGATTGGGTTTTTTTAACTGAAGATGCAGATTTTTAAAAATTCATAACTTACTTAAGAAAAATCAACAAGGATTATTATGAGCTGAGATAGGTTTAAAAGAAGCTATGGTCACAAGAAAATAAAATTTGTATGGAGCATTCTGCTGAAACAGAGCTGTAGCATAACAGAAAAAAAAGTATTGAAAACAATAACACATTATGTCTGTCTTAAAGATGTGTAGGTAAAATCATGGAGTTTTGGAGCTTAAAAATTATAAGGTGTCAGCACTAACTTAGTGGTATTATAGAGCTTGTGTACTTCGGAGAGTAATTCAGCAAGTACTAACAATGGCACTCTAAAATTCTTTAAAAAATTATACCAGGAATTCCTGATTTTTATCATTAGCAGGTCAGTATTGCCAAAAAATTTTTATCTTTTTGGTTCAAGTTTTAGGTATTAATTTATTACATTTCCAAATATATTACTATTACTATTTATTGCTAACACATGGGAAATAATGTGCAAGGAAAATGAGGAAATCTTACAGTGGACAAGTGAATTGGAGGCTAGCACTCTCATCTTGCAGAGGTTATGGATGTACCCCTGGCCCTAATTAAAGAATGCTATCACTGAGTTCAGTGCATCCACTATTACACACAGCAGACTGAATCCCTACCAGCAGTTATTCTGGAGCAACCCCATCAGCCTGTTCCATCAGGGTAATACAATGCAGAATTCACCAGAAGAAATACAAATAATTCAGTGTTACACTGGGTTAGTTTTAGTTAACTAATAAAAAAGACTTGATACTTTTGGAGTTTTGTCATCCTGCTTTTGCAGTAAATAGTCTTTAATTGTCTCATCTGAATGTAGTATAAATAGGCAGGAGCATTTAGTATAAAACAGCATTAACACATTTTTCTCTCTTTTTGTTAATCTATACGGTACATTGCCACAGAGCCACAATGTTGATTATTAACAGCCTCCTCTGAACTGCAAAGCGGCTTCAGCGACTCTGCAAATTGGCTAGATTTGAAGCTGTTAATTATGCAGTATAGTGTGCTTCATAAAGACAGAAATGAGCATGACTTGGCTCAGTTCTTGTGAGAATAAATTGTAAAAATTGAACCTCTGTTTGGATTGAATTCTGGCTTCACAGAGAACATGGACATTCCATATGAAAGGCTTGGCAAGTGCGAATCGTGTTCTCCATTAAAAAATCAGGATATGTTCATAGTAAAGTCGCAGAGCTGACAGAAAGCCAGGGGCTCTGCAGAGGTCCAAGCCCATTAACAGGGGATGCTTTTTATCATTTTGTCAAAGAAACAGAGAAACACCTTAAATCCAAATATTGTGTAAATCATAAGGAATGGGGGGTTTCTTTCCTCCCTGCATTCCCCAGCCACACTTGCAAGTGTCTAGAGCTGCCTGGTGGCATTTGAAGTTCCCATCTGCCTGCTGGAGAGGAAAAGGCACGTTCACCAACATGTTCTGCTCATCTCACCTCAAGGCAAATGATAAGTGAGGGTGAGAGGACAGACATATTTTAGTTAGATATTGCATAACAAATAGTCACAACATACTTTTACCTTAGGTTTCCACCTATACATCAATGCATTTACAGGATGCTGCTACTTCTGAAGCAAATCTGTACATATTTGCATCATTTTTCTGAAAGTGTGAAAGCGGATACACAAGCCATAGAAGATAAAAAAACAGCTCTATAAATTGGAATGATTTGTACATCTTCTAAAAATATATTCAGATAAGGACATGTTATGTCAAGTATATGAATCTACCTTTATAACTTTTGCAAGATTGTAGCAGTGTAACTGATACTAGTTGAAATATCCTGAAAGCAGTATTAAATGTTCAGTATGTCACAGTGAGGAAAAGTAAAATGTCATTTCTGCAGTTCTTCTAGAAGTTTAAGTGAGCTATTTAAAAAGAATAGTACGCCTGGGATTTCAACTAGGTTTTTTTTTTAACTGACAGTGAAAGAAAATTACTGTCTCAACCAGTGTCTTAATCCATAGAACAAAGAAGACTCTATAGTTTAAACATACTAAAATAATAAGTGTTAAATTCCTATGATGTGTGGTGTCATTTGAACTTTGCAGTAAATGCACAGAATTTTCTGATGGGGTTGTTTTTGGGGGTGCTGACCAGTAAGAAAGGGAATACTTGAGGGAAAACCTTAACTGTAAGATTCAAGCTAATGTGTAGCATTAAGTTTCTTATCAACAAGATGTATTAAAATGGAAACAATGAACTAGCAAAGCCATCTTGGGAGTGGGATTATTAAATTCACAGTTTGCTGCTGATAATTTGTTAGTAGGCTTCAGTTGTTTGACAAAGCTCATAGAAACTCATTTTGCAAAACTGATTATTAGGTGAAATGCCCTCTGAATCATTGCCACGGGAGAAATAACTCTGAACAGGGCCGTGTCACAAATGGAGTTAGCTGAATGATCTCAGAATGATAACAGAATTATCGAGATGATGCTGATATAATGAATAGGTTCTGCCCAGACAAATGTAGTTCCCTGAAGATAATGGAAATTCGGTGAAGAGGTCTTTGTTTTCTTTGGTTTAGATGAAGAGCTTGGACTCTAATTAGGTCAGTCCTTGTACTTCTATCAGATTTATGTTACTTTATGGTTACTTCTTTTGATTTGAAAAACTTTATTTGAGATGCAATTATAGAGGTCTTTTCTCTTGTTGCTTTTGGAAGATATTTTCCCTTAAATTATGTTTCTTTAGCAGGTGTATTTTATTTGATGAAATTTCTCTTAACTAGAGGAACATGGTTGTTAGAGTTAATACAGAACTGAATTATTTTATGTATTCTACAAAGATTATTGTGTTTTGTAGTCTATGTTTCATGAGCAAACTCAGGAACCAGCTATAGTCGGTTTTGAAGGAACCTTCCCACTATTTTTTTTTCTTTTGATTAATAATGTTCTTATTCATACTTGTAAGAAAACTTTCAGAACAAGAGTTGTTTCCATTTTTCAAATGCAAATAGTGAACTGTATACCAGTGTGGGTCAAAGACAAATTATGACATTGAGAACTTTTTAAATAAACACTTACTTTAAGCATCTGGTAACAAAACTAATCTCAGAATGAAAAAAAAAAAAAAAAAAGTAATACTAGGATTTTCATAAACTAAACTGTTCCCTGGTGTAAATTTCTGTTTCACCACCGTGTTCTTGAAACTCAGGAAGAAACAAGAATATACTTCTTCTGTGGTGAGTCTTTATGGATGTTCAGTGACACTATGAAGTACACAGAACTGTACCTATCAGAGTGCTAGACATTTTCAGGGGCATTTATTTGGAAAGAATTTCTGTTGGAATGTATGAAATAGTTTTGCTTGTGCATCCAGCAATGTACATGTAGAACAGACCAGAATGGTAAAATATTTTTGCTGTTAAAATGTATCATGGGTTAGTATTTTCCTTGAATATATATAATAAAATAAATATTCATTCTTTTAGGGTGAAAAGGGGGATAAAGGAGAATCAGGACCAGAAGGCCTTCCTGGAACAGAGGTAAATGGCACAATAATGAAACATTCGAGTTGCAGACATCTGGGTGGATGATTATGAAACATAATTCAGACTTTATGTAAGGAGAGTGATGGATTTAGAAATTGTGTATGTCTGGAAATTTAACACCCACAAGAAAATAGGGGAAGAAGAGACGCATTCATGTGACATAGGAGTTCTTAGGGTTTCCTGTAAGGAGGGCTGTGGATAAGGATCTGGTAGGTTCCATGTTATTTCTGTTCATGACTCATGAGATGAACTGAAACAAGCAGGGGTTAAACACAATGTAGATGAGAATCATTCCTTGTTAGATAATCTGCTGAAAAATAAGGTATTTTTGGGGCAGGGTAAAGCTATGGTTTTGTTTCTGGAAGAGAAAATACACTAGATGTTAGCCATTCCTGGGTGTGTCACTCACTGTGCCATGTGTCTCTTGTGATAGAATCAAAATTCAACTTCTTTTTCTTTTCACTGCCAGATTTCACTGCCTACTTAGTTAATTGGACTGGATCATATTTAATCTGTATCTAAAAATAAATCTGTATCTAAAAATACTATATAATCCTGATAACTGAGTTCCCATTCAAGTTTGAACCAGAGCCTACACTATAATCATGACTATTAAGTAAACCATACTTCTGCCTATTTTTAAATTTTTATTTATTTTTGTATATATGAAACCAAGATGAGAGGGGAAAAAATCAGGTTGGGTTTTTTTTTTCAATTAAATACTAAAATAGACCAGCAGCATGATTTCAAAAAGCAACATTTTAAAAACCATAATATTAAATCAAGCATCCCATTTGCTTTATTCCATTCTGCTCCCTCTCTCTACCTTGATGGGTCTTACCCTGGCTTAAGTTTTAGTGCTGGATACTCTTGGCTCTCCAGTTGCACAGCATTGCTGTTGAAGGCAAAGAGCATCTCACAGATGAGCAATGACTGACATATGGACTAGAATCCAGATACAGGATTTGGAAAAAACATTCAGTAATACTTTTTAAAACACCTTTTCCAAAAGAATGAAAGGGTCAGCATTTAACACAAAAATACTATGTCAGTCTAGCTGGGGCTACTGAAAATGCAGTAACACAAGGCATAATTATGACACTTTTTACATCACCTGGCTTTCTATGCACACTGTAACTGTAAAAATATTTTTCCTGGTTTAGGTAGTTATAATTTAATGCTGGGTAAATCAGCCTATTTTTAAGGAATAGTGGATGTCCTTCATGTGAGAACATACACTATGTACCAAGCTGAAACTACATTTAGGTATTTGAAGAGGTATTCTCTTGTAGCCTGTCTGTCTGTAAAGGTGAACCGTATACTTCTCTCATGCATACATATATACTGACAGCATGGAAAAAACACATCTGTGTTTCTTTCCATAGCTCTGGTGACATTTCTGTGTTGGTCTTACATGATCTCCTTTACTACATGAGATCTTGTTCCATCAACCTTTTAGGAAGAGTAAGGTATACCAAGTATCTGATTAACTCTAGGACATATTTAACATAGTAACACTGTGAAAGTGAAAAATACTGAACATTTATATTTTTTAATATTTACTGAACTGTTGCAGTGTGTAATTCACTGATAGATTTATTATTATTATTATTATTATTATTATTATTATTATTATTATTATT
>JAHLSL010000046.1:8828825-8971968 GCA_025920805.1 Petroica traversi | reverse complement strand
TTATTATTATTATTATTATTATTATTATTATTATTATTATTATTATTATTATTATTATTATTATTATTATTATTATGGAAACTGTCATTAAAACATTCAAACAGAAGTAACACTGCACATGATGTATAACATAGTATTGTTTGAATCCACACATAATTCCTTTTCAAAAACACTTACATAAAATGCTTTGAATTCAGTTATCACTCTGCATGGAGATGTCAGTCCTTAAATTTACAGGACTGTGTGTCATTTATGTGGTTTCTATCAGTGTCTCTCTAACTTGTTCTGCAAGCAGAAATGTAACATTTGATATTTCTGCAATAATCAAGTCAGTCTACTTACATTGGTGTAATATGCAATGCTGTATAAAGAAGCCTGAAAACAGTTAAAGCTAGTGGCATTGCCTGCTGGCAGCTGTTGTCTCTGCCTGGGGGAGTGAGGGTTTCCATCCTCACAAGAACTTGAAGATGATGGCTGAACATTTTATCTTGAACAAATGGTAGAAACATATTTGAATGTATTTTAATCAAAATCAGAAAAGTAGGTGTCACAGAAAAGTTTTGCTTGCTGTTGCTAACTCGTGTTTTCTTAGCAGTACAGAAATTCTTGCTAGAAGGAAGTAGCATGGCAAAGGGGAAGCCAGACCTAGTTTGGAGACTAGACTGTAGTGATGATACACCTAGAAAGTTTCAACTGCCTCTTCTCTGGCTGGTTGTGCTAACTGGCTCACTTAATCTCATTGAGAACCAGGTTTCAAGGCGGGAACTGTGATTATATTTAACTGTTCTGCACATCTCCCAGTTTATCTCTCCAGTAATCTGAGCCAAGATCCACAATGCCGTGTCCCTGGGACATTATTCAAAATCCATCTGACAACATGAATACTTACTATAAATACTACTAAGTGGCTGCCATTGTTTTTAGTTTCTTAAGGAGTAGTTATAAATAACTTAATACATTACTAATAGAGTCCTCCTGTAGTACACATCCATGTCTCTAAGCAGGTATTTGCTTTTATAGGAAGAACAGCCAGTTTGCTTTAATAGTAACTCTTCCATGCCTTGATACTCTTTTAGCCACTTAATATTAAGCTCAGGTGCCACATTGCTTCCAGTAAAATCCTGTAATTTTTTTAAAGATGTTGTTTCCTTTCACAATTCTTTTGGATATTTTGTTGATAGTTACAATTGAATGTGAGAGCTCTCTGCTTTTGTAACTAAAGAGTTGTGAATTGTCTGGTCTGGTTGACAAGCTGGTTATCAGTGAAAGGTTGGACTTGATGATCTTGGAAGTATTTTCCAACCTTAATGATTCTGTGATTCTGTAATAATGCTGTCATTTGTATTATTGAAACAAATGGAACTTCACAGACACACGATCTGAAAAAACTCTGATAAAAACACTCATAGGCTGTGTGGAATAAGGACAAAATTGCAATATAAGTATCCATTAAACTATCTGTGGAATAAGTTCTCTCCTAAGTTATCATATGGATAAGTTAAATCCATATGCCTGCCTGTTGAACTGAAATGAAAACAAAATTTTTATCACCAAAGCTTTTAGACTCTTTTTGAGTTATGTTGTTTTCTTGATCACTAGTGCAGGTAGGAATGAACGCCATGGGATACTGCCAATTACTTTTGCTGACTTAAATTAAATCATTCAGAAAAAGTCAAACCAGCAAGTTTTATCATATCTGTCAGCATGTCTCATGCATAGCTGGTAGAGGAATAGTGTCTTTCTTGTAAGTGGAAGAAAAAAAAATAAAACAAATCTGAAATTAAAATCTAGTATGTATATATTAAACCAAGTGTTTAACTAGTTGGGGTTTTTTTTCTCTTGCTGGGGAAGGTAAATTTTTCTATACAAATTATTATTCTTTATATACCTGATGTCAAAGAATGGACCTCTGAAGTTCAGTAAGCAATAAAAGAATGACAGGTTTTCAGTGGAAAGATGAAGAATATATTAAACCTTTTTATTTTGTTTCTTGCGGTAATCAGAATTATGATCATGCATCTTGATATAATAGCAATAGCACACCCTCAGGGCCTATCTGTCTAATCTTGAACTCTCTTAGAATTAGCATTGCAAGGAAATACCTGGATAAGAAGGGAATAATCCTATTGCATGGCAAAGTTAAGTTGGTTATGATGTTTGTTTATATCTAGAGCCTGAGAATTCTATTAGGAACAAAAATATTAGGGGATAGTAGATGTTATATATATAAATATATATTCCAGTAAATTCTAGTAGTGTATCAATTTGAAGTTTTGGAATGGCAGTATTTAAAAGTACCTGAGACATAAACTGAAAAAAATATATTGTTTGGAGCTATGAATACACTTTGCTAAAGTTATCCCAACATATACAGGTTTCATTGTACAGCTGACTTTGAAGCTGTTGTTAACTTAGATTTTAAGGCTGCTCTGTGAAGAAAATTTAATACTGTTCTTTGTAATGTATAATACTGTGTACAATGCAAATGTAATACTGTGGTTAGAGTATTTCCAAGTTCTGTTACTCAGTAGAGATAACTGATCTGATCTAGAATAATGTGGTTGCACATTGTTGGTTAGAGTTTTCAGTTGTGGACTGTATTTCCAGTACATTAAATAATATGTGTTGCTCTAAGATATTTCAAACTGATGTGACAATGAAGGCCATGGAGTTGCAAGTAACAAATTATGTTTTACCTAAAAGGTATTTTTTGGAGTTGAAAACCTGTTGTCCTGAAAATATTATTGCAATCTTATTGCATTTTCCATTACCACATGTGTGCAGCATAGTTTGTGCTGTGCAAATAGGTGCAATTCCAGTAGGCAACATCTGGCTCCTGCAAGGAACTGCTGGAGTCTTCTGGTTGGGTTCCAGCTGATCTTCGCATTTTTTCATTGAGAAGAGTACCTGGTGTCAGCTGGTGGTGCATTTTATCTGGTTTTCATTCATTTCACCAGAAGAAATATCATTGTCATCCCCTCCAAGCTAAAACACTGCGTTTAATTTAATCTTTCACCCACTGACTTCAATTCACACCCGGATATTTGTGATATGCTTGTTCCAGTAATTTCTCTGTTTATGTCTTATAGTTACCTGCCTTTTTTAATGTATGTATATAGAACATTTCTTATTTCTGCTATTTCCAGTGTTATTATCTTGTTAGCTTTGACTTGGCCTTATACTTACATATTCTAATACTTACTTTACATTTTGACTTCCATAGAGCAACCATAGTGTAAGTTTACTGTGACCTGTAAAAAGACCAAACTGTAGTCCATTTAGAGGAGAAAATGCATCAGCTGAAGACTGTTCATGAGCTCACAAACGTAGGTTGTTATTTTGGTCCCAAAAAGCTAGAATTTGACTGGGATAGAATTCAGTACTCAATTAATTTACTCTCTGTTATGTGAGCTGCTGGAATTTTTAATCTGTTCTTGAATTTCTGGCAAATCTGGTAACAGACTCCTTAGATCAATAGAAAATTGTTTGTTTTCAAAGCTGACCTTGTTCTCCTAAAACATTGCAGAAAATGAGCTTTTCTAACTTAAGACTTGGTCTAAAATCATCCAAATTTATCTGTTTAGATAACTGCATTCATTTTATTGAAGCATCCTGTGCTGGTCTCTGCCAGAGACAGGATACCCTACTGTACTGTGCTAAAAGGGGCTACAGATTTGACTTGGCACAGGAAATCTTATTTCCTATGGCATTTCAGAGTGAGCAGCAGTTAAAGCTCTCAGCAGCTTCAAAAGGGTGACTGTAGGGAAGAATAGGCATGGTGCAGTCCCAAATGTGGTTTTTGCAAGCATTCACTATGTCTGGAACTTAATAAGATTATAATATTTTAAAATCAATATATAATGTGTAGGAGAACCAGAAATACTTTGAAGGGGTCTATAACACTGTAAGGTTTCTTGTAAAACATGTAGTTTCCCCTTGTCCTTTTAATTTGAGGTCAATTGCTGTGGTCATCATCCCTGCAGCAGCTGTCAGACTGCACACCTCTCTGAGGTGCTCATGCAGGAACACTACTAAAAGCTTTAAACACAGCAATTAGGAAAAAAATAAGATTCATAGTTGGAAAGTGCATGGCTCAGGCTCAGTATCTTTTATCT
Source organism: Petroica traversi (assembly GCA_025920805.1). Lineage (NCBI taxonomy): Eukaryota > Metazoa > Chordata > Aves > Passeriformes > Petroicidae > Petroica > Petroica traversi. Next base: position 8,967,853 of record JAHLSL010000046.1, on the reverse strand, counting down.
GCAGTTGCCTTTTCTATTCAGCAGAGACACACAGATATATGTCACCATCTGTGAGTTGCTGACTTTTTTTTTTACCCTTATCTTTTGTCTCTCACAAACATACAGCCAAAGAGCTAATTCCTAAACTCATAACTAATGTTCCACTGCTGATTTGCTAGCATTGATTCTGAACCAAATCCATACAGTTTGCATACCTGAAAAATCCCTAAAATGGCTTTAGGAATACAGATTGTTTGTGTTTTATGCAGTCTTCAGAAGGAGGTGGAAAGTAAAATGTAGCAAATGGAGACAATATTAAAGCCGTGTCATAAATATGCAGATTGTAAAAAGAAAGCAATTTTTTGGCTTGGTTTCTGAATCCATCTGCCTATTACATTTTTTAAGTTCAAACAGCAAAACTACTTCTGATTTAACTATTACATATTTGGCAAGCTTAATAAAGAACAAATCAAAGCTAAATCAGGGGTATTTACAACAACCACAAATTTAATCCAAAGTGGGTACTTAAATGCTCATATAGTTCTAAATGATGTTCCTTCCAGATGGTGAATTAATGTAATTTTAGCAGGAAGTGAAGTTGCACAAATACGCAGTATTTAAAACACTCACTGATTTCATGTTTCTGTACCCACCAAAGCACAGATGTTAGTTACCATTTTCGTGCCAGTTGTCTCTATCTTCCTAATAATTGCAAACTGAGGAAGAGAGTTTGCAAGGACAAAAAGGGAGCTGGGAAGAACTTTAGTTTGTAAACCCTAATTCAGATGTAAATGAATCTTTTCTATCCTTGACCTATTTAACCCCCAGAATAATGGCAAATGTGTCTTACTTGCGGAGTGTCTCATTATGGTTGGGTCTTGTATTGCCTACATTGTTGCCATTTAATTTCTAAGTAAAATCTTTTAACTTATAGAGGTGTCTCTGACTTTCAATATACACAGTCTTTCAAACCTCTAAAGCAGTGGTCATAGGGGAGGCACAAGACAAATCTCTTGGCTTAAATAAAAATGAATTCCTGGCAGGTTGGTCCAGCATGAGAATTAAGTTCATCCATTGCTGTAGAATGGCTTAAATTTGCTGGGCATGTTTTGAAACTCCTCATTTTTCTACTTGTTTTGCAGCAAGGAGAAGTCAACAGAGATTGTATGCTGGGTACTAAAGATATTTTATGGGGCTTTTTTGGGTGCTTCTGGTGAGAGCTTCTTGGTGGAAGTGTTTTATAAGAGTTATTTTAGATGGTAAATTAAGACTAGGAAATACTTTACAATGAAAATGGTGAAAAATGGAAAAGGTTTCTCAGAGAGGCTGTAGATGCAGCATCCCTAGAAAAAGCCAAGATTGGTGTGGATAGGGCTTTGAGCAATCTGATCCAGTTGATAATGTCCCTGTTTGCTGCAGAAGGGATTGAACCAGATGGTTTTTAGAAGTCTCTTCCTACCCAAACCAGTCTATCCTGCAAGTGTGAAATGGCTGTGTATGAAATGTGTAAAGCTAGACAGTACTATTTGCTTCTCCAGTTGAAGGCAGAAGTAAAACATAAAGAAGTAATGAAGGAATTGATTATTTCTCTAATGGTCTCTTTGAACACCAGTGAAAATAAGAGTGTTGGAAGATATGCAGCAGCTCTGAGCTGTACCTTCCTGGAGTTCACCTGTTCAGGTATTCAAAACATAAAATCTGCAGTTCTCTGTCTACTTCTGCTTCTTTCCCAAATTTAGCAGCATTCAAGTGAATGTACTAGCACTCTCTCTAATATCCTATTTTGTCTTTGTTGGCCAGGCAAGACACAAGCCTACCAGGACTGCAAAGAAACTTTTTATTTCTACTCATTATGGAGCACTACTCATAATGGAGCACTAATAACAAGATAGAACAAGAAAGGCCTATTTGTTTAGTGTATATTAATTCTCAGTATATTAATTAAAGGAGTTTGTACAACCTTTTTCACAATAAATATGCATTTCTCTTCTTGCCCAGGGACTAAAAGGTGACCCTGGTAATCCTGGTGTGGCTGGTCCAAAAGGAGAAAAGGTACCTTTTAAAATCTATTAAATTGTATGTATATATGTGTGTGCATGATATTCTTCAGTTTTGAACATGTTGCCATAACTATGTGTGGCAAACTGCTGCCATTTGTGCAACTCATGGGCTGAATAATATGAGTACAGGCTAACTGTAAATGCAAAAGACAAGTACCCTTTATCACAATGAATTTTAAAAGGAGTTCTGAGCAGGAGCCTAAATTTGGTGTTTTGAATTGCTCTCTGGATGAACTAATTTGCTTTCATGAACTAAACCTGAAGGTCTCAGATGTGATTTGTACCTCAGTGACCTAATTCTGTGAATATTTACACAGTCAGATGTCTTTACATATGTGAGCTGTCACACTGACTTCAGCAGCCACCTTGTGCATGTAAGCTGCAGCTTGTAACTTGGCATATGGAAATGTGTTTTGAAGGATTACTTTTTTAAAGCTGTGATTCACTTGTGCACAGGCCTGGATTTTTTTTTTCCTTTAACCTGTGGTGAACTGTGTATATCTATGCCATTACTGGAGAAGAATATCACTTTACTCGCATATTTTCATGATCAACACGTTTGATGATTGTACTGAAACCACTTCTGCAGTGCTGCATATTCTCTAAGAGGTCTAGAGGTTAAATATGTATAACTAAAGAGGTTGTTGATTTACTTCCTCTCCTGTTTTAACTAGGGAGATGCAGGCCCTCCAGGACCAGCTGCCTTGAGTGTAAGTACATGTAAAGAAAAAGAGCCAAAAGAAAATCCCTAAGAAATGCTGCATGTTTTTCACTTATCTGTAATGTGAATACTCCCACTAATAAACCTAGAAGTCAAGTCCCTTTCTTCAGAGTGCCTCTGCATTTTCTATATAACTTGTGAAGGGAATTCTGTAAATATTAAAAAAGCAGGTTTAAAACTGCTTATTTCCTACCAAATGCCAACAGAGATATTATTTTGTTTATTCCATGTATAAATAGTATAGCCTTGTTCAAGTGAAAGAATTCCCTTGTTATTTTTAGGGAAAAGCATTTTTCAGTAAAAGTTTGCAAAAATTATCAATGCTTTTAGGGTATTGTATTCTGGCTAGATACTGTTGTACAAATTGTTCAAAATGTTCTTAATTTCCTTGCAATGATCCAGGTCCCAAGCACATACAAACCCTGAAGAAAAGTGTCTCCAAAACTCTCCAGAGTAGTCTTTGTTTGCTTCATAGAAGTAATAAATCCTATCTGGATTCTAGTGGTTTCCTCATGAGCTGATATTAAAAGCCCTTCCATTCAGAACAGTCTATTTGGGTAAAACCAAATCAAAATGGTGCAAAAGAGTGCGACAAAAAATGGAAAAAAAAACAAAAACAAAAACAAAAAATGAGACAAAAGCTTCCAAATTCCCAGGCTCTAGTTTCACAACATGAATAGCCCTTCTCCCAGACTCAGTGTTATGAAGCATGTCTATACTCTCCATATTACCCACATAATCCTAAATAAACTTCAAAAGAATTGTCATTCGTAGTGTAAATGTTTATATATTGCCTTTTCCCTCTCTTAATTTCCAGCACTGTAGCAGGAAGGATCTCCATTAGATCTTACAAACATTGAAGGATATAACGGAGACCCATAAGAGAAATTCTACACTTAAGGTGTCAAAATTAAGTCGCAATGTTCTAGAGTACTTGTTTTATGGATTATGAAATCTAATATTCTGTATCTCCTGGGAAGATTTCCTGGGAAGGAGTTGGTATTGTGTCCCAAGATCAGTGATTCTTTCCTGCAGTTCATGTCTTGCTAGAGGTAAACAGGTCCATTTATGTCCTTGGTTCTTGAACATACAAACTGTGTTTGAAGAGTTAATATATTATTAAAATATTATCAGTAATCTGCAGTTTTACTGTAGTAGGTGCATTGGTGTATGTCTTACTTTAGACAGATTCTTACAAGCCTTGAAGGGATCATAGAAATAGCAATACAACATGTCTGATGATAAGGCAGGATATACATTTTTTGTGTGCTCTAAGACCATAGAACAGTCTTTTTGAGCATTTTTATGTAAATGATGGAAAAATTAGTGCATCTGTTCTGATAGAAGCACCTGGGTATATTAAGCCTCCTTTTTTTAATGTGTTCATTTTTATAAGTTGCAGTTGTGGGCTCTTAGCTTACTTAGAGGTCCATAGTACGATATCAAGGACCAGAGAATATGCTGAATTTGAAGGGACTTACAAGGATCATCAAGTCCAACTCCCTACCTTGCTCAACACCATCCCCAGGAGTCACACCGTGTGTCTGAGAGTATTGTCCAAATGCTTCTGGAACTCTGTCAGGCTTGGTGCTGTGACTGCTTCCCTGGGGAGCCTGTTCCAGTGTTCAACCTCCCTCTGGGTGGAGAACTTTTTCCTGATACCCAAACTAAACTTCCCCCAATACAGCTTCAGGCCATTCCCTTGGGTCCTGTCACTGTCACCAGAGAGAACAGACCAGTGCCTGCCCCTCCCCTTCCCCTCTTGATGAAGTTGCAACTGCAGTGAAGTTTCCTCTCAGTCTCCTCCAGGCTGAACAGACCCAGTGGCCTCAGCTCTTCTTCCCTAAAAGGCCCTTCTTCCTCCTTGTGACCCTCATTTGGACACTCTCTAGGAACTTAATATCTTTCTTACATTATGGTGCCCAAAACTGCACACAATATTCAAGATGAGGCTACCCAGTGCAGAGCAGATCAGGACAGCCCCCTTCCTTGGCTGGTGATGCTGGGCCTGATGCACCCCAGCACATTTCTGTCCTTCCTGGCTGCCAGGGCACTGCTGAATCAGAAGCTGCTTTCAGATTGACTGAACTTACTCCTTCTGTACCTGAGGTGATCCAGTATCATAAAACTGCCTGTCAAAGAATTGCATTTCTTTGATTTCAGAACACTGTGCAAATGTTTCATTGATTCCAGCACAACAAAATGTCTCTGTGTCAGTACATTTACAGGTGGTCATCTTCACACTTTTTAAAAGAAAATATTTAAATTTTAGGAAAGCAGACACAGTCTTCAGTGGGATGTTAGTAACTGATGCAGCCAAGAGTGAGTGTGAATGGGTTTAGCAGTTTGAAGACAGATTACAGCAGAGTGGGAATATACAGCCCAGCAGGAAAGCTTTCTCTCTCTGCCACTGTAAATAGTCACGCGTTTCTCTTGGCAAGAGCTAAAAGAGGATGAATTACATGAGTGATGGCGGCTAGGGGAAAATTTGGTTTTCAGAGTGGTTTTATTTGTGTGGCTTCTCTGTGGCTGTGACTTACAATATGCAATCATGAAAGGAAGATGTCATATCTTGCTGTGAGTAAAAAGTAGGTCAGATAATATCACAGTTCATGTGTCACTTAATGAGAACTTACTATGTCAGAACCATTCATGCTGTTATAGCCAAAATATGATGTAAGTGTTTCAGTTATGAATCCTTTTAAAGTTTTCAAATGTTCCATTCATTTGGGTTGCAGGCATAATTTCATAAATTTATCCTCTGCCTCTAGTAATTTTTTAGTTTTTCCTAATGTGACAATTATTTGTTTTTATCTAAAAGATAAATGAATTATTATGCTGGGATGCAGGGAGGGAAGAGGGATGAAAATGATAACCCATTGAACTTATTTAGATCTAATTCCTAAATATGACTTTTGGGCAGGGAAGGAGGGAATATTAAAAGGCACTTGGTTTTGCTCAAACAGGACAAATGGGCCTGGGTCATTGACCTTCTGCCCCAGTGCAGTTGCAAACAGAGACAGGTGGTAAATGATGTTATTCTTAAGAGCTCTACTGCTCTGTGTAGCTTTTCCACTCCTCTGTGTTTCCATAGAAATCGGACATCAGTGGAATAAACTGAATGAGGTCTATGATATATTCTGATTTCAGCATAAACTAGACCACCAGTAGTGTTGTTCAGCATCAGAACATTCTCCCCACACACAGACCTGTACCATGATTTTGTCCTTAGCACAGGGAGTGTGAAGGTAGCAAAAAACTGAGAGTGCTTCACTGCAGCAACTGGTTGGTCCAGGGAGAGTTGCCTGTAGGTAATCTACCTTGCAGTAGAAATTCCGAGCTTTTCTTTTGTCTGTGCTATCGGTACCAGGAAAGTCTAAAAGATGTCAGTGACTCTGTGTCTAAAAGTGTTTAGGCAACACTGAGTAGGAAATCCCACACTGCTCAGAAGCATGAGAAACATGGAAACGTGAGAAAATACAGAAGAGAATGAAGGGATTGGTACTTGCCAGAAAAAAAAAAAAAAGGTATTTTTAAGCATTCAGCCAACAGATACAGCCATTATAGTATGGAATGAGGGATCCTTCAAGGCAGTATGTATGGAAGAATTCATAAATACACAACAGCTGTAACAACCTATTAGGTAGATGAGCATATGCCAAACTGCAAAATAGCATTGCTTTTTAAAACACAGAAATTATTTAATGAGTTTGAAATTGAAATTTTATAGCTCAGAAAGTGCATCTGAAAAATGAATTAGAGCTCTGGGTCTTCCTGTTTGATGTGAGTTAACAGAGAATTTCACACTGAAATCCTAATAACATGAACATTTGACAAAACTTCTCACTTGTAGCAATAGCAGGGAATTCAGAAAGAGATGGGGCTAGAATTCCTCGTATTTCTGTGCTTTTCTTAAAGGGATATCTCTAAGTCTTGTTAATACAATTTAATCAATCATTCTTGAAGAGTTAGAGAAAAGAAGCAGCATTGTAATGCAAAATATGCTAAGCAGTAAGAAGAAATATGTGAAAAATTTTATAGGATTTGCATAGAGCATAAAGTTTTCCTGTGTTTCTATGAATCAGTTAAGAGTCCCCAAGACCAGATATATATATATTTATTTTTTCTTCTCAGTTATGGTTGTAGTTTTATGGGAGTAGTCCAAAATCGTTTGATTCTCAGCCTTTCTTTATGCTGACTGTAATTTGTCTGCTATATTCTGAATTGCTCTGTAAGTACTAAGTGTCTCTTTTCTTTAGTACTCTTCAGGTATCTTATGAATTAATGCTGGGATTATATTTTGACCTTTTCCCTTTATTGTGTTACTTTATGCAGCAATATGTAAAGGAATTTAGAAGCTTAAGTTCCCTGATAAATTCTACTGTAGCTGATGAACCTTCAGAGAGTAAAAAGGAGGGATTGTACTGCTCTGTAGGGTGGTTTTGTCAAGATGAGGGATTTAGTGGCAGAAGCTGGGGACTGTGCTCTGCAGGGTCACAGCTGGCTCTGCAGCTTGCCCGCTCTGGTATCCACAGCTTAAGCCTGTGCGTGCCGTGTAAGAGGAGTGACAGGTGAGGGAAGGTAGCACAGCCATGTCTTGTAAAATATATGATAACTATTCCTCTCGACACTCGATACGCTGCTCTTAGTTCCTGAGGAAAACAAGCGTCCGTCCGTACGTTCTTGAGAACCTATCCCTTTCAGGAGTTATAAAATAGTCATCCAGATGGCACCAAGTGTTTACTCAGAAGCCAAGGCTTAAGTCGGTCACAGACAGAAGTCCCCAGGACTTGCTTACTAAACAGATATTTGGAATGTTGGCTCCTAGGCCTGGTTAAACCGATCCGAAGGAAGCTGGCGCACAAGAGCCGTGAGGAGGCGGCTGTGGGAGGAAGTTGCACATTCAGGCCTGGGCAAGCTCCTTCTGGCTCTCCCCTTTCTAAACAAATATCAGCTACAGATTGCACAGCTTTCTCCTCAGTTATTCATGTGAAATTAAAGAAATGGACACACCCTTTCCAATAGTAAGCAACTCAACTAACATCACCCTCGCTCTCTTTTCATATAATGACATAAAGGAAAGCAATTCTATTTTACTAAAGAAAGTATAGACTGCAAATTACATTTTCATTCTAAATCTCTTCTTTTCATACAGATACTTTAAGGAAAATCTGAATTTTATCTGTCTGAGCTTTTTTAATGGAGGTGTATTAATTTCCTGAAAATACTAAAATGTTCAGTTGTTTTTCATCAAATATAGTGATCTCTTAACTTTCACAGTATAACTTAAAATATTCTCTACTTCAAAAAGCACTCTTTAATTATGGGAGCAGATGCTATTAAGATTACCTCTTTACTGAAATAGAAGATGATTTAGCAGTTGCAGTGTGGTTTTTATCTTCTTTATGCATTAATACTGATATTGAAGGCGCAAGTGAAGATTGAAGCCTTAACCTTGCAGTAATTTTTTTTTCAAAAATTCTTACTCTAATAAATTGGCATGAATGTGATTTACATGTCCTTCATTAGAATAATAATTTGAAAACTTTCCCATATGCAGTAGACATCAATGTAATGAATAATTTTGATTTACTCCTCAGGATTTTAATTATGTTTTTTTGCTTAACAAATAAAACCATGTTTATTAAAACTACTGGGCTCACGAATGTGAACTCTGAAATTTCCCTTCCAATTTACCTTTTAAATTATTGTCTCTGAAGGAAAGTACATTTTAAGTTAACAGAGAGAGCTAAAAGAATGACCAAACCCAAAGAATAATGACATCAGTGAAGACCATATTTTCTGTTTGCTCTAGTAATACATTATCAAGAAAACTTAGCTGATCGTGTTTTTTGGGAGACTGAAATACTTCTGCTAAATGCTGTGTCCTTTTTCTATACAAGAAAATGGATTGAAAGCACTTTAGAAAGAAAAGTGCTTTAACAGCAAAACAGTATGGTCACTGCAGTAAGTTTAAGAGTCCGAGCAGGTGTACAAATCTTTCAACTTGCTGTCTCAAGGTATTTCAGTAAGGATGTGAATGAGATCAGGTCATGTTTGGAAATGCTTAAGAGGTAGTCTAATTTCTCTCATAAATGGTTATACAACAGGAAATTAGTCATGTTTCTGTGATTTTTCTGTGCCATTTTTCCCATTGTAGCATATTTGTAACAGTGAGGCGTGTCTGCAAGTTCTGTTGGCTTCTGTGTAGGTGGTGAAGGACAGTTTTCTGGACAAGAAGAGGCAACTAGCACAATTGTATTTTGAAGTCTTCTTCTTCCTCATTCTGCCATTCATTTACTCTCAATATGGTTCCAACAGGCCAAAGAGGAAAGTATTCTCAAAATAGGGTGACCTGTACAGTAGAACTTGTTCTCTACAAACACCTCCAGATTAAGCAGATGCCTTTATAAGCTATTGAATTGCATCTTGTTGCATCCTGTCTGGGTTGTTGTGCCATTCTTACATCAGTGTAGCCACAGCAATACCATCCATCCCTCAAGCAGTGTTTGGGTAGCTGGGGAGTGCTCTTCAAGTCAGTCAGGCTGCAGTTCTTCACTGTGACCATCTGCTGTGTTATGCCAGGAATTTGGAAATCTGTGGTTGCTTTTTACCTGACTCTTGATTCCATGCTGCTCTGCTTGTGGAGTTTACAGAGGGATCATAGAAAATCAAATTCTACAGTATGACAGCTTTTCTTTATTCTGATGAGAACTGTGCTTTAAAGAACTCCGATGGAAACTGCCTGCCACTTTGCTTTTAACTATGTTTTAGCAGTGATGTTGCTCCATATAGTAGAGCTATACCTTTCTGTTTATCCACAAAATGTTCTGAAATTGCTTGGCAAAATCCTATCTGTTATAGCTAGGTCTTTTTGAAGTAGCAAGTTTTATCATTATAAAAGCTTGCATATTCAAATGGTTAAAAAAATTGCCTATTCTTACATTGCCACAAGGCGTGTCTGCATACCTAATTTAGACTATGTATCTGTCTTTGTTTGACTCATCTCACTAAACTACATACATTTTCTCCCTGTCTAGTAGCATTTATTTTGTAAAAATTGAGGTCATTTGTTTGCTGGAATTCATAGTGAGGAAAAACTGGATGAAGGTAGCTTGTGTATAGAACACATAAACCAGTCTATAAATGAAATAATTTTTGTACCTTAATTAGACCCGTATTATTATTTCTAACATTTGTATTATATTAAATTTATGTTGAGAAGGAAATGTATTCTGGCTCAGAATGTATTCCAGGAACACTACCTAAAAGTACATAAGCCAGCTGTCTACCCTTCTGCTTCAAAAACTATCAGCTACATTTTGAAGCAACTTTCAGAATACCAAAATTATATGTACTTATCTACTATTTTGCTCTCTTGACATCCAGCATAATCTTCTGTGAGAAGTAACAAGAATAACAGCTTTAAGTAACCTCACTATACCATTTCAGCTGGGATTTTTTTTTAAAATTTCTTTGTTTCACCATGGGGTCACGATAAAAACTTCTATTTTTTTGAGAGTATGTTTTTAGGCAGTTACTCTGAATTGTTAAATTTATTAACAATGCCTCCACTATGACTCTGCAGATGCTTGTTGTGATGTATCAGGTATTGAAAACTGCTTTTGTATCTACAGAGTCACATGACAGAATTTTAGCCCTTCTGCAGTAAGCAGCTTCTGATGGCTCCATACTCACACACTTAAAATTAACAGCTTCTGAAGCTTAAAATAGCTCAACTGGCTGAACTCTGCTGATTTTTCTGTAACTTCCTAACTTACTTTTTTCCTACTGTCTTAAGTTAAATAATTATTATTTGTTTTTGTCTCCTAACAATTGCAAAAACATTACCTGTTAAAGTACTAAAATGTTAATTCCTACAGGTATTTTCAATACTAATTCTTTTAAAAACTCACATATTCTACTGTGGCATTTTTTAAACCTGTTGTTTTTTCCTAGTTTCCCTCAGCTAAGGTTTTGACTAAGTTTTGATGATATTTTGTTTAACTATCTGTCTGCATGTTCTTCACAGTGTGCTTGCTTTTTCAATTCTAAATTCTAGCCAGCATATTTTCCCTTGTCAATGCTTCCCTTTATGTTTTACCTCTCATAAAGGAATTCACAAGTTTCTACTCTTAATTTTCAAGATTTTGTATAACCCTCTTGTACCCACCAGTGCATCATGTATCATCTCTCTTCATAGCCACCCTCACTTATTGTGGTAGATTATCTAAGTTTCAGTTGCACTTAAGAACATCTCCATTTTACTGACTCTTATTTTCCCCAAGCTACATGGTAATGTTTGAGACATTTATACTTTAGGTTCCTCAAGCTCCTTCAGGTATGTAACTCCGAGGGGCTTGCTTGGTCCATGACAGGAACAGGCTTTATAGACTGTATATGTTATTTTAATTCACTGTTCCATAGTGTAGGAGAAGGCTACCATCTTCCAGCCTCAAAGGTGGTCTGTCAGAGTCAGGAAAACTCCATGTGTGTTAGGTCACCTTGAAGGATGCATCATATTTTCCTGGCAGCCTCATGTCACACAAACAGGCTGGATTTATACCTCTCAGTGCCCTGTGCTGTTCCTAGACATTCTTTTGCTCATCGCCATAGCCATGCACTTGTCAGTTCAAAAGTATCAGACTGACAGTAACACATAGTGAATTATTTCAAATGCTTTTCAATACCTGAAGGGCACCCTTTAGAAAGGTGGGGACAGGCTTTAACTGAGCCTATTGAGACAGGACAAGAGGTAAAACTGAAAGAGGTATTAAACTGAAGGAAGGTCAGTTTAGGTTAGATATAATAATAGATTTTTTTTACAATGAGGGTGTAAAACTCTGGAACATAGAGTTGGTGAATGCTCCATCCCTGGAAACATTCAAATCCAGGTGGGACAGAGCTCTGAGCAACCTGATCCAGTTGAAGATGTCCCTGCTCATTGCAAGAGGGTTGAACTAGGTAACCTTTAAAGGTCCCTTCCAACCCAAACCGATGTATGGTTCTATGATCCCAAACTTTGGCTGTTGTTTACCTGGAGAGTTTGTAGATGTAGAACAGATGGCCTTCTGACATAAATGTTGTGAACGCAATCCACAGCATATGCCAGATACCACAGATAGATGATAGATAGATATAGGTACGTAGATTCAGTTTATATTCTGTCCCTCTGTCTGTGTTGGTGGGCTCCTCTGACAAACTGTGCTATCCGTGGTTTGAGGGAATCAAATCTGATCTTTGATCTCCAAAGGAAGTTCCCCAGAAATTAAATAGTTATGTGACCTAAGCAGATACTTTATTCAGCCTTTCTACAAACATGTATACCTATTCATAGCCAAGTTCTATAGGAGTTCAATGGTAGATGTTTTGTTCATCTGTTTAGACAGAATTCGCTGTAGAAGGTTCCTTTCTAAGTTCTCCCGCAGGTTTCTTCTGCAGTTATTTTCCATCATCTCTTTCAGTGCATGTTGAGCAGAAATAGCATTGCTCAGTCATTACTTTGGCCATCTTTCTACAATTTTAGAGCTGTGTTAATTAAAATGGCCCATTTTGTCCTATCACTTTTTAAACGGAAGATCCCACTGAAGTTGGTGTGAACTTTTACCTCAGTTTCAATATCAGGATGTGGCTCCTTGTACAGGGGAGTCCTCCCTGCATAGTTACCAATTGTACGCAGCTCTCCTCCCTTTCCTTGAAGATAAATCTCCTTATCTGGTTCCTTTTTCTTGACAATAATATTGTAGAGAGAAGAAAAAGAATAAAAGTACTCCTTGGATAAAAATGTTGGCTATTAATTATCACTATTGTGCAGTTACATTCTTGTGTAATTCTTGACCCCTTGGAGCCTTATTGTACAGATATGTGAGGCTAAGTATTTCCTCCCCAATAAAACAGACATTACAGCTTTTCATCTCATTGCCCTGCATAAAGTTGTCACCAAAATGAAAAATTAACAAAACAAAATTCCACCTCTTCCTGAATTCCCAGAATTTCTTTACAGAATTAGAATACTGCTAACAGCTAGACAGAGAGAATATTCTGTAAGTTCCACACTACCTTGATGAGAAAGTAAAGAAGGTTTACAGAGGTTACATTGACATTCTGCTTTATGGGTTTTTGTATGTATAAGCTACATAACTTCTACTGTAATTAACTTACCATGATATTATTTGTTGGACACAGCAGTCTCATGCATATTTTGGTTACATAAACTTATGGTGAAAGATGGAAATGGCGTGCATCAGCTTTGTAAAACATCCTACCCCTTATCCTGTTTACATTATAAACTGAAATGGTAGGAGAAATATCCTACACTGAAATACCGTCTGAAATATTTTTAGCTTCAGAATTTGAAAGTGGAGAAATTATAGGAATGGAAAACCTCTTGAAGTGATAACTTCTTTCTAAAATTGAAGTCAGAATACTAATTCTAATCAACTTAAAATATTACTTGAAGATATATGAGCTGGTAGCTTTGGAATGCCTACCTACTTTCTCAAGTTTGTCTTGGGAATTAGAGATCATAAATGAACTTCATTTCTAGAGATCATAAATGTACTTTCAAAAATCATGATTTTCAGGAGACTCCAGCTCACCCTTATGGGGTCAATAAATTTTTGTAATTTATTCTAAATAAGGTGTTTGAATTTGACTAAAGATATAACTCAAACTGGAGTAATACATGCCTCTGAGTAATTTTAAAGATTTTAATATTTCAAATTCTTAAAGAAACAAAATATAAGTTCCTTAATTTTTTAACACCCTGTAAGAATATGCAGAATAAAATGCAAGATTTCTTTTAATTATACAATGCAGAACTGTTGCATACGCTTTGCTGATTACATTGAAAATGATTTCACATTTCTTGTTGCTATAATGGAAATTGGATTGCTTCCTCAAAGTAATTTTTGTTAATTGTGTTCCAAGGTGACTCATGAATGACTGTTGTAAGTTGTTCTGAGATGTTATTTGAAGGGTTTATGACTATACTGTACATTAATCAGATATGGAATTAAAGCCCCATTGCGTCAGAACTGGTCTGTGACTTGGTCTGTGACTGTAAAAGGCAGATCCTTGCACTGAGTTCAGAAGGGAGGCTCACAAGTAAAGGATATATGCAAAACATTCAAAGCTCCTGTGCGTGTTCAGGAGAGAGAGAGAGAGAGAGAGAGAGAAAAGAGCCACTAAAGTGTTTTGAAAAGCCAAGCCAGACATGCAGAGGAAGCAGCACAGGGCTGGTTCTTAGGATACAGAGAGCATAAGGCCTCCTGCTATATTTAGTTCCCTTTCCCTGCCTCCCCTCCCCCTTCAGTGACTGTATTTGAATTTGTCTTGTAGAGCAAGTTGTCTTTCATTTAAAGTATCTTTTTTTTTTTTTATGGCATTCTAATTTAACAAGATAAATCACTTTTCAATCAATATTGTAGTTAAATATAACTGTGCTTAATTAGTGCTGACTTACCTCTTCTTTTCCAAAAGATTCAGCCTTTATATGATGGAATGTGAGCAATGATTATTGTTTGTGATTTTTCTTGCCCCTTAATCTAACATTGAAGAAATTTTTACAAATAACCAATTCTTATCATCAGAAATAAATGCCTTGTCTTGTCATCTGGATCTTTGGATTAGTCTTACTTCTATAGAAAAATAGAGGATGAAAATAGCACTGAATGTCATAATTGTTTAATGTTTGTATTTTCAGGGTTTGCTGGAGGGTCCCCAAGGTCCACCTGGCAAAGAAGGTCAAAGGGTGAGTAAACTTGGTGAACAACTGGTGTGTGTGCTAACAGCTTGATGTGCCACTTCTGCCTAAGCACTAATAAAAAATGGTAAGGTAGCAGCTGAGTATGAAGCATGCTGACAACAAACTGAGCCTTGACACTTGAGGTTTCTCTTCAGTCAGAGGAGATTTAACAATTTCAACCATCTAAAGTGCTTTAATGAGTGGCAGGACAGATGTATTGTATTGTGTTTTGTGCCGTGTGTTTCTGCTGTAATTTCAACTGAAATAATATTAAAACTTTTCAGTTTTTGTTTTTTGACAGGGATGAACTATTCCTTAAACATCTAAGATACATAAAGATATGAATTTAGGGTTATTTTCTAAAATATTGGCAGAAATCAGTGGTACTGGCCCAGATCTTTAGATGCCATTATAAAGTGTCAGCGCCTGACATACGTTTATTAAGGATATGATACAGTAAAGGGGGCTGGGAGAGGGGGGCAGAATATGCCATATACATTAAAAAAAATTTGATAATTCTGAATTTTAATATAATGAGGTAATTGACTGACTGGTTTCTCCATGTCCTGTTTTTATTTTCTCTGACTAATTGAATTTGATAATTCATTCAAACAGATAACATATTTATGATGATGGTATCACAAGAATTAGTTCAGTTCTGTAAATTTATAACCTAGTATGTTGCTAAAATATCAGGAACATATTAAGACTCAAGTATATCAGTATTTTTTATGAGGTAAGTGTTTGCAGATTTGAAGTTGGGTCTCAATAATTCTTGGTTTATTTAGGCATCTTGATATTCAATATCTCAGTTAAAATATCCAAAGTAAAAAGATTTAGTGTTTCTCATCATTGCTCTTAGTAAACTACAGTGAATCTCTGAAGGCTAATTTAATGATTCCAATAATAGTAATAAAACTAACAGAAGACCAGATGTTGAACAAAATGAGTAATGATGTGTAGGTACCAAAGCCATTTTTTATATTAGTTTATAAGTTTTAAAAATAGTACTAGATTCCATTTAAGTTGAACATGAAGGTACGAAAGCTGAGTTTATTTAAATTTTTCACTAACCTGTTCAGAAAAAGACAGTGTAGTAATGGAGAATTCAAATTTGTGTGATGAATTTAGAGCACATTAAGTAGCATTTTAATGTCTTTATTAAGGATTTTACAATTACCATGACTATTACAGTTAGGCAATTAAATATATAGGATACTGTGAAAATATATTTTAGCATATTTTTGCATTGTTCTATGGAGTATTGAATCTGCAGAAAGACATACTTCTCCTTTAGGAACAGTTATAAACATTCCTGTGTCTTAGAAACTTCATTCTTGGAACTTCTTCATTTTTTTTATGCAAAAATTCACACAACATTATATTTAATAGTGGGAAAATGGATTTGGAAATAGTTTTTAATTTTTTTCCATTTTGCAGTAGGAATTAGTGGGTTAATGCTTTCATCATGGACACTTTCCTACTCACACATGAAATTCAGCTGCTGTCACACTCCAGCCTGTATAAAAATGGGAGCACTTACGGTTTTGTAATCTCACCATGCACACAGCTGCCTTGAGCCAAACAATGGGAGCAGCAGACTGTGGAGCTCAGCATCTGCCTTTATCTTTCTAGCAGTGAGATGCTCACAACAAAACTCCTTTGGCTGGCCACTCCTGCCCAAGCACTAACAACATTGTTGGCAGGCTTAATTCAACTCCCATGTGCTTTTGCATTTCCAATACATTTAATTACACAATTACATACCATTTGTAACAAGATCTCTGTTCTGTTTAATGACAAACAGGACAGTGCACATCTAATGGCTATTAAATGCTCCTTTTTATTCGATTAGAGATGTCATGTTCCTCTGTTCTACTTCCAGCAGATCCTCCAAATCTTTCACATTATATGAATTTATTGCTTTTCTCATGGGCTGTCGCCTGAAGATTAAAGCATAATATTGAATGTGTAACTAACTAACATTTTTTTTCTCCAACATATTATTCAGACCTAAAAGCAATATTGTGTTCATTCTGAAGACTCGAACTGTAACATATTAGTGGAAAAAAAGCCACTCCAGAAAAACCTGGAAGTATCTACTCAATTTGGATGCTACACTTTGAGAACATGAGCTTTTATTTTAAATTGCTGCTCATATAGTACTTGCTATACTTAAAATTTAAATTTCCACCTGCATCAGGAGCATTTTTAAGTGTTCAACTCCTTTGAAAACTGGTCTTAGATTAAAAAGGAGTTGAGAGGACAGTCATGAAGTGTGTAACTTACAGACCTCAGAATACACACTGAAGCAAGGAACTGAAGAGAATTGGCAGTGTTACTGGTGATATTGAAGAAACATGTAGAAGGCTCAGGTTAGAGCTAGTGACAGGTAATTGAAAGTAGAAAATTAGTAGAAAATCAAGGAAAACAGCATTCATTTTCAGAGTGTTTTAAGTGAGGTTTTGTGACATCACACCTGATCAGAGTTTAATGTTAGAACAATTAAGAAATACCAAACGTGTCCTGTCCCAGAGTGGGCACCCATCTCCCTGCATTCACTAAGAGGGAACTAGTGTGATTTGTTTACAGAAATGTAGTGTGGGGAGGTCATTCAGAAGGAATGAAAATTCTTTGCCTAGTTTTGAGCAGCATTAAAGGATCAGGATGTATCAGGATTCCCCAGTTCTAATTTTTGCTTTATTTAACAGAAAATTACAAATTTGCTAAACATTTCAAGTAATGAGGTCATGGAGAACAATTAGTGTGATGATAAATAAAAATTGGATTCATAATCATATTTCTTCTCTCCTACTACTCTAGTAGAAAAAGCATAAATATTTATTTTCCAAATAAACAATTGGATTAATAGTCTAGCATTTATCAAGAGTAAGGTGTTTCTAAGAGTAAACTCATGAGTTCCCATTCTTTCCTCACTTACTGCAACACCTTTCCCTCTCATCTCCTTTGTTATCACTTCTCATTGTATGTGTGGTTGTCTTATGTAGGAGAGCAACCTTCATGTGAAATGAGGTTGTACAAATAATGATCTTCAGATTCCCACAGCTTGTTTCTTTTTCACAGCACTAAAAAGGGAGGAACAGATTTTGAGGTCAAAAGAAGGAATTTGTTTTCAATTTTGCATGGTTTACTAACATGCTTCATCTACTTAAAAGAAACTTCCTAGAATTTTCAGTAGCTCTACAAAAAATCTTGAAAGATATTCAGTGATTCATCATACATGATCCATCCTTAATTAGAGTTTTTCTCTGGAGGCAAAAAGTAATTGTCCCAGCAGAAGACATTATCACCTGGTTATATCACGGCATGGCCATATTCAGAGAGCACACAATAAAATTATTTCTGATTCTTCAATCAACTCGAGACTTATAAAATACTCATTTAAAGGGGTTTAATAATGTCATCAGTGAATGTAGTTAAATTTTGTGTAAGCATGTAGTGCCTTTGTGTTTCTCCATTTGCCGAGATACCCACTGCCAATCACCACTCACATCTGTTAGTCAATGATGTGATTTCCTGTGGGCTCAAGGAGTGTCCTCAAACGTGTTCTTCCTTAAAAAGTCTAGTGTTTCTTCTTGCTCTACAAGTAGTGACTTTGTAGAATGTTTTTTAGGGGGTTTGATCCTTAATTAAGGGGTTTGTATTAGGTATGAGACCTTACTCAGCAGGAGCTTTAGGTTTTAGTTCTGGTCACTGAAAGAAATGGGCCAGTAGAAAGAGCTACTCATTCCTTTTCTCTCATTCCTGCATGAGAAATACTAGACTGCTCTGTGGGCAGGCACTATGTTCATACATAATTTTTCAGTGTTCATCACGTTGGCTTCAGGCATGTTACTGCTGCAGCAACCTGATACTATTACACAACTGCTCAGAATGACATCAGGAGCTTCAGAAGTTAATTGCACATTGCTCAGAAAAGTCCCTGGTCCAATATTACCAACCCACAAACAGAAGTAAAATTGTTTACTAATCTAGCATTGCATGGAATTTAAACCATGGTGGACAACTACACCATCTTCCTGGATTCCTGTGCTATGCAGAGCTATTATTTTTCTTAGTAATCCTGCACTTTCTAGGTAAGCACATCTTTTGCAGTTTCCACTTCAAAGAACATCAACAACAGACTCTTTGTAAGTCTTCTTGAATTCTATCTTCCAGTGTTTCTCCTCAATCACACATTTCAAAATATGCATTTTATTTTACCCTGGGCATGTAGCTAATCCTCCGTTAACCTCCAGCAACTGGGTTTTTTAATGTCTTCTTTACATTGAAGAGGTATTTAGAGTTTTTTCTCTACAATCAAATCACCATTCTATTAATTTTTGAAAAATTTCAACTAGGGGCCTTCAGCTCCTATGCAAAGAATTTTCTAAAGTCTTCAAATAATTTTGCTATGTTGCTGTGTACTCTAAAAATTTCTACCTGTAGTTTACAGGCTGCATGGAGTTTTCCAGACTCTGCCTTTACTATGTCAAATGCAATGACGTTTATATTTTCCAAACAAAATTCCAAATGTTTTGAATATTAATGCTTAATTTCATTTGGAGATCTTTGTAGCAGGGAATTTCCCTGAACTTGGTGCATTTATTATAATTTTTTTTTTTCTAAAAATAATTCAATGTTTAAAATAGAATACTTCAGTGAATTCCAAAAATTTTCTTGATGTGCATGATAAAGGTAATTTTGTTAGACAGCTGTACTGTGAAATCTAGACAGGCTGATTTTGCATTCTCATCTGGCCTGTAGAAGAGCCAGGCCCAGCATGCAGCTAAAATACACAGCAGTTTGCACAGCAGTTTCTGCTTCTTTACAATGCTCTTGATGCCTTCTTGAGCTCCTAGGTGCTTTTTCTGGGTTTTGGGGGGCCACTGAAGCTGCCTGTGGTTTGCAGGTGAGGCTGAGGTAAGGGTAGCTCTGACAGACTCCATCGCTGTCCTTGCACAGCGGGTGCCGCAGCAGCGAGCTCAGGTCCCTCCTGGCCATGCCAGGATGGGGCTCTGCAGGAGCACTTTGTGCAGCCAGGAGATGCAGCAGGTGACACATCTGCTCATGCAGGAGGGCACACAAAGAAGAAGCCAGCAAACCTTCTCTGTCCAGCATGCACAAACTTGGACATGGTGGTCACGAGGTCCAGGAGCCAGGCGCTACTGAAGGAGCACTGGCAGCTGTTTGCTGTCAGACTTCTGTGCCCAGATAGAGGACACAGCTGACTAAATCCATTGGGCTTCACACAGCACAATCCTCTCTTGATTGTTTCGAATGGTCATGTGACAGGGAGAGGCTCCTGAAGACTGGAAAAGAGCAAATATCACTTATGACCTCACAAAGGAAGGTGGAGGGAACTACAGGCCAATAGGCTTCCCCTCAGACCCTGGCAATGTGAAAGAGGAAATATTCCTGGAAACCATTTCCAAATGGAGGACAAGGTGATTGGGATAGTCTTCACGGATTTATGAAAGGAAAATTTTGCTTGACCAAATAGATTGCTTTTCTACTATGATGTGACTAGCTAGGTGGATGAGAGGCAAGAAGTGGACGTCAACCTCAGGTTTAGCAAAGTCTTTGATGTTATCTCCCATTATCTTCATAGACAGCTGACAAAGTACAGGTTAGATGGATGGACGATGAAGTGGATCGAAAACCATCTCAAAAAACAAGGCCCAGAGATGTCATTAGTGGCACAATGTCCAGGTGGAGATGAGTGACTAGTGGTGTACCCCAGGATTGCTACTGGAGCCAGAACTGTTCAGTGTCCTCATTAACAGCCCAGGTAACGGGACAGAATGTAGCAGAGACCTGGAGCAGGAGAAATCACATGAAGTTCAGCAAGAGCAAATTCAAAATTCAGCATCTAGGGAGGAATAACTCCAGATATCAGCATACACTGGAAAGGAGCTGTCTGGAAGAAAGCTTTGTGCAAAACTGTTTGGACAGTAAGCAGACCATGAGCCAGCAGCGCATCCTTGTGGCATAGAACAGCCCAACAATATCCTGCATTTGAAAGAGCACTGCCTGCAGGTCAGGGGAGTTATCCTTCCCTTTTGCTCAGCTGGTTATGCCACCTCAAGAAACGTACAAAATTCCTTAGGGGTATTGAAGTGCAACTGAAGAAATTCCACGAAAGGAGAGACTGAGAGAGTTGGGACTCTTCAGCCTGGAGAAGGCTCAGTGGGAATGTAATCAGTGTGTAAATGCCTGATGCGAGGGAAGAAAGGAGACATATTGTCCTCAGTAGTAGCTGGTGACAGGACAAGAAACAATGGGAGAGAAATGTTAAAAAAAAAAAAAAAAGTTAGCAGAAAATCCTATCTGAACACAAGAAAGCCCTTTCTTATTGAGAAATTCATCCAATACCGATGCAGCTTGCCTAGAGAGGATGTGGAGTCTCCATCTGTGGAAACCTTCCAAAGCTGAGTAGACATAGTCCTGGACAATTGATCCTGCTTGAGAACAGGGATTATACTAAGTGATCTTAAGAGTTACCTTCAACCCAGACAATTATGTGGTTTTTATTTACTAGGTTTATTCTCAATCTAGCTGCCAACAACTTCATTTTTATGGAATAATAAGATTTTTTTTTGTCTTTTATATGTATTTAAACGGACTATTTTTCCATCATGGTGGTTTCCCTGGTTCCAGTGGTGAATTGGGTTCAAGCATTTAGAAATATTTCCGCAGTATCACAACTATATTCTTGACTCTGTATTCCTTGGGATGTTGCAGGTGTCCTGAAGTAAATATTTTTGAAAGAACTTCCTTTTTTCCAATAGTTGTTTTTATAATACGGAATACTTCACTTAAGAGGAAGTTATTTTAGCATTATCTTGGTAATAAATTAAAGACCTCATAAAACTGAGAATCCGTTGTCATATATACTATTTCAATGTTGATTTCACTAAAATCACTTGTTTGGAGGGACCTTCTGGAATTGCAATATTTGCCTTATCTTCATAATCAGTTTCCTCTCTGAGGTTTCAAGCTTTTCTAATCAAGCATGAATAAAGTTAGTTTGACAGAGTGGAAAATCTTCATAAAAATATTTCTGGAGAGCTGTTAGATTTTCTTAACATAATTATTTAGAGTGGCATCAAAATTAATTTAAATTCATGTATTTATCTGGTTTATAGAACTTAAATATTTCTTTGACATAATTTGTTTTCTAGTTCAGTGAGTAAATGTTGTACTTAACAATTATAAAACACAAGTTACAGAACAATGATAATGTGCATTGCAGGTCAGCCTCCTGGCACAATGCAAAAAGTTTTCTTCACAGTTAAAGCTCTGGAGTTTTGGAATCTCTTTTAATCTTTAGTCCTTCTTGACTTTGATGTAAGTTGTTTTTAAACATGCAAAGCTCCAATCTGATTTCATCTTTAAGTTCTGTGTGTTCCTTCACTCTGACATTTAACAGTCCAGAAATGCTTGATGTAAAGCAGTTTTTCTCCCAGAATGTCTCTACCTTGAAGTACATATCCAGTAAAATAGGATACAGCTCAAAAATATTTCTTTTTCCCACTTTGGCATTTAAAAATGGAATTAAAAGGTTGTAATTTAGAATGCTAAAGAGAGATTTGACAATTAGAAAAATTCTGGGTTTTTTCCCTTGTTAATTTCCACTGTAGAAATTAAAACCTAACTTTTAATGGATTATCAAAATTGGTTTAACTTTTAAGAGGCTTTTTTAGAATTTTCAGACTCTCTTCCAAATACTCTATTATTAACATTTCTTTTAACATCTTTTAGCCAAAGGTATAGAAAGATGAGAGAATAAAAAATTATAACTCATAATTAAAAGTTAAGGTATAAGCTATCTAAATGCAGTTGAAAGTTATTTCTTTGATTGATTTTTAATTAAAAAAGAGCTTTTATGGATACACTTGAAAAATTGTGATGAATTTTGTCTAGCGATTCACTGGCCAGAAAGGTCATGGCATTCGACTTCTTGGCATCACTATGCCTGTTCAAGGACTTTTTTTTGTTTGTTAAATGCATTTGAATTTTATGTAGTCTGGCAAGGCGTTTTCTTTAAGCATTCTATTAATGTCACAATGAAGAAACTAGAGATTTCCTAAATCATTTCTAAAATGATTTTGGAAACCCAAGGCTGAGTGCAGGAATGCTTCTGCATTAGTGAGGAGCTCCTTACTGACTTTTCTCCCAAAACAGGGGATTAGGCTCTGTGTGCTCTATTCTCCTGTGAGCTGTGTTTCTGTAAAAGGTTTTAGTGGGATATGATGAACAGACTTGCACTTCATTTCTGCAAACGGCTTAATTTCTTGCCTTCTGGCCTTATTTCCTGTGATTTTGTTCAGGTTTAACATTTAATACAGAGGTTAATTTGTAATATACTGGTTACCATAATAAGTCCTCAAGGCCAAAGTTAATAGGATTGAAGAAGGGATTGTACATTCAAGTCCTAACACTGTATTACTGAGGTTAAAAAGGTTTCATTGTCTGCAACAGAGATTTTGGATTTAGGGGAGAGAATATCCCAGCTCTTGCTGTAATGTGAGTTAGTGTAGGCACTGGAACTTGTCTGGCTGCTTGGTGGCAACTTTGGGCATCTGGAAGAACAGGTTTTTAACTGCCCAGAGCTCAACTCATGTTTAGGTACCCAAGGTGCTGACAAGCATCTGTGGGTTAGGCACTCTGAGACAGAGGTCTTTACTCCTCACCCACCTCGTGTTTTGGTTATATCTGTGACCTTGTCATTCTGTTTTCGAGGATTTACCAAGAGAATCATTATTTAGCTTGTCAAAAAAATTACATGAACCTCATTAATTTTGCATGACAACTATAGTAGTTAATACTAAAGCCCAAATTTCTACTTTCCCTAGAATGAGTTCCTGTTTTGAAATGTGATAATATGTTTCAAGAACCACTAATTTGCACTTTCCCTTGAAAATTCAGATGAGTTTCTACTAAGAACTTTTGCCTTCATACTCAAGTGTAGATTCATTAAATTATTAATTCCACAAATCACATCAGTGTTCCTGCATAAACTGCTTGATTTTATCCTTAAATAATCTGCATCTTATTTTCAAACAGTAGGATTAGAGATCTTACTTCTCTAAAGTTAGAGAGATGTGAATAGATGGATATGGCATGTTACAGAAGGGGGTTACAATACAGATTTTGAATTCTTGCACTGTGTGTTGGACCTGCAGCAGTGGCCAGGGGCAGAAGTCAGAACCAGAGCACAAAGCCTATGGAGGGGTGGCCAGAGCTTCTCTTCTGGACAGTTGTCCATCTCATGTCAGGCAAAGCTCATCAAGTCATTTCAGTTCATAAAAGGGGCAAAGGATGAGAGGAATAAAGAGTGCAGCTGGCCATGTACTTCAGCTAGCCACTCAGCTGGGTTTCCTGAAGCACATAATTTCTTATTTACTCTATTTTTAGTATTTTATCTTTTTTTGCCCCTAACCAAGCCGTTGTTATTTGAATGATTTGTCATCTGAATGATCTAGCTGAAGTCTGTCCTTTGGGAAAGAGGAAAATAGCCTGCTGCACAAATTAGTTGGGGGCAGGCATTTCAGGAATCAAGGGGACAGCATACAATACCAGCAACATTTAGAAAACTTCTTATCACATTGGTTGCCAGTAAAAATATATGCAGCACAAAGGAAATAACCAGCAACAGTTTTGGTGTTCTTCAGATATTCCAAGTAACAACTAACGACTTGTTGACATCACGTATTGCTTTTAAGGTAATTAGGTGGTATTGCATTTTTTATTTAGTTAAAGGAATAATGTGGTGACTAGGACATTTATTTATATTTTGAGTAGTTTTACAACCTCAATATTTTCTTAGTGATCTTATCTAAATAAAGGTAGCCTCCTGTGGGCGTTGTCAGCCCTCTGCACAGCAGTTTGGCACTGAGTACGGGGCTGCCAAGAGCCAGTGCTGAGCAGGAGGTGGGAGCTGTGGCTCTCTGCTAAGTCCACTCTACAAACCAGAGAGGACCCCCAGATGTTTTTCACTTTTTTTTTTTTTTTTTTTTTTTTTTTTTTTTTTTTTTTTTGCCAGAAGGATGACTCAAAATCAAAATGTAAATATTTAGTCATGGTCTGCTCCAGGCAGCGTCATAATGGGCTTGTCAAAAGAATTCTTCTAATTGTTTTAATTACCCTAAACAAAAATATAAACTAAGTTTTTCTAGTTACACTGTTATTATAGTATATATTTTATTTTTTCCCCTGTTGACACTGGGAAGTCATTGAGAAGCAGGAGTCCTGACAAGAAGATGGAGCCTTGAGTATTCCTAACATTGAAGTGTCTGTATCTGAAAGGCATTGTGGAAAGGTAGTGGCCTTTCATACATTTCTGTATTAAATTTAAGATACCAGACAGTTTATAAAGGGGCTCAGAGGCAAAAAAAGGACTTTTATTACTCTATAAAAAGCTTATGCCTCATACTGATCTGTGTGGTTGTTTTACAGGCAACATTGCATAATGGCTAATAATATAATGATGGGATAAAAAGTGGGGCAAAAGTTTCTTCTGTGTTTCACTGGATATGTGTTCTAGTAATTCATAAATTACAGTGAAAAATAATTACCCTCAATTTATATTTTTTATGACTGGGTTTTTTTCAGAAAGTTAAACAAGTTTTGTCTTTGTTATGTCATAAATCACATTTTAGTTTGTCTTGTAAACAGAGATAAAATTGTCTTCCCACCATATTCCATGTTTTCCTGTGTAATTAACACCTCATTCACAGTTGTGTCTGCCAGTCAAAGCCCTGTCTTCTTCATGTTGACACTTCCTTGATACTTTGTTTAGACTGCTGTGACTTAAAGTGTCATCCACAGGATATTTAAAATAAGTTCAAACAGGAAAAGGAAGGTGCTTCAAGAAGTCAACACTGTAGATCATTATAACTCAGAGGGACTATTTTAAAAGTATGGAGCAATTTATCTTTGTTTATTACATTATTACATCTCAATCTATTTTTTCTACTTTCTAAGGGAAGTTTACTGTTTCTTAAAAAAAAAACCAAAAAAACAAAAAACAGGAAATATTCATTTCCACCTGTATTTTCAGAGTAGAGATCAGTCCAAAAGTATAGATGTAGCTATACCTTACTTGTGCATGTGTGCCTTTTCCAGTGCTGTCAAGCTCCTCAAATGCTCAGTGAACTATACCAATGATCTGACAAAAGCCAAAACCTACTCCTCCTTAGCCCAGCTGAGTTCCCAGCTCTAACTGGTCCCAGGGCTGCAGGGACAGCATCACCAGCACAGCACAGAACATGCTGGGGAGGGTAGTTTGGGCCAGTAGAGATTGAGCCCAGTCTGGTCACCCAGCACTGTATTTTGGTTCTAAAATGTACCCTTAGCCACCCCAGTTGGAGCCCTGCATGTGCAAGTGGTGGTGGGATTAAACAGCTCAGCACATAACATGTGTCTCAGCTAGCTAAGACCCAGGAATTTGGCACTGCAAATATGCTGAGGTGGTTTTGTTTCACGCTGCCCTTAAAGCACTCTGGCTGACTGAGGACATTGATAAAACTGTGGTGGCACAACCCAATTGCTGGAACACCTACACACAATCCTTGTTCTGCTTCTTCTTCAGCTTGAAGGGCTTCAGATACCTGCCTCTCTCAACCTTCTAGGCAAGAGGTTACCCCAAAGAGCCACTGGGTGTGAGGGAGAGGGATTTTCCACCCTTACTGTCTTCTTTTTCCCCTCAGCATAAATCAAGATTAATGAAACGCAGAGCATGAGAGTGTTTTCCTGCAGATCAGGGCTCTCACCTGGAAACAGTAAAACTTGATTTCACTTTCTGTTCCTGAGAATACTTCTGCAGTCTATGTGAGACTGTTATTTAATAAACTACAGAAGGGGGCTTGGAAGTAGGGAGCATGACTTACAGAAATATCCCAATGTGTTAATTGCGAGCTGTCAGCAAGAATTTTAATTTTTTCAGTTTTAAGCCATGTTTCACCAGGAAACCCCCCTAATGCTTAATAATCATTTACATTTGCCATATGCAAGGGAAAAGTTTACTTTTAATAGATATAATACTTTTTTTCTTTGCCATTTGCACCTAGATATTAGTTGTTCTCAGCTGTTGTTTCTAAAAAATGTGTATCAGATTTCAGCTTGGCAATAAAGATGTTAATTCCTGTAACTTACTTCCATTTTTATGTTGAACTTCCTAAAAAAAAAAAAAAAAAAAAAAAGCATATGTGAAAACAGTTGTTCAGCCAAACTTGTAGTAAAAATTTGTAATAGTTGCATATGCATGTGTTTTTTAGAAACTGAGTAGAATGTCTCCCTTAAGTAGACTTTTATGGATTTTATGTTTTAATGCAAATGATTTTGCATGTGCATTGTATATACACAGATGGCTGTAATTGCACAAAGAAGGTGAACTGTTTTTGCAAATAAATCTCTGGCTTTTGTGCTCATTATCATGTCCAGAGAAGAAGGGTATGAGTGTTTGGTAATTGGGTTGTATTGCACATATGTACTGACTGTGCAAGTCAGACTGCTGGAGCACAGTTTAACTTCCCAAGCTCTGGTGTGTTCATACAAATATCATTTCTTTACACCTCATCAAGATACTTTGTTAATAACCCTATCAATGTGCACACTCATTTGAGAAAAGGCTTTAAAATGTAACAGTGTTACCCAGATGGGGATGTAAATATTGTTTGTCATAACTATTGAAAGCAATCCTAGAACTACTCACATTAGATACTATTGCAATGACTGATACAGAGTATTCATTTTGGATGGGCTTTGATTTTTTTTTTTTTTTTTTTGCTAATACGTAAAGTAATAAATCTTTTCTTAAAATTCTTTTTCCAAATCAGTCCCTAACCACAGCATTTATAAATGTCTGTTGTAATTTTTTGTTTCCAGGGGAGACGAGGCAAACCAGGCCTTCCAGGAAAACCAGGACCACCAGGACCTCCTGTGAGTAGCTAATGAGGGGAATGTGAAATTTTCACTCTGTCCTCGGACTCTTTTATAGCAGGTTACTGGATCACAATTATAGTTGAAAATAATTGGTCTGTGTGTACTCTACTGTATCAAACAGCTAGTGCTGTTAGCCTTTTGTCAGAGCAAAAATAAAAGGACTGGGTCCACAACTACGAGGGACTACACAGGAGGGAAAAAAAACAAAATGGAAACTTCAGCAGAGGAAGCAGAAATTGGCATTTCAAAGAAAGACTGGCCATTTATTTTGTGAACACTGTGCATTTATTCCCTTTGCAAAATGTGTGATGCTCTGTAGAAGAAGGGATAATTTCTGTCTCAGAGGGGTAATTTGAAAGATGAAGGACTGTGTGAAGCATGTGCCAACTGTCTGAATGATGGGGAGGATTATACCCAGCACTGGAATGAGCACTCAGCTGTAGTTCAAATGAGTTGACTGAAGAATTAAAAAGATTAAGAAATACATGACTTTATGAAAGGATTTGTAATATGAAGAACTAAAGGGTTTAGCTCAGATCTAAGAGGTTTGGGATTTTCTTTTTATTCTCTTTTTTTTTTTTTAAATAAGGGATTTAAAATTCAAGTCAGGCATGAATGTATATTAGTCTTCAATGAAAGCAGCCTTCTTTTGGTAGAAGAAGACTTGGTCATATTTGTGAAATTCTCTGTATATTTGATTGTAAAAATGCTGTCATGCACAAATACAAAACAGCTATTTGTGGATTCAGTAAACTTCTGTTTTACATTCTTAATTTAAATCAAAAAATTTATTATCCCTTCTTTTGTTTACCTGGATAAAGGCTAGTGGTTTACGTATCTGATCATTTGATTCATGTGCTTCAACCTCATCTTATAAGTAGAGAAGAGAATAATGCCTGGGACACAATGACTAAAATGAAACTGATGTCATCTACCCTCATGCAAAACAAAAACTGTATAGATTTCATAAATATTTTTTTCTTGCAAAATGTGTTCAGAAAGAGGAGTTTATGATGGAATTAATTTATCCTGTGTAAAACCAAACAGTTAAAAATCCCTCCCTCTCACTCTTCTCCCCTGTGTGCAGTCATATTGAAAACTTGCTTGTTTGAGCCTTTTGCACAGTTCTAATACTGAAATGATATTGCAGGCTGCAGGAGGCCAAACAGAGGAAAGGAGTGATGCAGAATCTCTCTTAATACAAGTGCCAAATATAACCTTTAAAGGATAAAAATCAAACCATAGCAGGGGTCAGTGTTAGACCTAATCTACTTAGCTTTTTGCGAGCCAGTGAAAAGCTGTTTGTTACAGATTTCTGCCATCCTAGATTTGTTGGCAGGTCAGGCTTGTGAAGATGTATGATCCTTGACAGATATACCAGAAATCTTGACTGGAAGCTAAATTGTGCTTCTATTACTGAGATGTATCTCAGATTTTCTTACAGCAAGTGGACTCAACTTTGTCAGCATGGCAACATCACTATAAGGCACTCTGTATTGGGAACTGTAGCTTAGCACTACATACAGAAAAGCATTCCTTAAACAGCCATGGCCTAAATATTGGTTTGAAGTATTTGTTTCTGGTATAACAATCTTGATGCACTCCTCGCTTTGGATACAGCTATACCACCATCTTGTGTTCCTCTTCCAAGACTGAGAACATAGCACTTAGAAAAGGCATTCTCTAAAAGCAGTAATGCCTGCTAATGTGCCTTGGCAGCATCCCCATATTTCAAGTGCCACAGCTCGTATGCACCAAAGAAAAATTCAACATGATCCATCGTTCCCCCTCTCTTTTTCAAACTATATTCAGATTTGTTGTGCTTCCAGTCACCCTTCTCTCCTAATAGTAAGCAGCTTCTTCATGCATGTGGATGCATTGTTAGCCTTTACTCTGGCTTTTCCAAAGTGCAACAGAAAAGGCACACCTGCAAGGTGGTTGCTGTCATAAGTTTTGCATACACAGGGAAAAAAGTGGTTAACAGATTCACTGAATATGTAAAAAAATAGACTCTCCAGTATAAAAAAGTTTGAGTTTTGACTCATGTTTCAAAGGAATATGGAATTTTTGGGAGAAAAAGGAGATTCAGTCATTAATTGTTAGGGCAGCTATGGCAAACAATGTGTGTTTGAAATTAATCAATTTACCTAATTTATTTATTGGTTTATGCTATGATTTTAATTGTTTCATTTAGATATAAGAACAGTCAACCGCTCAGTACTGACCAAAAAAAAAAAAAAAAAAAAAAAAAAGAAAGAAAAGAAAACACAAAAACTGTGAGAAAGAAATACAATACTTAGGCTATTTATGATAAAGGATAGCCCTAATAACAATATGTGCATGTAGTGATTTGTGGGAGAAAGACTGGGGTAAAAGTAAAGAAAACTGGAAAGTTACAAAAATTGCAGTCACCACACATTCTGTGCTTCCATGTGACAGGAAAGTAAAAGTACCTGCTAATGGTCAAAAATCTACTTGTCATATGGCAGCATTAAAGACTTTTCTAACCTTCTCTCAATATCTCATCTTTTTTTCCTTCTTTTCCTAAGGTTAATTCTGGGGATTTTTTTTTCAGTAAAATTAATGCTTGGAGTGATTTTCTAGGCCCTTAACTTCATCTGCATAGCTTTGGTTAAAAACGGATATCACTGTCAGAAAGATAGATTGATTGGCATCTGGTAATGAAACTACTCAGTTAAAGTGGGACTTTCTATGAAATTTCTTCTACATATCCTTTCTTTTACATCATTTTTCCCTTACCCTTTCTTTTATGTTATTTTTTTTTTCCCTTTGGAGCAAATCCTGTCCTCACAAAAGGCAAGAAGTCAATGAGTATTTTTATTGATCAGCTATCAAAATAATTTTTGTAAAGTGATGGAATATATTCCTCCTTTGAGTATTTGTTTAAAGTCTATTACATATTATATATATCATATGATTCCCTTCTGGATCAGAATTCGTGGTATGCATCCTTGCTGGCTGATGGTTTTTTTTGAGTACTATTCTGTTATTTCGGGTCAGAAGAGCCGAGATGTGAGCTCACACCCCTCTCAATCCAGTAGGTAGCACTTTGTGCTGAATACAAGAATCCAAGTAGAGCAGCAGCTCCCTCTAGTGCTTTTTGGCCCTTTCTCCACTTTTACAGCGCCTGGATAGCAGTGAAAATCTTCTGTTAAACACACTATTCACTTTGCTCTCACAAGCATTCTGAAAATTGTGATGGTAAAATCAATATCTCTGTACCTTTCAAATGTATTTTATATATTTGCCTCCTTCCATTTTCTTGTAAAGTCTTCTGAAAGAGAGACTGTCATATGCTGTTACCCTGCTTGGCATGGCTCTTCACTGAAATTGAAATGCTGATTTTTATGAAACAAAAAGAATTACTATGATAATAGGATGCTATGAAGTTGTAAGAACAGCATTTTGATCAGACTGCAGAACTGAGCTGATTGCTTTCTTCTGCCGTAGCTGCTAACTAAAGATCTACAGAATTCAGCAACACAGAAGGGGTCCCCAGCAGACCACAGCTTGTTTTGCATTATATATCATGCATTGACTCTCTAAATACCACACCTCTTTATTCTAAAAGCAAATCACAGAATGAGTAGAATTGGAAGGGACCTCTGCAGGTCATCTGATACAACCTTCCTGCTCAAGCAGGGTCATCTGCAAGCACAGGATTGTGTCCCGATGATTCTTGAATCATCTCCAGCAAGGAAGACTCTACACCTCTCTGGGCAGCCTATTTCACCATGCTGTCTACTGCACCATATTGTATGAAATGTATCTGACTTGGTATCCTTGGCCTAAGGATGTACAGGCCCAGTTTTGAACTCTTCACTTAGGCAAAATACCTTTCTGGTCTTGGGTTGTAGAATTACTGTCTGCCTCATTTTGTGCTGTGCTCTGAGAGATAAGAGGAGATAAGCTATTTTTCTGTTTATTCTGCCTGGAGAATATCTGCCTGAAGTCTGTCACTGCTGAGGTTGGGGGTTTATTTTTTTATTTATTTTTACCTCTAAATTAAACACCAGGTATGTCTATTTACATAGATGAGCTAGAGAACAGGAAAAAAAATGAGCTTTACTGATTTCTCCATTGAGGGTTAACTTTATCTTTCCTGTCCTAATTTTCCCTGTCTCTTCTGAAACTATTATGACTGGAGGAATTCCATTTCTCAATAGCTCCCATTTTAGTGATTTAGCTTGTTTTTGAAAATCAAAGAGTGCTAAGCTAGAGTTGTGCTACAGACTTGCACCAGTATAATTGCATTCTTTGAGGTGAGTCTGATTTTTGCCCAGTTGTTCTTTGGCAGAATGAAGTGTTATCAGCCCTGGTTTGTAAAGGTAAGATGCACAAGGATGACCTGTTCTGGCCAAGCACAACCTTGTCCACCCTAACTGTAGCAGAGGTGGGAAAAAAAACCTAGGCTGTGTTAATCACTGGCTAGTAAACTGTAATCTCAATTATTCATTCTTTCAAACTGATAAATCCAAAACTAAGATATTGTTTTCAACCAACAGATGTAATTGATTCATTTCACAATTGCTACAGCCCTTAAAGCTCATTATTCAGTTTATCATTTACATTTGCAAGAAGCTGAACTACTTATTTTTTACCTTCTCAAATACTTTTGCTTGGAAAGTGAGCTTTGTGTTATTCCTTTAAGTTTTAAATTTAAATAGGGTTTCATATTTGTCTGCATGTGATGCAGTAGAGGAATTCACTTGAACTTCTTCATTTAATTACATACACTTTTGGTGTTGTGATTCAATACATATGTCAGTGACATTAAACTAGTTATCTTAAATAGCCAGCAGTTCACCTTGGAAATTTCATTTCCTCTGCCTCAGGAAATACTGTCATTCCTCTACCAATATTTTGAAAGTGAGTGAATGTTATCACTTAATTACATAAAGAAAAAATCAAAGCAATTATCAGTGAAAATTGTCAGTAACATTTCTGGTTTTCCTGGACATTAATCTGCTTCTTAGAAGAATATTGAAAATGCTTACATGGTAGTGTGGGAATGGCTGGCAGTGGCTGTTCATATTGCTTTTTTCTATGCATGAAGTTTTTTTATCCATATCAAAATGTAATTTATTTCTTGTGTTCTATTGTGGCAGACATCATGTTTTCATCATTCTTTCCATTTGCTCTTTGGATTAGTTATACAATATTGCACATCTACCCTGATAAGTTCCATCATGTTTTGCATTTAAAACAGTGTCTTATTTTAATGGGCAGCCACCAATGTGAAATACAAGGATAAAGTAACTGTACTGAGTCACTTGCAGGCTGTGTTCTCTGAAATGGCCTGTTTTTGAGATGCAACCAGTGCAATTTACTTGTTACCAATTTTATGCGTGGACTGTGAGATTGGGTAGACTTTCCCAACAGTTTCATCTTTACAGAAATGCAGATGAGCTATAAAAGTTAAGGGAGGAAAATATATTGTAAACCCTAGTAATTTCACTGTTTGGAGCTATTTCCCTTTAAGCACCTGTGTTTCTATTCTTGCCTTGTCTGTAGAAATAACATCTGAAACCTGTTTGCAATTTTGGAAAACAATCAGGACACATTTTCAGTTCTTTTCTTATTCATACAACTGTGCTCTCTGTGTGCTTCACTTCTCTCAATTACTCAAGTTGATGTTAAAAAAACAAAAAAGGAAACCCCCTCAAATGAGCTTCAAAGTGGCAGATGTGCAAAATTCTCGTTCAAAAGTTAGAATCTGCTGGTACAATAATTCTTCAACTGCTGTTAATTTCATTGCTTCTCCACTTTCAAACCAATGCTGCTGGTTTTTTTTTTTTTTTCTTTTTGTCTGTAAAGCCTTCAGAACAGATTGTGCAACTATATTACTGTAGTGAAACTGTGGAAGAAAAGAGCCTATGGTGTAGAAAACCAAGTCTTGAATAAAAATATTTTCCATTATTGTACATTTTTTAGTAGTTTTTATTATAGAAAGAATGATGAAAAGATAAAATTAATAAATTTATGTCAATTTTTGGAAAACAGAAATACTAAACTGGTAACACCAAGTACTAGCATTGGTACTGAAGGTTGTGGCATAGTCAAGAATGCAATCCAAATGCCTAACTTCCTTATTCTGTTCTGGGATATAGTTTAAGGGTATGTTTATTTTTCAAAACTCTGACAATGTACTTTTCATCTTTTAAAAAAATTATATATTTTATGTACAAATAACATCTGAGAGTCTGGAGCTCATGGCACATATGGCATTAAGTTCCTCCTGGGTTGTGTGGCTGCAGCAGTTTCAGTTGTGGAAAGAATCAGTGTAAGAAACATGGTGCATGATGTCAAAGGCAAAGGGAGAATAAGTTCTTTGGACTCCCTGCAGGATTCAGAATTCTGCAGGAATTCTGGGTTCAAGGATTCAGCATGGCAGTTTACAGTGTTGAAGTTGAGGTGTCTAGGCAGTGTCATCACATTTCAATCCCTGTTCTTGATTGCCAGCTTTAATATCAAAATAAAAATTCTGCCATTAACTTCAGAAATCACAGTGAAGTGAGATCTTGGTGAAAACATCATGACTATACTGATATTATTTTTAACATAAATTTGAATTGACAATTCACTTCGAAATAACAGGAATGTACTTTTGTCTCTTCCAATGTAGGGAAGAAGGAGGAAGTGAAACACTTGAGATGTTTCATGTGGCTTCCAAATTTTCCTAGTATCCACACTAAGATAAAAGCTGCAGAGGGTAAATTGTGATTATGAAAAGTCCCAGAGGAGAAGAGCTGCTTTTGTGCCCTGTCTATGTTACATCCAGGCCAATCAGACTAAGTGACTTACTTGAATGTATTGTAAACTTATTATTGCAGTCAAACATTTCTTACAGCCATCATGAGTGGTTGTTTTTCATATTGCATTATGTGAAAGCTTTTAGTAAAAGAGAGTTATTATGCTAATTTTTAAATTTAATTGAGTCTTAGTTCATAAGCTCTTGACTGTATTTTCTGTGTTCTGCTCCATTTAAGAAACTTAAAAATCTCATTAAGGGCATGTTTTTTGGCAGAATGTGTCTAAAAATGGGGGGCTTTAATGTCCAAAAATAATTTTTCCCAAGCACATTTTTCAGTCTCTCTGTTCTAAATGTTCATTTGAGCAGGAAGTTCTTTTATCATTGCTTAATTTCTTGATGAAACATGTGTGTTTAAGTACAAACTTGCAATGCTAATAAAACGAGGAAATTATAGAATATCCTGGAGAATACAGTCATTCCTCAGTCTCACTTACAGTACTCCCAGGTTAAAACCTATTTGTTTACTCACACTTCTACATAAGAGCTTGTGCTCTGAGTTAGTGGAAAGAGTTTTTAAAATGCTGCAGAGCAACAATGTTTTTCATACAGAAGGGACTTGTATTAAAATTGATACAGATTTCATTTCTGCCTTCACTGACTGACCAAGTCACTTGAAAATAAGTTGCTGGTTTTCAAAACTCAGGGATTTAAAACTAACTTTCGTCTTCCTCTGTGCCAGAAAAAAAAAGAAATAATGAAGTTACAGAAGATAATTTACTGTACACTCAAAACTCTTTTATATCCCCACCGTTCTTTAAATACAGATATGCAAACATAAAATTAGTTAAATTAAAATGACCTTCTGATGCATATTTTTCCCTATAGGGTCCTTCTGAACTAAAAGGAGTTCTGGATTCGTTGAGCAAGCATTATAATGAGGTATGGGGATTTGATGTAGTGTCTGTGTGGGTTTATGGCTAAGTAGTACCTAAGGTAGACATGACTACAGTTTTGATCCCTGTGAACTACATTCCAGATTAATTCAAAAGGTAATTTCTTCCCTACTCCCTTTCTACATCCCTTTACAGTCTGCACTCCAGTCACATACCTACTGTGTCATCTATCTTTCTGCCATGTGTCTTGTCTGCCATCCATCTTCTACTTACTTTTTATTGACTGGTAAAACTCAAAAGGAGATGTGTGGACCCCCTAGCTGTTAGTGTGAAGCACCAGCTCCCATTTCTAAGTCTAATTACTCTAAACTATATTTGACATTTCTTTCTTGACCAGCTCTGTCATGATTCTAAGAGTAAAATAGAAAGACAAGGAGGCATAATTTTGAAAAGGTTTGCTAGCTGTCCATGAGAATTGCCCTTGTGTTTGTATTATGTACTAATAAAAATATTGTGTCAATTAAAAAACACCTACAGCTATAAGATTTCAAGAGAAAAAATAGTTAAAATTCCACAGGGTGTTGTTCAATGTGACAGAGCTTTCACATTCTTACTGCAGATATTTCAAATTGTTTAAGCTGTGGTAATGACTGCCATTGTATGAGAATAGAGAAGTTTACTTAATTGATTTGGGAGTATGTAACCTCTCTGACCAGAAAACCATTTCATTTAAAGATTGATGACGCACTATTACAGCATTATTACCCCAGCACAATGGTTAATGTGTGTATCACAACTTAAGTCATGCAGATCATGCCTGGAGGGCATTCATTTCTTTTAATATTAGAATCCATAATTATAAAAAACATGTGTACTCAGGGTATTTTTCTTATATAACATTCCCAGATGAGTGTTAAAATCTTTCCTTGAATAGAAATTCTGGAGTTCAATTTATGTCAAGCATACTTTTCCAGCTGCTTTTATCACTGAAGTGATTTCTCTGTTAATTCTGATATTTAATCCATTCCAAATCAGTATATCACATTAGAAGCATGTATTTGGA
Organism: Petroica traversi; assembly: GCA_025920805.1. Classification (NCBI taxonomy): domain Eukaryota; kingdom Metazoa; phylum Chordata; class Aves; order Passeriformes; family Petroicidae; genus Petroica; species Petroica traversi. Next base: position 8,931,668 of record JAHLSL010000046.1, on the reverse strand, counting down.
ATTAAGCATAGAGTATTTATATGCCTAGAGACTTAGTTTCTGTATTTGGTCTCCTGTTTCATATATATGTGTTGAAGTTTTATATATTCTGGTTTTAACATTTGGTTTCCTTACCAGTTTCTTTTTCCTGCCGGAGTTTTCACTGATACCATCACTGTTTCCTCTACTGATACCATATTTACTTGTTTCCCACCTTTGCCTTATGAATCTCTTTTATCCTGATAGTCCCTTTCAGGTTAATTCTGCAAGAGGAATTACAAACTGTGCTGGTCTTGAGGAAATGACATACATCTCTCTTCAGAAGGCACACTTCTTATAAGGCTCTAAGTATTCTTAAGGTGGCTTATATTTTCTAATTAACAATATTCTGGAAAAAAAGTAGACTAGCTGGTATTTTTCTATAAATTAATCATCTTTTAAATCCTGTACAGCTTACCAACTTTCTTCTTCCTTCAGCTGTCTAGTTTGAAGATTTTAATGACTCTGTCATGAGCAATTAATTGTTCAACAAGGAAATGCTGTTTAATTCCAGATGAAAGAGGAGTTGGCTTTCCGACTCAAGTAGAAGTTTCTACATATGCAAACTTTAACTGAATATTCAGAGCCTCCTAGAGTCAACTTAAGTCTCCAACTGCTACAGCAAATGTGTTATTTCCTGTACATTTTATGATGGGGATGGGACAAAGAGGTTTTCAAAGAGAAGGACAGCTTCTCTGCTTTGCCATTGATTCACTTAGGCAGATGTATGCACCAGTAATTTGTCTTTTCCCCATGCTGTTACACAGTGTGAATACAAGCTGATTTTGTCCACAGCACCATGCAGACCTCAACCAGTCTTTCACATTGCAGTCTTGTATTTGCAGTGTGCCTCAGTTGTTTGTATTGGTAAAATGATATTTGAGTGATACTCTGAGGTTTTTGAGGTTCCTTACTGCACAGGGAATGGTGGAGTCATTTTCTATAATTTTATCCATGTTCTCAAGGTCTTCTTTTTGTTTGGTGTTTAAAGAGTTTATGTATTGGCCACATTTTAGTTGTTATAGGTATTTTAATACCTTTTTTTTTTTCCCCTGAGGATATTAGTATGGTTTCTTTGTGTTGATATTTCTAGGAAGCCTGAGAAACTGATACCAAGAAATGTGGTGGCTCAAGACCCAGCATAATTAACAATGTTTTTTCTGTTTCTCCAATTTCTCTGCTCCTTATCAGATTATTTGCAATTTTTCTGATTGCTGTATGGTAATTTCTGATTGCTGTAGTAAGTATTGGTAATTGCACAATATATTTAAATAATTTACTATAACCAGATTTTTCTGGGTCAGCATCAATCACTTTACCAGAGTGATTTTTGAGGAGGCTGGAGTGCAAGCCTTTAAAAGCATAATTTACTTGATCCATGTATACAGTGAAAGAGCACTATAAATACAACTGCTGATTGCAGCAGCAAATTGTGCTGAACAGCAAACCAAGATCAGCAGTATTTCTTTAATGAAGGTGAGAGGAACCTGCTGAGGATAAGTAGCAGCATTGATCCTTAATGGGGTGGGAGGCAGTGCTGGAGCATTGCTTCCCTCATTCTTCCATTGTGCCTGTTCCTGCAAGGCGTGTGGCTATTTTTATTTTCCTTCTTGTTATGCCTTTTGTGTTTTCAGCGTAAATGAGATGCTTTGTGTGTGTTCAATAAATGCATTTTGTTCTCTTCTTTTTGCCAAGAAACTAGTTCTGCCATGTACTGTATGTTACATCCCTTCAGAGATGGATAAATGGTGCCTCATGATTTGCATTTATATCCTCTCAGACCCCTGTTATCCTTTGCTTGGGCTTTCAAGGCCTCTGTTTGTCATCCTCCTTACTTTCCAGTTTTCCATACATAGATATAAGGTCATTTAGGCAAACTTGCTTCTAAATAGCTTTGGAAAGGGCATACAGATCAGCTTAATCAAAAATGTTCTCCAACACATAAAAATAAAAAATTAAACCGGAACACAAAGAAATTGAAACTACAACACAATCTGGTCAGGAAATGTTTCAGAATCATTATAATTCATAGTCATTTTAGATTATTCTGGAATAATTAATTATTAACTTTCTAAGGCGTTTTTTTTCTTGGTTTTTTTGGTTTGTTTTTTTTTTTGCTTCGGTATATTTTACTTACATTTGGCTGTAAAGAGCAAATTACCTATAAAAATGCAAAGAATATAAGGGTAGTTACTTGGTCTAATTGCCTAAAAAAAAGCACAACTTGGTATAAATCATAATTTGTAGCACACTCATGGTAACAGACACCTGGATTCTCAGTCCTGTGGTAGTCAACTACTTCTCATCAATACTCAGGTATCTGAGTATCTGCCCCTTGCTCTGAAGATGATTTTGATAATTAGTATATTAACAGTATAACAAACCCTAAACACCAAGAAGGATCCATCAAGAAATTAGCATTTCTAAAATACAATTGATTTTTTTTCAATTTATATTTACTTACCAACTTCTGAAAATATTCACAGGGTGTAAATGGCACATTTGTTCATGGTGATGTTTTCCCATTTTAGAGCCATAGAAATTGGTTAATGGCAAGGGGAGTTGGCTTGCTAAGGCTTCCTGTTCACCCCAGCGGCACGTGTTCTAGGAGTGGGATTCCCTGGGTCTTGGCTGGAGCTCATTTTTCAGGGTTATTGGGGTTTTGATTGTTTTTCTACTGTCATTGCAAAAAACCATGTTCCCCTTAGGAAGTCTGACTTTGCGAAAAGGAAACCATTTGCTTTGTATTATATTGTGTCTTCACCTTGTACAGAAGAGGAAATAAATGCAATAACAGCTGAACAAGTATACAACCTGAACCTCTAGTCCTTAAGTCTGTCTTCTTTGAGAAACAATGTGAGGAGTTTGTTCCTTCTCCTTTTGTCTTACTACTGTAGACTTAAATTAGTTCTACTTTTTTTTGCATTTCATGCTGCTCAAAAGTAAAAAGCTTGTGGTTCTTTTTCATAGAAGTGGATGTTTTTGTTCTTTTTTTAGCATACTTGAGCAACGTATTGTAACAATGAGCATAAAAATATGTTGTTTGTGTTAAACTTAAAAAAAAATAGATTTGCATAGCAATAATTAACATAGACATTTCCCTTTTAGGCTTTTGTTCATCTTCTGCTAGTCTGGCAGGAGTGTGAATGTGAGATAAAGAATGTGTTCTGCAATACACTTCCTAGTTTTACTGCATAGACATTTATTATCCCTTTCTAGTAGTAAATAAGGACTTCTGAATTTACAACTGGTAAATTACAAGAAATTTTTACCATAAATAAATTGTTACTGGAAGTAAATAGTGATGTTTCCTGATCTTTGTGGTGATATTTCTTTCCAGAACGATACAAGACTACTAGGAGTACTTGGGACCCCTGGACTTAAAGGCCAGAAGGGAGACATTGTAAGCATTTGGAATGAATTTGGAGAAGTTTTACAGTGCCTGTCTAACCTGTCCCTGCCACCCTTAGCACAGTGCATTTTATTTGATTTATCACAACAGACTTTGAAGGAATAGATTTTTGAGATGACTGGCACTTTGATCTGTGTAGTCCAATATCCAACTCATCATGCTATCCTGCGGCAGCAGCATGTGATCTTTCTCCTCTAGTATAAATAGAAAGGGAAAATGCTGAAAGAATTATGTATAGTTTCTATAATTCCATCTGAACAGTCACATGAAGTACCCTGCAGGTTATGTGGGAAAGACTATGAGAAATTGAAATTCAGAAAATATTTTGGATGAATAATGAATATTTAAAGCAGTTTCTCTGTAGTGATGAGGCTTTCTATACCAAATATACTCATAGACAACCTCTAAAAATTACATGGAAGTCAAATTCTGGATCCACACCGTATGGCAGTATATTGTTTATAATTATATGTCCTGTATAAACAGCTGAATGATATTTTAACAATTGCACGCCTTTCAAACTTGTAAGAGAAGAGACAAGTACTCTGGATATGTGACAGAATTTGCAACGTTTTCTTGAGAAGCAGATCTGCTATATAAAAGAGTCATTTAAATTCATTTGCAGATGTTTAAAGATCGATTTCCATTGTAACTATAGTTAGGATTTTGTGGCCCACACAGAAAAAAGTACAGTTAAAGAAGAGGGGGGATTTATTTACATTTGCCAGAATATAAAGATTTTAAATATAATTAATGTTGTTAAAAGGGTCAAAAAGGAGAATTGGGAATGACAGGCGCAAAAGGAGAAAAGGTAAGTCAATTCCTTACTTCTGTGATCATGCGTTATACTAGAAGTTAACTTAATGTATTGATTTTGAATGAAATCTTGTAAAATATATGGGGATCAAGAAAAAATAATTTGGCATGGAAAAAATTGTCAGTCTCTAAATGTCCTTAGTACTTTATTCAAACCCCTCCTTGGGAGGGTATTTACATCAGCAAGTAAATTTCCCTCTCTTGAAGTCCTTAGCTTTAAAAGCATTCTTTTACTTAAAACCAGGATAAAATTATTTTTATATAAGTTTATATAGAGACTTCTTCATTAATTAGGTGCCAGTTATACTTTTTCAAGTTATGAATATGATCTTCAATATCTATATGAAAAAATGAGAAGTTTTAAATTATTAAAATTTACAAATTATTTTCTGATTTAGTATCTTTTAGTTTAAGCATACAGTTTTCAGTGTGATTTGGGGGGTATTACTTGGGAACAGGTGTGATTTTGCTTTTCTAGGAATTTGTGCTGTACATAGTTCTTCATCTACTGATTAATAGGTGTTTTGCCATTTCAACTGTGAGGTTTCTTGGTTTCTTCGGTTGTATCTGTATAAATAGTTTTATGCAGGCAGAAACATTATTTTTATTCCATTTATATCACACATTTATGATGTTGTGTGTTATAAAGCACATTTGTTTGAGAATTTTTCAGATTTGGATGAATGATCACTCTCTTTAGTTCATGTTCCTGACCCTCCCTTGTGCTCCTGCTTGAAAAGATCACAAATGTCATGGTCTCGGCATTAAATCTGCATCATCCCTCAAAAGCAACCTTTTGTAGTCCATATATTTGTATTTTAGACATGTTTTAAATAGCCACATTTTCCAGGCACTTCAGCAAAGCCAGACATATTTATTATTTACCATTTTAAATAAATCTTTTAACCTCTTTCCTACATTTCCTTAGGGGGAACCTTCTGAAAAAGGGGACAAGGGAGATCCAGTAAGTATAGCATGTTTTGACCTGCTGTGAATAATGTGAGATTACTTTCATACCATTTTCATTCTGTAATTCTTTTCTTTGTAGATATTCATTAGATTCAGGGATTATGAGGAATAGCATATGTATTTTCTCCTTCTTACATGTGCATCAAGGTCTCCCAGGTTATAAATAAAAAACAGAGATGCTCCATTCTTCAGCATTTCTGTTGCTGGTACAGTCTATGAACTGAGGTTAAAGCACATGTTGGTTTTTTTATTCCATTAATATTCTTTCTTTCTGCTTTTTCAGAAAGTTTTATGTGAACTGTACTGTTTTAATGCTACCTATGTGGCATTTAGCATAAGACTGTTCTCATACATTTTATACAGCCCTTTTATGTGTGCATAACTTTTTTCTTATTTTGAGGCAAATTTTCAGAACACTCTTTCTGTAAGAGTCTCTTTATGTATGTTATATATTTGTAATTAATTATTGTCCTCTCTTATGATATTTGACAAAAGCTAGTATGTTTTTAAATATAAAACTCAAGGTTGCTGAGATATTTGTGGTTAACCTATTATAATAAACAGAATAAGTTCTACTGTAATAATGTTAGGTTTTGGAGGTGAATACTGCGTACCAGAAGAGATGTAGTGGTGAAGAATAGGCTTTTGACTGGAAAAGCTCTTAAAATGTAGTGTTCTCAAACATTTTTCCTTTAAAACACTGAAGAAACTTGCAAAAAAGAATAGGTTGCAAGAGGAATGTCTTTCAGAGTTTGCAAAAGGCATCAGAAATTCTTTAATATTTTCTCAATATTTAAGTTTGCAAACTGTATTACAATATTTTAAGATAGCTAATTAAACTCTTAGTTGATCTTAGTTAAACTTGTAACACCTTATGATTGTATTTACTATTTTCAGGGAGAGACTGGAATGGAAGGATCAAAAGGAAATAAGGTATTTTCTGACTTGTACACACTATATATATCTTGCCAGTATACATACTGATACTGATAGATATGGCAGTAAACTTGGATTTTTTTGTTTTCTCAAATATCATTAGGGTGAAATGGGAGACCCTGGACCACCTGGTCTTACTGGAAATCCAGGAACAATGGTAGGTGACAATTATTTTATCTAATAGCAATTTCATTCTATGCTGTTACATAAGAGGACTGATGTAATCAACTCTAGGTAGTATTAATGGGCAAAGAATAAATATATCAAAATTTTATATTACGTAAAATCTACATTTTACATAGAGTTCTTGTTACTCCCAGTGTCACTCAGAAAGGAATATTTAAGCAACGCTCAAGTGTTATTTTGTCACTCAAGAATATGAGCACCCATTTTGCAATTAGAAATCCACTGGTAGCTGGGTGTGATCTCTTTATACATTGGCGAGGCTAGGAGTAACCACTGCCAGTACCTTAGAAATTCCTTTGTTTATTCCTATGAAACAGCAGGTGGTGTCAAAGCAGCCATGGCCTTGCTTTGAGTCTATCCTCATAGGCAAACTCAGGAAGTGTGGACTGGATGAGTGGTAAGTGAGGTGGATTGAGAGCTGTCTGAACAGCAGATCCCAGAGGGTCATAATCAGTGGCAAGAGGTCTAGTTGGAGGACTGTCACTGGTGGTGTCCGACAAGGTTCAATACTGGGCCCAGTCTTGTCTAACTGGTTCACCAACTTGGAGGAAGAAGCAGAGGCTTCCTCAGCAAGTTCCCTACAGCACAAAGGTGGGAGAAGTGGCCGATACCCCAGAGGGCTGTGCAGCCCTTCAGAGAGACTATGCCAGGTTGGAGAGACGGGCAGAGAACTGTCTGAAACTCAAAAGATTAAAGTGCAGGGTACTGCGCCTGGGGAGGAACCATAGGAGTCAGCCTACTTGAAAGCAGCTCTGTGGAGAAGGATGTATGGACCCTGGTGGACAACACCATGAGCCAGCAGTGTCCCTGTGGCCGAGAAGGCCAATGGTGTCCTGGAGTAAATTAGGAAAAACATTGTCAGCAGGGTGAGGGAGGTGATCCTGCCCCTCTACTCGGCCCTGGTGAGGCCACATCTGGAGTGCTGTGTCCAGTTCTGGGCTCCTCAGTACAAGAGGGACATGGAGCTCCTGGAGCTCCAGTGTAGAACAAAGATGATTAAGGAATCTCTCTTAAAAGGAAAGGCTGAGGGAGCTGGGCCTGTTCAGCCTTGAGAAAAGTCAGCTGGAAGGAGACCTCATCAATGTCCATAAGTATCTAAACAGAGGTGTTGAGGTTTCCAGGCTCTTCTCAACAATGCCAAACAACAGGACAAGAGGCAGTGGGCAAAAACTGATGCACAGGAAGTTCCACCCGAATATGAGGAAGAATTTCTTTATTGTGTGAGTGACTGAGCAATAGAACAGATTGCCCAAAGAGGTTGTTGAGTCTCCCTCACTAGAAGAAACTCTGCAATGTGCTCTAGAATGACCCTACTTGAGCAGGAATCTTGAACCAGATAACCCACTGCATTTGCTTTCAACTTCACCCATTCTGCAATGGCGTGATTCTGTGAAGAAAGTAACTGAAGCACAAACATTCTTGAGAATCTCTCATGATGCCTTGAATTGTATCAAATAAAGATAAAATTAGAAACTATTAATTCTAACTGCCACCCCACACTGTTCATGTTGGATAGTACAAGAATTTTAGATCATGAATTTTAGATCATTTGTATTTGCTTTGTATACATATTTTGGATTTTGTACATATCAGTCCACAAGACTTATTGAACTAAACATTAGAGTAAGAGAGAATGAGCAGATTGTACTTACTCCATATGGAAGATAATTCTTAATTTATATATATATATATATATGTATATATAAAAGAATGCTTTACACCGTATTGCAGTAGTTTATTGACTTTTACTTCATGTGTGTGTTATATCATTTCACAGGGACTTCAAGGCCCTCCAGGACCTGTTGGACCCAGGGGACTGCCAGGAGAAGTTGTATGTATTGTGCCATTTCACCAGCTGTAGCTGTGGTGTATGAACAGTTAGTCAATGAACAGTGCCTCAAAAGTTACCATAGGTTCTCCTTTTGTAGATGGTACTGGACCTATCAGGTGTTTAAGAGCAATAGGATGGGATGCCTCCCTCAACAGGCCTTTATCTTGAGTTTCAGTAAACCATCTATATCCTGCTGCTGTTTGGCAGCCCGAAATGGATCTGGATATTGGGGTTTATTTAAGAACCACTAAATGAGAGCTTTCACCCTTCCTGATAATCCCTCCCTTGTTCCCCTGTTAGCGTTATGTTTGTAGGGCCCTGATTTCCCATTCCAGCAGGTAGATCATTGCTTGGCTGGGATGGTTAAGCAACATTGGTTTGTGTTGGACAGCTGCTCACAGTTACCAGGCACAGATTTTATGGGCAAGGCTTCTCAGAGATGCAGTCTGCTTGATGCTATGATGTGGGTGCAAAACTGGTGGATTGGGAGTGTCAAGCAATGGTACTTCTCAGCAGAGTTTGAATGTTCCTGTAGTTACTACGCTTCTGGGTGCCCCACGTTCAGGTCTGCTAACTGATTGGGATTTGTCAAGGTGATGGAGGTATCCTTCATGGGGATTTTAGTGCACCTTTAAAAACATGCCACTGGCCAACAGGCTGATGGGTCTGCTGGCTAGTTGGGATTCTCAGACTGGAAGGCACCTACCCCAAGACCCAGCACACCTGTAACCCTTGTGCCTCTGGGCAGGAAGAGCAAGGGTAAAATGTCAATCCAATCTGGATCCTCTCGGAAACTATTAAGCACCATTATACTAAACTTGAAAGTGCCCTGGGCATTTGATTTGATAACCACAAAGAGCAGATGCCTCTCTGGGGCAGTGGCTGCCTGTCTCCCTTCCAAATTGGGGCACAATCAATGTCCAGACAGCTATGTTCTGCCTAATTCCCTGTGTTTCAGTCCACAGCACTAGTGGTGTCACATAACCTAACAAGTGGCACCTACCCCCTCTTCTTGGTTCTTGTACCTCCCTTCTTCCATAAACCATAAAATGGCTTTTAAGTAGCATTTTGAAGCTAAGAGTAGTTGGATCCGAGAAGTGGATCAAGAAAAGCAGACAATAAAAAGTTTAGCTTTATCCTTGCAGTTCAGCCACTCACTTGAAAAGCACTGGGATTTCAGTCATTGCTCTGTGGGGGGAGGTTTTGGGTTCTTCTTTTTTTTCAACAGAAGCATGTAGAAGCTGGTATTGCTGCATTTTTTCTTAGGCCTTTCCACACATGCTCTGAGGCTATGCCATGGAAGAGAACTCTCATTTTGAACAGACTTTTAAGATACATACCTTATTAATATTAAATTACCCTTCTGAGTGATATGCAGCTGGCAGATTTTTTATTAGTGACCTGTCAAAAGTTTTAGGGATATTAGCAAGTTGACCAGTAGAATACAGCATCTTCAGCTCCTGGCAAGGGAAAAAACACTAGTACTTAAATCTGCATGTAGTCATTTTATACTGTGTAACTTATTGACCATTTTATTATATCTTATTTTCTTCCTCAGTTGAGGCATATATTTTTTCAATTGTGTCTGATTTACCTATCTTCTATACAAAAATTTTTAAGCCTTATCTGCTGTGCTTCTTTTTATATATAAACCACCAGTCTTACTGTGAAAGATAACAAAATAATAATTTCTCTCTTGCTTGTGTTGCCATCATCCCACTTGAGTTCATAATTGCTGTTTTTGAAACTGCTGTTCTGATGGATCTTTGATAAAGAGAACATTATGAACAGATAAATACTATGTGTATTATATGTAAGTCCTAGATAGAGATGATCCTGAAGACTCCTATTTGTGCACACAAATCTAGTATGTAGAAATATAAATTTGAATGTGTTATAAAGACATTGTGCTAAAGACATCTTGCTTAGCTATAAGCTCCTTGGTTTTTACCTTCTAACTATGAATCATTATAGATTAAAACATACAATAATTCATTTTATGGAGCATGATGACAACTATGAAAGTTTGAAAATTGTTTTACATAACTTACATCTTGGAAGAGTCATCTAGCAGATAAGAATTACTTCTTTTCCTAAGAAACCACTTGAGCTTGGTAGTCTAGCTATCAAAAAGAGATAAATTCAGGAAATCCTTGGAAAAGAAGAGAGAGAAGAGTGACTGTATGTTTTTTATGCCAATATCAAAAGTGCATAGGGTAGGCCATGATCCATAAATGTAAATTTCCATAACGATTTTGTGTTGGCATTAGCAGAATATTGTTGATTAGGGTACTTTTTTTTCTTTCTTCTGCTTTTCGTTTGGATGACTGGGTGAAATGAGTAACTGTCTGCTTGTATTAAGTACAGGATGCAGCAGAGAAAGCAAACACAGCTGCTGAATGTTCACTACTGCCATGAAAATGTTGTCATCTATCATATGTCAGTGTTCACAAAACTATGTTTTACACTGAGAAGAAAAATTAAAACAATATGTGTTTCCTTGTCTTTTTCTTAGAGAGTTCATTTTTCAGTCCAGCTTAAGTTTCATACTTAGATTTACTGTTTAGTTTGGGCAATTTTATCCTTTACTGTGAAAATAACTGGTATTCTTAACAAAATGCTTGACTAAATACTTGGTTGAATAACATTGAAGGGTCATGGAAAAAGTTCTCTGTATTTGTTGCAGTATAGTGAGAGAACCCAATTAAGCCTTACTTAGTATTTAAATAGTTTCTATTTAGATTTTAATCTTTTTCATTTATCTTCATTTCTCAGCATTTATATAAATCCTTCATGAAAAGGACAAGGGAAAATACTGAAGTTAAAATCAAAATGTGAAAGATGAGAAGATTTATACAAAAGCAAGGCTGGAACATGCTTTATTTACTGAAAATGTTTGACTGTCCATTACATATCTAAAACATTTAAAGGGATTTGTTGGATTAACTAATGTGAAGGAGTAGGAATTCATTGACGCTTTTAAGATACCAGTTTGAATAATTAAATAGTACAGGAAATAATGCAGCCCTCCATGGGCAAAAACACAAGACGCTTACTTAAAATTCAAGTTTTTATGTGCTACTGCCTTCCTTGAAAAAAAATGATTGGTTTTCAAGACTTGGAATTACCTTGAAATGGAAGAAATAAACCTTTTGGTCTCTGCCATTCTCCCCGATAGGATCCAGAAAATAATCTTGATTATTACATTTTAACTTTAAGAAAAAATATTTATATATTTAATTAAGGAAGCATTCATTAACTTTTAGTCTTTAACATTTGGGGTCAATAGTAATGCACAGTAAATATTCTAGTGTAAAATAATTTTCATCTTTATTTTTATATGAACATTAAGGGAATAGCTATTAAAACATACAGTTATGTTTTTATTAATTCTAGGGCTTACAAGGAGATCCTGGGGTACCAGGAAACCCAGGAATTAAAGGAGACAAGGTACGTTTTAAGTGTTTTTAATTAAAATTGATACATTAAAGCATTTTAAATTTTCACTTCAAGAGTAGCCTTCTGTTCTTCTGCAGTGCATCTGTGTGGCTGTTGTATGAAGGGATTTTAAATTGTACGAGCAGCAACCCCCTGTGTCTTGGAGAAGAAACATCTCTGCATTTGGAGATGGCTCGGGCCAGTTTGGCAACAGTTGCTGTTTAAATGAATAACTTAAGTAATATTTCAAGGAGGTTGGACTGTGCCCTTACATGAAATCTGTGCTGTGCAGAAATGTCAATTCAGGTCCTGGCTACAGAACAACCTTTTGAGTGTAGTGGCCTGCCCAGACTCATGTGTAAAATCCCACTTCACAGTGAGACATATTCATCTTGGCAGAGCTCTAGGGCAGCTACGCTGGCTCAGATGAGAGCCAAGGCTGGATCTCTTTAGGACATTTTGTTTTGCTGTGTAGAAATCCCTTAGTTAGAATTCTGCATCAGCAAGGAGTAAAAATTATGTGTATGAACTGAATGTAAAGGAGAAAAAGGAGGATATACAAGTGTTCTCTGAACTGCGTGATGTGCTGTGGTATTTATACATTGCTGGGTACAAGGGAAACAAATAAAATCCATTTTGAAGAAGTGAGCTGAAGGAAAGGCAAAGAAAATAACTGGAACAAAGACAAAAGTGTACTCATCTTGCAGAATGGGAAGTGGTGGATGCAGAAAGAATCACAGGGACTGTTGCAGGAGCCTGCAGAAGACAGGAGGACAGCATAATAAAAGGCACAATTTTACTGTGTAAGCAGCAAGAGTTTAGAGATATGGAACAAGAGACACTGCATGTATTGAAATAAGGAACAGAGGTGTAAAGAGGAATACACTGAAGACCCCAGGTTTAGCACTAGTGGCTGATAGCTGGGGAGAGAGACAGCTGTTGTTTCAGCTGTTGCTATGAATTAGTTGGCAGGATTTAATGACAACCTGCATATTAGGGGCCTGGGGAACAAGAAATGTAGATCAGATGCATTGCAAGCACGGAAAAACAAGAGAATACTAGTTATTATTAATGGTTACATGATCCGTATCTCCAATTCTGTAATTTCTTGAAGGAAAATATGAGGGTTTTTTCTTATTTATATCTTCTCAAACTACTGGCACTTTCTATGATAAACTTAAAAATAGATTTTTTCATAGGCGAAAATTCTCACATTTCAGTTAGTGACTCAAATTTATTTTGTAGGGTGACCCTGGTGGAATTATGGGCCCACCTGGACATCCAGGTCCAAAAGGAGACATGGGGCCTCCTGGACCAAGTCTCCCTGGAACACCAGTAAGTTCATAATCTGAAAAGACTTTCCTGACTTTAGTTCCTGTAGGGGCAACTGTGAAAGGATTCTCACTGTGTAATGAAAATCACAGAATGGTTTGTGTTGGAAGATCATCTACTTCCAACCCCCTGCTATGGGCAGTGATACCTCCCAGTAGAATAGGTTGCTCAAAGCTCCATCCAAGCTGGTCTTGAACTCTTCCAGGGATGAGGCATTCACAGCTCTCTCAATGACCTGTTCCAGTGGCTGAGCACCCTCACAGTAAAGAATTTCTTTTTAATACCTGATTTAAACACGAAAGATATGTAAACTTGTCATAGTTCATTTATAAAGGCTGATTTAATTTTGGCAATGAAATTCTTCTAGTCTCTTGGATTTCAAAACATAATTTGGTTTTTTCCTTGGTTTTTTCGTGTTCTGTTTTGTTTTGGATTTCTTTTAGGGTCCCACTGGTGTTCCTGGAAACCCAGGTCCAAGGGGGCCGAAGGTATGCAAAATACATTATTTCTGTTTCTAAAAATATTTTTTAAAAGATAATATGGTAGTTTACCATTTTCTGAGCTGATGTGATGGAAAGCTTTGTACCTTTCACAGGGAGAAAGAGGACTTCCTGGTCTGCAGGGAGCTCCTGGGGAGATGGGGCCCCCTGGAATAGGCATTCAGGGATCACCAGTAAGTAAACCAAGACCCAGATTTTGGGCTTCTTGCTCTGCATCACTGAGAAACTGCAATAAGCAAATAAAGCATAATAAAAAGCCATGAACTCTCTTCTGGTCTGAATCTTGACTCCCAGTTTGCTTCAAGGGTTGCTGTGCAGTTTAAATTCAAACATGAAGCAAGTTGATACAGACATCTTGTAAATAATTTGTACAGGAATAACTGTTTCAATTATTCACTTTGTCTCCCAGGTTTCTTTCTTTTTAATGCCTTTAAATAAAGCCACCTGCAGTGTCTTCAGAGTATTCAGTAAAAAAAATTGCTGATGTTGATGGTGAACCTGGTAGGTGGTACAGGTTATTGCAGGAGTTTTACTCCAGTGATTGAGGCAATCTCTCTTCAGTCGACAAATGTGTGTCACCTGAAAGAATTCAGTTTATGGACAGAGCTCTGGTATAAACAGAAAATGTTTGTGAAAGGTGACTAGACATTCACCCTGAATGCCTTAATCTAAAATAAAAATATTTGCAGATAATTTTTTCAGTTACAATATTTTCAAATCTGAATTTAAAAAATTACCCATTTATATCTAAATTATCTGGTTTTATTCAACTGGTCATTAGTGCTTTTTTATTAATCTTCTTGATAAATATAGTTTCACCACAGATTATTAATTTTTTGGAATTGCTTTCCCCAAAAAATGGGCATTCACAAAATCTTGAGGTCTCTAATTTTGGCAGAAATAAATTTGGACTTAAAGCCAAAACTTAGAGCAAGTCTTTCTTGAAGCAAAAACTGCACAAATATCCCACTTTGGGCATTTTTAAATTAAATTCATCTCACTTGTCCCAGAAAGTGTAATTACTAATTATCTGGAGTTTTCTTACAGGGTCCTGTAGGTCCAACTGGATCAGCAGGTGTGCAGGTAGGGTATAAGTTTTCTCTTTAATACAAAAAGTGTTAATTTAGTTTAAGGATTTTCCAGGAAAGGTATTCTTATATCCTAAATGACCTTTTGTTCTCTTAGGGCCCTAGGGGACCTCCAGGATTACCAGGAACTCCAGGTAGTCCTGGTATTAATGTAAGTTACAGTTTTATATATGTACAAGAAAAAGTAATGTGTACCTCATCAATTATTTAAGGCCATCAAGTTTTACATTTGTTTCTAGGGCACTCCAGGAAGAGATGGAAAGCCAGGACTACCAGGCCCTCCAGGTGATCCTGTATGTATGCAGAGAAAGCTTTTGCATTTGTTTTGGTGCAAATAATTTAAATTTATATGAGGTGAGATAGCATAGCAAGTCTAGAAGAACCAGTGATATGAAGATAAAGTAGAAATACTTACTTGGGAAAGACAGGCAAACAGCCATTCTATGTACCTTGGCCTCAATAAAACTGAGACTGTCTTCGTGGTGGTTCTTTAAGCAAGAAAAAAATGCTTAGAATTAGTTACCATGTAGTTAATGCTTATCAAAAATCATGGATCTGAGTGTCTCTCAGCAGATTATTGTCAAACTTGGAAAGAGAGGTCGCTCCCATGCTCAGTTCTTGACAGTGATTTAATTTTATTTGGGTAAGTAGATAAAACTCTGAAATTGGAGGGGGAAAGATTGCTTGCTTTTTGAAGATATAATCAAAATTCAGAGGCTGTCTGAAGTCAATAAGGTCTAACTCGAGACAGATGAGGATAAAGTGCTTAATAAGGAAAACAGAAATCCATAAGTAGAGTAAGTCTGGAAGGCACAGCACATTGTAAACTAAATGTAAGTAAAATATTTGATGCTGCTAGTAAACAGACAGGTCTAAATGGTAAAACTCACAAACAGAATAATTCTTACCTTTTGCTCTCTTGAAATACTCTTCTCTTTGGAAAGAATATTTTTTGAAGGAAGATGTAGCAAGCAGAAGTGAACCTGGAGAATTAAGGCCATTTTAACATTTTCAAAATCCCAGCATTTATCATACATTTCCTCAGGGATCAGCACACAGATTTATGGCTCTAGAGAGTGTATTTGCAGTCAGGCTGGGCATGCCTTGCACACAGAGCAGAGGAGCTGTGTGGCACAAGCACAGTCAGCTTTCTCTTACATATTTGTGATCTTTGCAACTGGGCTTAGGACCCTTCCACACCGAGAGTTTGGGGTTTGATAGAGCAGCTAAAATAAGAACATTAGAAAGGAGGGGAGGCTGGAGAAATTACACTTCTAGCCCAGTAGGAAGATCAATATGTGACGCAGTAATAGCCTGCCTAGGTGTAAAATGTCATGAGGAGCAGGGTGAAAAGTCAGGCCATGTAGAATGTTGTTTTCAAGTCTTGTCACAAGTTTTTAAGAACAGATCATTCTGTCTATGTACAGTTTACCTCTGTGCAGATGATGAACTTCACACCTTAAATAATTATGTCCTTAATTTATGCTAGGTGGTGTTGTCTCACCCTAAGAAATACCTCAGCATGCTTTCAGGTGCTTATGCCACCCTGTAAATGGTGTACTCCTGATTATATTTCTAGTTAATTATGTTCAGCAGTGAACATGATTATGCTCTTGAGCTGATATCCCACACTTTTTGTTATTAACTAGCAGTTTTCAAATATACTAAAAAAAACTGCCTGTGTTTTATTTTTCTTCTTCAAGATGGAAAGAATTGAAACAGACCAAACAAAAACTGTTACCGTATTTTGAACATGTCTAATTTTATAGTATGCCCAGGATTTATTTGATTTTAGATTTATCAATTGCCAGACAAAATGAGAATTAGTAATTGCAGAGTCTGTGAATGAAGCTGATGATAACCAGTTCAATGAGTCTTTTACGTGCAGTCTTTAAATATAAGTGTAATGGCAGGTCTTGGAAATCTGGGATATGCTTCAGTACAATATAGATCCCCTGACTGATCTTTAAATGGGTCAGCTTTAGTATTGGTAGCAATTTAGCAGTGGTAACAAGGATTTACACCCTAAAGGCAGGAAAAAATATTACATATGTTGCTCATGTTGCTGTAGATGGATTATTTCCCATAACTGAGCTAGTTTTTTGAAGTTAGCTTTGGCATCTCCAGAATTTGTGCTAGTTAACAGTAGAGTCAAAGCCCAGGAGAAAGGAGGAGGAAAACAACTGAAGTCCCAGTAAAATTAAGCTGTTGCTGATAGGCTACAAAAACAACAATATTAGTATGTCCAGGAGTTATGCGGTTGTCATGGTTTGAGAAATTTCATTGAATTTTTAGTGAAAAATTTTAGTTGTTAAGTTGGATAGACTGTGATATTTAACTATATCTGAAAACCTGAGATTTCTTTTGAGTTTTTATTAAAAGCAGTTTCAACCTATATAAAATCAGCTTTGTGTGTAACAATAAAAAGCTCAGAAGTGATGAAAACCCATCAGAATTAGTAGTACTGTGTAAAACATTACTGCAGATGTCTTTTTTAATTTCAGGTTGCACTTCCACTTGTGGGAGACATGGGTGCTATACTGAAGGTAAGCTTTCTCAGAGGTTAAGTGGGGTTTTTTGCTATAAACATGCCTTTTAAACAAACATGCACTTGAGAGCTTCTGTAGGTTCCATTCTGATTTACAAGGCTAGCCTAAAACAGTAATGTGATTTTTGTTGATTTTAATTTTGTTTCTTTAAAAATGTTTAAGAAATGTATTTTATAGAAATTTTGCAAAATAGTTTTTGCACAGCATGAGAGCTAGTTGCCAGCAAGTGCCTATTCAGCCCTTCCAGTCCACAGTATGAATTGCTACTAATATACCCTGTTCTCCACTTTACTTTGTAGCATTAATTTCAGTAATATACCAAATGGGGAAAATAGTCTAGAATTTCTAATATATTATTTTGAAAAATAATGAGATTTGGAGTGTTCTGCAATATTCTAAAATGAGAACTGGGCTCAGGAGGATTTCAATATGAAAAGCACGCATCATTTCTACTGTCCTTTATTAATACACGTACTTAGTGTACTTATTTCCAAATCTGATTTATTTTAGTTTTTTCTTTCTGTTTGTAATTGTAATGTCTTCCTGCTGTACATACTCTTCTTGTCAGAGCTTTCTCTCTCTTGCTGATTCTTTATGCTTCATTCTTCATTTCTCGGTGTTTTGTGGTTAGCACTTCTATAGGACTGTAATTTAGCTGGCAAATGCTTCTCTCAGCAATGCAGGGGCCATTTACTTTTAAATAACTACAGATTTGAAGCTGGAGAGAGTAACAAGTGGCCTCCATCTCTACCCAGTCCTTAAAAGAAGATGGTCTGCTCAAATCTGTCCCAGCCAGGTCTGTCTAGGACTATCCAAAATGAAGCTAAAATGTGTTAGCATGATTTGAGTAGAAAGTGTGAGAGATGGGGAAGAAAATGAGGAAGTCTCTCTGAAGAGGTTTGGAAGAGAGCAAGGACTGAAGAGAAGACTCTGGGGTAAAATGGAGGGCTGGTCAGAAAGGCTTGAAGGAAGCACTGTGCATAGATCAGTCTGCATGGATCAGATCTATGTCATAAAAGTATTTATTTGCCACTTCGTTTTCTCTCTGCTCCGCAGGGTGATCCTGGCACAAGAGGTCCTCCAGGCATTCCTGGTAGAGAAGGACCAAAAGTAAGTGTGTACTTTTCATTGCTTTGTTGCTTGTTAAAAGCAAAAGGACAGATTCCTACCTTTACTAGATTTGACTTTTTGTCTGATCCATATCCCTGTGGCATCTGAGCAGCCTAAAGGTTCAAATGATTCTTGTTTCAGTCCTCTTGATGTGTCAGTTTGCCTTTTTTCTGAGTTGAGAGAGCAAAATAACCTGAGTTGAGTGCCAGGCCTTATAGCTTTTCTGTGATGCCTCCATGAAAGCTGGCTCAGATCTGACTGCCCAGCAGTGCATTGCTATCTATAGACTCATTTTAGGTGAGTCAGTCACACCAGAACCCTGCAGTGAAGAGGGAAAATTCCCATGTCTGCCTCAAGTGTGCAACAGAGCTGGATCACCCTGTGCCTCTGCACCCTATTCCCATGAGAGTAACACAAACATTTCCCTGAAATTTTCAATCAAAATCCTGCTTCACTGCAGTTGGATCAAAAGCAGCACGGTTTGACATGTAAATATCTCCTATTGTTGAGCCTAATTCTATGGAAGTGAACTTTTTCCATTTCAGCAAGCATTCAAACTCTTTGGTGTTCATGTCTCCATCAGACCTTTTGAGTAGCTTGCCTCCTAGGTACAAACCTCTCATTTCCTTTCACCTTGCTGGGAGGTGAATTTCAAACCTTCCAGACAGTTTTGAGCCTTTGCTTTTTGTTTTAGGCACTATGGCTATAAGGGCATCATGCTAACCTATATTAAATGTGGGTCATAAAATGCCCTACAGAGCATGAAATTCATTGTTATCTGATAGAAAATACTTGTTTGAATGTTATGTTTTCATAGGGAAGCAAAGGTGAACGTGGATTTCCTGGGCTTGAGGGAGAAAAGGGCGATGAGGTAAAATTACTTCATTTCTACAGTGGTTACATTCTTGTCTAAACCTGAATAAAGACCTAGACTGAAAATGAAAAGCACAGAATGTTATTCAGTTCTTTAAAACTGCTGAGATAGTCATGTATTGCTATAAATAGCCCTCGATTCTGATTTTCCAAGAAAATTAAATGTTATTATTCAATTAAGTAAGATATATTTAATTTTTGTCTGTAAATTTTGCTCATTTGTACATTTTAAAGCCTCACATACATTTGTATGCTAATTTTTAAGTATATAGGATAGAGCAATAAATAGTCTAATGCCAAATATTTTCATAAAATACTTCATGTCTATAACATTTTTTTTTATTTTGTTGGTTCTCCTCTAGAATTCACTTTTGAAAACTTTCCATTAACTAATAATCTGATGGGAACAGTAACAGCAGCAACTTTCTTGGAGTTATTTTTATGTCTTTATGGAGAAGGAAAAAAAAATCAAAATTACTTGTGGCACCCAATCTGAAATAGCTGCTATAGCTTTCATTTGGAATTGAAAAATTTGCAGTTAACATTACAGGAGCAATATCAATGCAAAAAAAATAAGTAAATAAATAAATAAAAACTAAGAACATCACCACAGCAGAAGCTCTTAAACAAGAAATTAATTGAGCCTCAGCCAAATGAGGAGTTAAAATAAGTAGCCTATTAAAAAATATGTGGTGAACACTTTGAAACTCAAAAATCCTTAACTGGCATTAGCACATAAAGCTCTCTTTTAATTTAGGAATGCTGGTTATAAGACACAGCACCTGAAAAATACAAAAGGAATTTAGAGTGTATTGATCGAGGGGTTTGTAATTCTTTGTAAGCTTTTCACATTTCACATTTCTTTGGCACTAAGGCCATGATATCTTAAGAATTTTAAAGAGTCGTAGGAGAGATTATATTTTCTTTTTAATGTGTTCATCAGGATCCTTGGCTTACAAAAGTAAACAGTTGTATGTGGAAAAAAAAGATGCAGCTTTTGCTTCTGTTTTGCCCCAGAATTTAGCATGTTGTCAGTCTAAAGTATCATGCTAATTTTTTCCCATGGTTTTACATGATACAAAGATCTCATTAAGACTTTGCTTCTTATAGAAGCAAGTGCCTCCTGAGGTGGAATTCAGAACATATTCCCTAAAAGGATGGGGCAGCCATAAGCAAATTTCATGCAGAATTTTACTTTAAAAAAGTAACACATACTTTGTGTGCCATATAGGATACCTCTACCAGTCAACCCTAGCAGGATGAGGGATTAGCAAAACAATTTTGAGAATTCAAATACTATTAAACTGTTGAGAAACAAATGAGATGTTGCAGGCAATTAAGAAGGTAGTAAGGTAACAACAAGTTTGTGAGAGGCAGGTTTTTTTAAAGAAGTCTAGAGAAAATTCATTGTGCATTTTTCGTTAATGCTGTGTTAATAAGTTAGATATTCACATGTTTCTTCACCATCTGAGAGCTGGTGAGCTGCCTCAGCTCTGATAATTTCGATGTTTTGCAGCAGGATTTGATTATGACACGGTAAGGGTGCAAGTGAATCTTCTTTTCAGATACGTGTATGAAAAGGTTTTAAAAGTAACTTCTTCTACAAATTTTAAAATTTTCTTTTTTATTATTTTGTTGGAATGGGAAGAAATGGGAAGAGAGGCTCACCTGAAGCCCTTTTAAATATGCTCATTAACTTCCATATGCTTTGCAATCACCCTTTAATCTTTGTTGAACTTTTTATCTTCATTTTCAAAGCACTTCTCTTTTTTTCAGGGGGAGGTTTTTTTAATATGAGTAATAAAAATTACAGAAAATGTTCCTTTCACATTAATTTTCTATGTAAATGTACCATCAGAGTAAAGGAGTTCAAAAGGAACAGAGAGAACATTAGCAGTTGCTTTGCCACACCAAAAAGCTGCAGAGGTGGATCAATGTGTAGGAGCAAGAAAGGAAAATCAGTGACTCTCCATCTCTACATTTTTTGCTGATTTATTTCTCTCTAAAGTTTTTCCCTCAGCCTCTCCCCCAGAGCACCTGTGTCAGAGCTCCTGACCTCTGTGGCTTTCTAGACTGCCTCCTTAGCCATTCCTACTTAAACACTGCATTTCAAATGAGAAAGACACCTTTTCTGAGGGGATTTTTCTTGTCAGGGGATGGACAGATGAAATTAATCACTGCTGGGAAGTATCTATTTCCATTTGTAAGTAATAGAGAGAACTAAGAGTGTTAGCTCTCATTAGTACATGACTTTTGCATGTTTAAAATTGCACCTAAGCCTGGTGTGGCAGAGGAAAGGCTTTCAGTGACACACAGGCTTGCCTCAAATCCCATCTCTATCCACTGTAGTGAGTTGCACAGCTGAATGTTTAGTAAGTGGGTACCAGAGTCCATTGATTTTCAGACAATCTAATAGAATGCAAGTAGGAAAGTAGATCATTAAATACTATGTAAAATGTCATGTTCAATTATCAAAAACCCAATCCGAAAACGAGGCAGAAAGCATAATTTCATTTAGATAGCCTTAGGTAATATTGAGAAGCCTGAGTAAATGTCTTCTCACCAGAAAATAAAAAGCCTTTTAGTAAAAGAAAATAGAAAATTAATCTCTAAGGAAAAGCTAGACAACTGTTCTTATCTGCACAACTAAAGGCAAAACTATTTACAAAATATATGCTAACAGTTTGAAAGGTTGAAGGACAACTGGTGTTTATCACTCAAGCAAGAAGTTGCCTCTAATCTGGTTCAATGATAATCTGGTTCTCTTCCCTGCCTGGTGGGGTGGTTATGTTTTAACCATTACTAAAAATAATGCCTACATTTTAGAAGAAAATGCACTGTAGTTATAGTACTGCTGGACATGCTGAATATAAGTGTTTTTGAGGTATAAGTAGAGAGAAACTAGACATGTGCTCTTTTAATTTCCAGGGTCTTCAAGGTGCTCCTGGCCTGCCAGGTATACCAGGACCCAGTGGCCCTTCTGTAAGTGTGGTATCACCTGTGATCCAATTTATTTCTGTAGGGATTGCTATAACTGCCTAGTTTCTTGTCCTGTCCTTTCTCTTTTAGGAGAGTAATAATAAAATCTTACCCATCCTGGCTCTAGTAAAGTAAACTATACTAGTGTTGATGTTACTGAAAATACCATAATTGTCTGGACTCAAAGTTTATGTAACTTAAATAGATTTGGAGTTTTACATTACTAGAGAATCTGTGAGGTTACATGATTTATAATGTGCAAACTTGCAGTGAATTATGTATTTCTACCCAAGTTACAGTCATGTTAGTAATAAAATCTAAAAATAATTCCAGCTAGTCATTCTGAAAAAAAAAAATAAACCTAGTGCCAAAACAATTCACAATTCAAAAACAAAGAATTTCAGAACACTGAAATATATCTTCAAAATTGTTGGTATTACTGGGAAAAGTCCTCTTTGAAATTTTTTCAAATATTCTTTTCTTCATATGGGATGGAATCATATTAGTTAATATGATAATTATTCTTTCCTAGGTTTCATGGCAGTACTAATATTTCTTTCAAAAACTATAGCACATTTAAGGAGTTTAATGTGGAATACATAAATGGGCATTTAGCAGTAAAATATGATTCTCAGCTGTGTGAAGATGCACCAGTTAAGGTCAGCACATTTAGTTTGCCAAGGTGAAAATGCAGTGGTGAACACAAGTTTTATCCTTCAAAGGACTTATGAGAAGGACACAGCTGTTGTATTACAGAGAAGAGAAATATTTAAACCTGAAGGAGAAGTATACTTAGGTTTTAACAACCTTCAAAAAGCCCATGTTTTAAAAACCTAGTGACACTGCAAAAATACTGTGTTTCATTTTTACCTAATTTGTATAAACAATTCTGTGTTGTGCAGGGAGTCCCAGGAAGACCTGGACATCCCGGGCCAGCTGGAGCAAAAGGAGAAAAGGTATTCCTTCTTTTTATTCTTGGTAAAGGTCCCTGAATGGGGTTTTGCAATCCCATTACACAGTGGTTTTGGGCTTTTTTGAACAAGTACAAGAGTGTAACAAGAATGTGGCACACATTTCAAATTTTTATTTGTGTTTCACTACCACTACTTTCCCCAAGCAAAGCTGTGCATATGGGTTTACAGTTTGAAGTACAGTCCTTGTGGTATATTTAAGTTGAGAGAATTTTCTTTATGTATAACACATTATATGAAGTTTAGGAAGGTGAAAGTATGTTTCTGAAATAGAATGTGACTTGCAACTGCTTGCTGTGCTTCTCATTCTTTTACCAGTATTATACTCAAAAGTAATTGTACAAGTACTGAAAGTTATTGGGTGTTAGTTCTTCTGAAAAAATATGTAAGCTTCCTTTATACTTAATTTGCACTCTTTGAGCATTGTTTTTGGGGTTTTTTTCAAAATCGTATGTGTTCTTTTATCAGGATCTTGATATTATCCATTATAACTAAGAGGTCAAATTCATTTCATGAGCACCTCAGATCAGTGCAATACAGCAGAGACAAACTTTGCTGCAAAATACTTTCTGGGACAAATTCTACATTTTGTAAGAATACAGCTTTTCTTTCAGTAGTACTCTGGAATTTTCCAGGCACAACACTGCCTCATCCATGTGTGGGATCCTAATTCCCTAAAAAACTGTGGTATGAGTAAGAAAGCAAACTATTTTGTAAAGCTCTTAAATTATTTCAGTGTAAAATTTGAATAAGAGTTGTCTCCTTGCAGATCACAGTAACAGAAATTTACCCCACTTATTTCCTTTTTCTCTAACTGAATGCAAAACACAAATCTTTGATAGTTCCTTGTTCACAGTTCACACAGAGGTGGGAATGAGAAGCCCCTGCTCTGCAGCTCATGTCTCATCATTCTAAAAGTGCAATAGTCAGAGGGCTGAAGAGTAATGAAGTAAACAAAAGTAAAGCCCCAGTAAAATTCTCGTCCTTCATCTGGGACACACTTGAGAATTGATCACACAATGTGCTTTCTGAAATAATAGGATTTTAATTCCCCATGAAGCTCTCCAAACCACTCTTGGGAGGCTGTCAGTTTCTAACAATTAGCAGGGCATTTTGGAAATTATCCTAGTATAAATGTGCAGCTAGAATTATATTTTTTCTGCTGAACTAATTTTTGGCATTGAACACTTAGCTTGATTTTTGCCACCTTAGTAATTTTAAATTTGTGGCTTAAGTGTCTCACTGACATTCATTGAATAAGATCCAACCAAGCAAGTGAAAAATTGTGACAGATTTGTTCCAAATTATGCAGTGTATTTATCTGAATTGTAGTGTTGAGATTTTGAAAAGATTGTTTGGGAAATTTTAAGTTGAAACATTTGCAGGTCTCTACTACTCACAGATCCCATGATTCTGCTGGGGAAAAAGCTCAGCAACTATGCTTTTTATAATATAATCAATTCAGTACTCAACAGCAGAACAGGTAACAATAGGTGACTATTTTACAGTAAAAACCAAAAAGATATTCATTATATTTCTTAATAAAGAAGATTCTTTTTTTAAAATCTGAATTTATATTCAGTATGTTTCTAAGTAAACAACTTCTGAAACTGTAGCTCTTCTTTATTTACATATGAATGATCAGTTGAGGACTGGCTTTTGCAAAATAATTTACAAAGCATAAAATGAATGTTGACTTTTATCTGCCAGTTGCTTATAAATTCATATTAACAACTCTTTTTTTTTTTTCCTCCTCTCCCTCCTGGTGCACATGAAATATTTCCCAACCCAGGTTATCACTGTTATTTTGCCATAAGGAAGTTACTACACATAGAGCAGCAAGTAACTAACAAAATAAAAACTAGTACAAAGCAATGATTCATGCCTTCCCTAAAGCTTGAGCAGGAGAATTTATTCTTTATATTACCTGCTCTTATTGACTGTATCTCTTGTTTATTGTCATTATGGTCATCATAGCTTGAGTGTGGAATAGATGTGGCCTGATACTGTAAATGAGTTACATCAATCTCTTGCTGTACTAGGGTAGTGAAGGTTCTCCTGGGAAACCCGGACCACCTGGGCCTCCGGTGAGACATTTTCTTTTATATCTTGAAATTTTATTAAGAACAATGTACTTGTGAATAAGGTGCAATATAATATAAAGAACTGACTGTTGGTCTAATAAAAATTAATATTGCAGGAAGGTAAAAGTATCTTTTTTTCAAAAGGTTTCTCTATTCCATTTTTTTTCTTTCAATTAATCACTGACAGATCACTAGGAAGTTTTCTCTTAGAAACCTGCTCAAATTAGTTAACCTTGGTATCCAATATTATTAGAGTAAAATTGACAGCTTGGACACCTGAGATCAGAGAACCTAGGCAACCCAGGGAAAGTCTGGGGAGCTCATTGGACTCCAAATTAACTGGAATAGTACCTAACACGAAATTTATTCTGGAGAACTATAATAATAAATACCAAAATAATATATACACTGAGAGATTTACAGGTTTCTGGGTTTCTAATTTGCAAAAGAGAAGCCCCAAGCTGTGTTGATGTAAATCTTATGTTCTTCTAAATCAGCAATCTTTGACAAATTGGGAACAAAAAGGATACCACAGCTTTGCTGAACTACAGGACTTGAACAGGGCAATAGTTCTGCCTTTATAATTCATAAGTGACACTTACTTGGTTTTTATGCTTTAAAGGGTATGCCTTACAATGAAAGAAATGGAATGAGCAGCTTATATAAACTGCAGGTATTTCACTTTAATGTTAATTGTTTTTTCTTCAATCCCCACCTAATTTTAGCTCAACTCAACTTTTAAACTTGCTGTTACAGGGAGGTGTGAGTGTCCCAAGTTATCCAGGTCCACCAGGACCTCCGGTAAGTGGTACCAGAAATCTAATTTCTAGTAGCTAATTGACATAAAAACAGAGGATGGTTAGGTCACAGAATTTGATTTTGTTTATGAAAGATTAAAAAAATAAGAGTATAATTGGTATGCAGCAAAGTCTGTGATTTTATGTGCTGGCCAAGCATGTTAGCCCATTTTGGAGAGTGGTTTATTTTGATTAAATCATTTCATCCCAGCAAGTAATGGCTGCAGAAACTGTACATAATTTGGTGTTGGACTCTTTAGTGAAAGTATTCTTATACTAAAAATGTGTAATTTTGTATTTATAGTTCATGGAGGCATAGTTTTGTGGTGGATGAAATTTGGTGCCAGAAATGAGAAGCTCATTAATTCTGATCTGAGTTCTGGCACTGGTTCACTGCTTGTAGCTACAGTGCAGAAAAATATGTAAAACTGTGAATTATATTGTGAGAGAAATACAGGGCTCATGTCTTTCACGTTGCAGATGCAACACCTTGCAGCTGGACACTGTTGTTTCGGTTCTGCCGAGCTAAAGATGCTGTGCACTTATTTACATTCTCCTGCTTTTTAGCATCATAGACAAATTCTTTGAGATGATTGTCTCTTTGGTAACCACATTTATGGGCTGGCATCAAACAATAGAGCTGTCTTTCTCTGTATTCTGGAACAGCAAAGCAAACCCCAAAATATTACTAAGATTTTATACTTAATTAATCAGCCAAGAGGGCTGGAATTAATAATGATTCCAAATGCACTGCATTAGCAAAGTATACTCATAATGCAGTCACTAGAAAAATCCTTCTTATTATGTAACTTATAATGTGGCTTTCTTAAAATGTGGCTTGGTTTGTTTGTTTTTTTTCAGGGTCCGAAAGGAGATCCCGGAACAGCGGTATGAATTTATTTTTTGGTTTTGATAGAGAATTCTCTAAGCAGTTTTACATATGTGCTACTCAAGGACAATAAGAAACCCAAACAAAAAGCTCTCAGCAGTGACAGCAAAAGTGGAGTTGTAAGACAGTTTTCTAAAACACTTTAATAATTTACTTTCAAAACAATTCAGGAAGCCTCTTTTTTTTGTTTGTTTCACCATAATGCCTGGAAGCTGAATACATCATTCTCTATCAGCCTCTACTTCCTACTCAGAAAACACCAAGTACCAGAGTTTAGGTGGGAAAAGTGAGATCTGTCAGAGACTTCAGGAAATCCAGACAGCAATTTGCCATGGCTTTTGATTAACTGAGAATTGCTGAAATACTGAAATTGTTTGCTTCAGTTTAAATGTCCATGGGAAATTATAAAATTTCTTTCAAAAAATAATTAAACACATGTTAAACTGATTTCTCCAGTGGAGTATGTTTACAGTTTTCTTTTAAAACTGGAAGACCTACCCATGGATCCAGCCTGTGTGTCCCTTGCTGCAGAGTAACCTTTGTTTAGGGAACAGAGCACAGGATTGCTTGGAGGTTGGTTCTCTGTTTACACCCCAGGGCTGTGCTGCCTGAAGGTGCTTCAGAGGTGACCTTGGCTTGCAAGAGCCCTGGAGTGGAGTCTTCTGGATTACATCTTTCATCAAAATTAAACCATTGAGCCAAATACTCACACAGAGCCTCTGGGAAAAGCTTAATTTGAAGACCAGTAAAATGAAGCATAACAAAATCTGTTTACCTAATAATTGGTCAGCTGTTTTAGTAATCTCAATTGAATAATTTGCTGTTGCTTGCTGTTCAATATTTCCCATGTAGAGTAAAGAATTTCTAATGTATGAAACCTTTTAATTAAAAAAAATTAAAACAGGGAGACCCAGGACCAATGGGATTACCAGGACTGGAAGGACTCCCAGGGGAAAAGGTAGGACTCCTAAAGAGAAGTCATGACTTCTTAGTGTCCAGTATCTGCAATGTTTTCTGAAGCCTTTTTTGATTTAGTTTTCATGTGTAAGTTAATGTTTCTGTGTGAAAATTTTTTGCATATTTATTTATATTTTCCCTTTTTCTTTACTGTGGGTTTAAACCACATACTCACTGAACATAAAAATTTCACTTCCTACAAAAGGAAAATTGTATGTAGGAGGTCTTGTAATACTCTTGGTAGAAAGCTATATTACTTGATAGTAATATAGTTAATATTTTCCTGTGTATGGTTCTTTTCTCTCTTGAACGTCATTTTATATTTACAGTCCATCTGTCTTGTTCCCAGCCTTTTGCTTTCTAATTGTGTAGTCTGATTATGAATTTAAAGAAAAGCTTGTCATAAAAGGCTAAAAAAGTCAAGATTTTGGCATTCATTTCTAAATAAAGGAAAGTACAAAACATTTAATAGGAATTTTTTTTTAAATCTGTAAATACGTTTTCTGTCAGCAAAACCAGATTGATTTTGGCATATCTTCTCATTTAAGAAGAAAAAAATAATTTTTTTTGCAAATGAAATATTTTTCAGCTTTTTGAATTATGCTGTTCAATTACTTCATGCAAAAATGTTTTACTGAAACTTATTTTTCATCACAAAGAAATGTAAATTAAAAGTTTCCCTCTCAATATCACTGCGCAGTCCTCCTACTTCCTCTGTCAGTGACAAGACCTAAGGTAGGTAACTGTACTAAATGCTTGAATTTCATGAGATGGTTCTTGCTCTGGAAGTCTACAATTTACAAGCAATTAAAGACTAGTCTGATTTCAAAATGAGCAAACACAGGGAGACATTACAGGTCCAACTGAGACAAAGAGAGGACAGGAATTAAATAAAGGGAATAAGCAATGGATCAGATCATATAAACCAGCTAAGTGAATGTCTGGCCCTCTCCCAAAATAAAAATATCATTTCCTTAACTAAATTTGGTCAAAATTTAACATTTGTGGTGCAAATAAGTGAACAGAATCTCAGAGCCTGCCAGTCCCAACAGTACAGTGCATGCTGGGTTTTAATTTAGAGCTATTATGCACTTCTGTGTAGCAGAATGCCATCTTCTACAGACACCTGGCAGTAATTTAGTGATAATTTCATTATCTACCTTAAGAACTTGGTGTCCTCTGGATAAAATGTCCCTTCCCTCACCTGTGCTGCAAGCCACATTGCTGAAAGGACCAGAACAACCCTGAAAAGGAAAAAAAAATAAATAAAAAGTTGGAAGGGAAGTGTTAGGAATTTCTAGTTTCTCTATCATTATCGGCATATAGGGAGCACATCCCAAGTTCTGGGTTCAGAATAACCCCTGGGCAGAGAGCAGGGCTCCAGACAATGTGTGCTGCCTGCTGCAGGTGCTCAGTGCTGCCCACTGAGTGTTCCACATGGTGCTCCTCACCCAGGGACCCCTGCCAGCCTCCAGAGCAGGGGAGGCTGAGCTGTGTCCTGTCAGCTGCTTCCCCCAGACACCAGGTCAGACAGGTAACTTGTCACCTGCTACACTCTGTGTTAGGGAGTTAAGTGTTTCTGATCACCAGCAGTATCATTGTGGGCCTGAATGAAATGTTGAGATGTGCCCACCACTGATAGGAACAGAAACCAGAAATCCCAGCTCTTCCTGGGGCTCTTGTACACAGCACATTGTGGCCGTAGCCATGCTACAGGTGATATAAATTCATCCTGGAAAAATACTCTCATGCTAGTATGGCTTTAACAGTGCTGTGTTTCTGACATAAATATAGAAATGAGGAGCCTGATGTTTTTCTTACATTTTTAACCAATGTTACAGTAACAGAGCATAGTCCAACACGTCAGCAGTGGGTAAATACCTCTGGGTAGAGTTTTACCACTTGTTGAGCTCAGTCTGCCTGCTTTGGGTTACAGCTCCACTGAGAATGATGAATTTGTGCCTGTAACTCATCAGTTCCACCCAAAACAACAACTAGGTCCTAGGTTAAAGCATAGATGAAGGTGGCTGTGTGTAATAACAAGAACCTTTGCCCTGAAAGGGATATGGCATAAGCAAAGAGAGGACATTGGCTTGTAGTAAATGGGTGATTGAATAGCAGGAAATCAAAAACATCTTTGGAAACTACATCTTAAATACGGGGATGTTGATATAAAAGTGAATTACCGAGTGTAAATTTTGGTCATTGCCATGACCACAAATTATAATTATTTGGAGAACTACAGATAAGTCAGGGACTTTCCATGCCATTTCAAGGGAGGCCTCGAGCAGAGTCAAAGGGAAACATTATATGAGAGAACCTAAACAGAGGATTTTGGTTACTTGCTCAAGTCTGTAAAATTAGCCAGTGGCACAGATAAATATTAGCATTTAGCCTGGCTCTTCTCCTCATTTTCAGTTCACTGAATAATCCTTCCTTGGGTTTTAATGTGAATCCACCAAGAAACATCTGTTTTGATTGTTGTAGTTTAAGCAGAGATTTATCTTTTCTTCAGGGTGACCGAGGACCAGCCGGTGCACCGGGAGTGTCAGGGACACCGGTAGGTACAGTCCTTAAAGAAAACTCAGGTTTTTAGAAGCTGAAAAAACAGGTCAAGCAAGGTGCTGAGCACTGTGGAACACCAGTGCTTGGCTTATGCTTTACACAAAAGTATGAAGATTATGAGTTTTCCCTAGAGAAATTAGAGTTTTATTAGCAGCAAGGGTTCATATTATTATTAAAATGACAAAAGTGAGTGGAGTGAATACATGATAAAGCTGGAATTTGAAGCTGCATATGCTTAGTTAAGAAATGTGAGATTCCTCTCATTGCCTCTGTTTAATATAGATAAAGATGTGTTTTGTGTTCCTGAGCATGCACAAATTTTTGAGCATCTTTCTATCACAAAGAAAAATCATGAACATGAGTTATTGCAGTCCATGAGGATCTGCATATCAAGTTGATCAAGCATTTGCTTTAGGGGAATTCTTTGTCAGCTATTTACATGTGGTATTCAGAGAAGTTTCTGAAAGTCATCAAGAAACTTTGATGTAGGTGAAAGTAAAAGTAACTAATGATAAATTGAAATTATAATTATTCATTTGTGTTCCTAAAGGAAATGAAGATATTAGATTGCATTCATAGTTTAATAAAAAAGTTTATCCATATTTCAGGAGGCAATATGGAGTTATTTATATGCAAATAGATTTATTATTAAATTTTGGCAGCTACCAATACATTCAGGAGCTTTAATTATTAATATGTGTTTCATGAAATAAAGAGAAGTATGGGTCTACACACTCCCCTTTCCATTAGTCACTGATTTCATCTATTTGCTGTGAGTTTCAAGAGAGATCATCTTAAATAGCCTAATTTCACTGGGTTTTCCTAAAAAAATTATACATTTTAGGGGAAAAATATTTCTCTGAGTTTTATAGCAAATGTAAGTGTTTCAAAGTTTGTTGTTCTGAAACAGATTTCACACTGTTAATAATAACACTGTAGCTGGTTAGAATGATCACAATTGTGCATTTCCTATTAATTTCCCACTGGATATGTCCCAGGTTGTGAATGCTCTCTATTCAAGTTGGATACGAAATATTTCATGAGGTCCATTTTTCACTGATGAAGCTGCATTATGCTGACCATATTTCATTCTAGTAAAATCCACTGAAATAAAATATTTCCCTCTGAAATAAATTGTTAGCTTTCACATTTTATACTAGGGAGTGTTAATCAAAAAATATGATAAACAACACGTAAGACAATTTTTTTCAGCAGTCTAGGAGAAGTTTGAAACATATCCACCTGTCTTGCTTAAAAAGAATTTGTCTTCCTTACCTGTCATTGTTCCCTAACTGAATAGTGGTCCCTTTTTTCCCATCTGGAAATATAAACCTCTTATTTTTGCTGAGATTGTTGAGGTTGTCAGGGAAGCTTGGACTGAGATCCTGCAAGCATTGCCACCAATACCTATTTCAGCACGAACCCTCAATCCTGCTGTTCCCAAAGTTGTCCCTGGTATTGATGGGTTTGATCCCTCGCTTGCACAAGTCACCTGAGGTTCTGGTCTAAGGATACTTTCAGGAAATGTAGATTCAAGTTGTTAAAAGAAGGGCATCCTATAAAAAAGAGGCTTTTAAAATCAGCATTTAAATTATGTCTGTCATAAGAGAGAATTGTGAATTCTGGCAGACTGAACATAAAATGAAAATAAAAGTGGCAAAAAGATAGCATGAAGAAAATCTGCAAAAAAGCATTAAGTCAGTAGGTAAACTCACACACACACATGCACACACACACAAAAAAATCAGGACTATAAAATACCTGAAGGAAAAAAAAATCTTGATTTTACATATGCACTGAAAAACTTTGATCTAACTGTGACTTCTCAAGATGGAAATCACAAATCATGGTGCTGTAAAAGAAAATTTCATAAAAGCATCTCAGTATTCAGGAAGGATAAACAAAACCAAGCAACTGAGTCACATTTAACACAAGAGCCTGTTCATTAAATACAACAAAAATCTGCTAAAATATTTATTTTTCCTTTCTTAAAGAATTAATGAAATATTCTCTTTCTTCAGGGAAAGCCAGGATCCCCTGGGTCCCCAGGGTTGCCAGGAGAACCTGTAAGTACTGATTTGAGTTCTGGATTCTTATGATAGCAAAAAAATATTTCAGGCACCTAATGCAAGATTTTTTACACAGATTTATACGTGTGTTTTCTTCTTTCTCAGGGTGAAAGAGGACCTATAGGAGTTATAGGCTTCCCTGGTCCAGAAGGTCCACAAGGAAAACCAGTAAGCAATTTTATACTGAATATATATTTTTTTTATAAAAGGATGAGTTTTAGTTTATCAGAATCAAAAAAGAAAGGACATTACATCTTGTTTTGTGCTACAGTAGGTAAAATGTGAAGAACACACAGATCTGCAGTGCTCAATATTAACCATCCAGAAAAGAATTCCTGGAATTGTGGTGTTTTAATAGTTAATGTTACTGAGATGTTGCCTTTAAAGGTCTTATGAAGGTCATTTGGATCTTTTTGAGATAAAGGTTCCTCTTGCACTTTTTCCAGGGGGAGAATATGAACCGAGAACTTAACACAGCGAGTAAAGGATGGGGTGACAGAACAGGTTCTCAGTTTCAGTTTAGATAGAGAAGCATATGTTTCAAGACTGAATAAACTTTGTGACTCTTCTGTATACAGGTGATGTAACAGTGCAGCTGAGGCATTTAGTGTTCACTTAAGAGATGTCTAATCTGATGTAATAAAAGTGTGACAGCAGTGTAGTCAGCACTGTCTGAGCTGGTTTTAAAAACCTAGTTTATATTCTAGAAGGGGTTCAGCAAGGGTAGTGCAGGACTCATTATCTCGCCTGAACTCTGGTGTTTTGGGGATGAGCATGAGCAGCAGACCTTTGCAGCTTGACAGCACATCTCCACATTACACTTCTGCCTTGAAAGAAGAGACAATTTCTGTAGCTACAGCAGCAAATTAGCCCAAGATACCTAATCTGTGCAAAACTTTACTTTGTAGTATATGAGGAGAAAGAAATATTCCTGATGTCTCTGCTCATGCAAGTCATCCCTTCTCACTCAGTGAAACTGCTGCGAGTTTGCTATATGTAGAGATCCATAAATATCCTGCTAAAATAAACACTTCCAGATCATTTATCTTGCAATTATCTGGCACTTTGCAATTGTTAATACACTCTCTGACATTATTTTGGACCTTCAGTCTGTAGGATAATGTGGGCCTGGCATAGTTTCCAGCAGGTGCTATAGATGCAACCACCTTCCCTGGGGAAGGAAATAGCTTTATCCCAGGACACCAAAACTGTGCCATGCTGCAAGTCCTAAGGACCAAAGAATGGATCCGGACACGTAACAGTAAGGCATAATCTCTGTCTCAGCAGAAGAGTAATTCGGCACCAAGGCTAATATCTAGAATAAAATAAATCTCTCCTGTGGTTATCTTATGACTAGCTGGGACTGAAAAGGTGCATGTCCATGTCCACAAATACTCCACATTTGCAAAATTTCCCCGTAATTTTTCAGTTAAATTTGGATACTCATTAGATTTGATGCACATCTTGATGCTCTTTGTATTTCTATATTGTAGCCATACAAACTGCTGCTTCTGCAGTTTCAGAACATTTACTGATATGGCACTAAACATTGAGCTTTACCCTTTAAATTTTTAAAATACATAAACATATTAATTTCTTTTTCCTAGGGAATCAATGGAAAAGATGGATTGCCAGGTCCTCCGGTAAGAAAACATTCTTGTATTTTATTGCTCACAGAAACCACAGCTTCTAGGCAGTTGCTCTCTGTTCTGCTAACACATGAATACACAAAAAAGCCTTTATTTGATAAGTTCATCTTTCTTCAAAAATCATTTTTCAGGGTGCTGTGGGGAGACCAGGAGACAGAGGACCCAAAGGAGAACGTGTAAGTCCCTATTATGGTTTGGTTTTTTTTTTCTTTTTACTGAGCATCTAAACACCTCATCAGCACCTATTATAGGCAAAATCAAGAAATTCAAGCTGTCACCTAGACATCTAAGAGGTTTAGTCCTAGACAAGGAATTAGAGTTGATTTGGCTTCTGCATTTAGAGGAAAAACACACTTTATAGACTTTCTAACAGTTGGCCAGGACAGTGTAAATTGATCAATAGGCTGAAAATTGGAAAGCAGATAATCCTGTTGCGCTGTTATCAGACTTTGCAAAAGCTATGAACTTGCCCTGATCCCATCTTTTCTATATCACAAACACAAATCATGTATTACATAAAACCAGCTGGTCACACTTAGGCAGCAGCAATGCCAGTGCAATACCTGACTGCTTCCCAAACTCTTCAGACAGTTCTGTTCATGGTAACAAGGCCATGGTGGGCTGGAATGATTACAGAAGGTGAGAGATGAGGTTATATGTTTATACATATATATATATATATGTGATGGCCTTGTTATAATGTTTCTTAAAGTGCTGATGTTCTAATCAAATGAATACCACATTTAGTTGATTAATCGGAGAAGTATCTCCCAGTGTAATCTGAAAAAGGAAATTCTGCTTTATGAGCTCGAAGAGACATGAGGGTTTAACAATTATTACAATTATCCCTTACAAAATTAATTGTTTATAGCATTCTGGTTTTGCCTTTAAGTACACAGGCCTACATCTGTGAGAGAGATTGCAACAGTTACAGAAAATAAAGTCAAGGTTTTCAAGCACCCATTATTATTACTGCTGTACAGCATGCTCCTTCAGTCTGAGACCAGCTATTCTAGTTACAGAAAAGAGGAGCACCAAAATTGGAAGGACAGAATAAAACTCTTGAGGTTTTCTTGTCTAATATAAGAATGCCCTCACAGAATCCATTTTAAGAAGGAATACCTGGCTGAAATAATCTTACCTTGGCTGAAATAACCTTATATATCCTTTGAGTGACTAAACACTGCTGTTATTAATACTTAATAAACTGAATGACAAACTAGCTGAAAACTTACGTTATACCAATCAGTTTTCAAAGATTTTCAACAGATACCAGTACTAGTGGCTGGCTCATTTATTGCTGTCATCTGCATACTTTGATCACAGACTGTGAACCTGCTGGACTAAAGCAGGTAGAAACTCAGGGAAAACAGAAGTTCCTTCTGCACAGAATTTGGTACAAGACAAAATACAAAAGATACAAGAGCACTAGAAAGCGGAAGGGCTGAATAAATCAGCACCTTTGACAGAGATCAGAAAACACAAATGTCCTGAGTTTTGTACAATTCATAGTGGAGAGTTTAAAGAGGAATCTGGAGGAAGACATGACCCAGTTTTATACATTTTTACAAGGACCTTTTTCAAAACACAAAGGAAACACTGCAGGCAGTTTAAAAAATTCTTGTTTGAAAAGTTGCTGTAGAATTTGATTTGCCTTCTACACTTTGGAAACCTATAAAACGTGATTGTTTAGAAGAAAAGGTTCAGCTTCACACTGCCATAGCACCATGGTTCTAGAGAAACCTGCCTTTTTCTTTAACTCTAGTAGAAGAGCTATCTATACCTACTCTGCAGGGTTATAAACCCAAAAACTTACATATCACAGAATCGTGGAAAGGCCTGGGCTGGAAGATATCTTTAAAGATCATCAAGCTCCAACCACCCTGCCCTGAGCAGGGACACTTCCATGAGACCAGGTTGCTCTAAGCCCCATCCAGCATGGCCTTAAATATTTCCAGGATTGGAGCATCAAAAGCTTCTTTGGACAACCTGTTCCAGCACCTTTCCATCCTCACAGTAAAGGATTTCTTCCTAATATCTCATCTAAACCTACTCTCTTTCAGTCAGAAGCCATTACCCCCTAGTCCTGTCACTACATGTCCTTGTTAAAAATTCCTCTCCAGATTCCTCCTAGGCCCCCTTTGCACACTGAAAATAGAATAACTAAAATTTTGTGTAAATTAAAACATAACATAGTAGGCTTCTAAGGAAAGTTACAGGAAAAACCCTGGTGTCTTTTGCCTGTGTGAATTTGAGAACATAAGTTATACCTATGCCATAACTGACATTTTTAAATCCTTGTACAATGGCTAAAAACTTTCTATACTTAAGTTCTATCCTTGAAAAGTAGATTATAGAGTCAAGCTATTCTTATTGTCATTGACTTCATCTTGAAGTGCAGGAAAACAAAATGTATTTCTAGAGATAAGGTTCAGCTGTAAATCATATTCCCTGCATAACTCAGTCTATTTCTGAACAGGCAAGAACTTTCTCTTTAGCATTCTTGAGTGACTTTTCAGGTTTGTTCCACTATGTGCGATGTTTTTTTCTGCTTTTATTTTACACAGGGAGACCAGGGTATTCCAGGGGACAGAGGTCCACAGGGTGAACGAGGGAGACCTGGCCCATCAGGAGAAAAGGGGGATGTAGGTCCTGTTGGCCCTCCTGGAGACAGAGGCTATCCAGGATCACCAGGTCATCAAGGTCCCCCAGGTTCACCAGGACCCCCCAGGGTTTCCAGTAAGTAAATACAAGTTCACCTTAGTTGCTTGTGAATTCAGAAAGTAAGAAGGTAACTTGGGCTGAGCAGTGGAAATTCAAATGAGCAATACCACAGTATTAGAAAAATTATGGTTTCTCTCAGATGATTTCAGTGTTCAGCTAAGGCAGAAAAAAATGTACCCAGATGATGAGGCAGTTATTTTTAATTATTTTTCAAAACATCTCCTGTGGATAAACTTTAATTATTTATTTCTTTCATTCCAGCATATCAATATGGCTACTAAGTACAGTTAATTGTCTCATTTGCCATAAGATTAAGAGCTAAAGTCTGAGCCTTTGCAACTGGGAAAGAAAAGGAGGCAGCCAAAATTGATTCTCAGTAGAGGAGAAATCAGCATTTAAAAAAACAGTGAAATGCTGCTTGGCAGTTGTAGATGTCTTGATTTGTCTGCACGTGCACACAGGCACACACATCCATGTTATGTGGATGTGTTATCTTTTTTACCTCAATCAGATCAGGTAAAGCTCTAAAACACTTTTATTGAATAGTGAAGTTACTGGTGCTGTGGTTCTGTTCTGCTCAGCTGTGCATCAAAGCAATTAGTCCCTAGGGCAGGTGAGAAGCTGGCAGATGCTATGCAAAAGGAAAATAAAGCAGAGTGGTGTCACTGGACATCCTCTCTGTCTTGTGCAAATAAATTTCCATACTCACCACATCCTGGTCATCTTGGCAGCAGGCACTGCTTCTCCCACTTCATGCCATTAGTGTCTTTACAATATTATAACGTAATTGCAGTAAAGTGGCCTTTGCAGTTAAGTAAATAACACAAATATATTAAAACACTTATTTTTTGGTGAAAGATTTGTATTCTTAATGCTAATTTGAGCATTTCTTATTTTTGTAGTGTCCTCTGTGTGTTCTTTCTGATACATATCACCTTCCTTTTTCCTCATCAGGCTGATGCAATTTCACTTGAAGAAATAAAAAAATATATCAGACTAGAGGTTCTTAAGGTTTTTGAAGGTAAGAAAAGGAAGTATTATACAACTAAATCTGAAATTCTGCTCTAAATTTCTTTGTCATCTAACTTACATTGGACTTAGCAGCTACCTCGTTGCTGTAGCTATGTTTAACAAGTCTGCTCTACATTATTCTGTTCAAACAATTAGAAATTGCAGTATCTGTTAAACAGAGTATATCTTTATGTAAAAGATTAATGCTGAAGGGTAGTCTGCTCCAAATCAAAATAGCAAACATAAGTATGTATCATTGTAGGTACATACATGTATAGTGTATTACTGTGGACACGTTTATTTACAAGATACCATTAAGATATCGAAGTGTTACTAAAGCAGAGACCATAGATATACCTAATTATTTTTCCTGCTTAGTGGCTGACTGTCTAAATGAGAGAAAGGCTTGATAGCTTTCAGTCACATAGGTCTAAATTGCTGTACAGTTTTCTCAGCAATTCTCCCTGCTGAGCTCCAGAGCTCCCTGTCAGACCACCATCTTCTGGCACAGTTTTAGGGAAGAACCAGATTCAGCCAAGACCTTTGTACTATGTATGGTTTCTTGGATGAGTCCTTACTCTGAAAAGGAAATATTTTTCTTCCCCAGCATTCCCTTGGTCATGGTAGAAAAGCTGTGATTCGGATAAGTTTCTCAAACAGGATTGTTCTTGAATACTCCTTAACAGTAGCTTCTCTTCCATTGCAAAATACATTTCTTATGTCTTCAATATGCTCTGTTATTCTGTCTTTAATATTTGTAGGTAAAAAAACATCTTTTAGGGATAAAGCAATTATATAAAGCTTACGACTTCTTAACCTGTTCAGGCAGTTTTTCACTGGCTATCATTTTGTGTATTATTATTTTTCCCCAGGGTGCTACCCCTGAGGAGGTCAACCTACTATGTATTTCAAGAGCATTTTATTGAGTGCAGTCACCTCCTTTCCTCATTCAGATAGGATGGGAACAAGTATGTAGTCTATTAACAGAAAGAAAGCATTAGAAGGTGCCCTGCCTTCAGGGAAGAATGGAGTTTTGTCTTCATAGCTATTCCATTTTCTACACCTCGCTGGTGTTCACACAGATCTTCCAGTTTGGGCACTCTTTCATTTTGCTTACTTTCTATCATCTTCTTTCTTTTTTGTTTGATGTCCACTCTCCTCTTCTCTATTCTAATGTTTTTCTTAAATCTTAAAACCCCGCCACAGTAAATACATGCTAAATTGTGGAGTGTTTAGGGGTTGAATCTGGTATAAATGAGACAGAGTCAAGGTTATTACCTATTTTATCTACCTCTAAGGAACACTAAAATGTTACAAAGGGCACTTTATCCCACCAGCATGAACATTTCTCTTCTGAAATATCTGCAATTAATAATCTTTGCTGAGCACTTTCAGGTTTTTTACAACTTTTTTCAGGGTTCCAGCACATTATAATACTATTGTTCACAGTATTTAATCTCTGCTTTGCAGCTTAATTTGAGTTACAAACATATAAGGTAGCCTTCCATCAGTGTGTTAAGTACTAATTTTTCTGTCTCTGTGTTTTAAGTACTTCCGTCAGAAGCAATTTGAAATATTGGGACACATTAGTAATAGAGAGTAGTAATAGAAATTTTAAAACAAATTCATTCTGATTATTTCTAAGGGTAAAGACTCAGACATGAATCTGAGTTGGAACTGAAGGTCTCAATGCTTACTGGAGCATTCAAGACCTTGACATTAAGAGTTAAACACTCTACTTACAGGAACTTTATCTGGGGCTTTGGGACTTTTCCTCCTTTTTTTGTTGGCAGATTTCTTACCCACTTCTTCTTTTGTCTTTGATTAATGAAGAAAGGATGGCTCAATTTGTATCCCAGCTGAAGCTGCCTGCTGCAATGCTTGCCTCCCAAGCTCATGGAAAACCAGGGCCCCCCAGGAAAAGATGGGTCACCAGGGCCACCAGGAAAGGATGGTTTGCCAGGGCCACCAGGAGAACGTGGAATTCAAGGTAGGAATTCCAAATAATGTTCTTTTTAGTTGTATCTTGAAATCCTTATACACTTGCTAATGATTATTAAATTAGCCAGGATTACCTATATAGCTTTCTAATTATTAACTTTTAAACTTATGTACTTATGTTTTTTCAGACCACATCTAAATATTAACCCATAGTAAATGTGTGGATTTTACTGATTAAAAAACCCTAATCAGTGCATTTTATTCTAATCAGTTATAAAGCTAATTATTTACAGATATTTAAATCTGAAAAAACTACCGTAGCAGGTTTTTTTTTTTCTACAAATTACTTGAATAAGGAAGACAAACAATGCCAGCACTCTAGATATTTCGATCCAGCTTCATATTGAGAGACCATCTTATTTAAGAAAGAAAATTTGATCTCCTTGTCTGAGTGCTCTCAGCTTTGATGCTAAGACAATAAAGGGCAGGAAAAACAGAAGAAAAATATTCTTCTTTAAGAAGCAATGAAAACTGAAGTATTACCAAATGAATTCTACTTACAGTGAAGGAATTTAAAAAAAAAATCAGAGTTATCAGTTTTTCACTATACCCCAAACAGTAATTAGACTTAGACAGTATAGGACTCTCATTTCTGTGAACTGTCTTTTACTGCAAAATTAGCTTTGAGGGATCAAGGTTCATTGTTGTGCTCTACTGTAGAGTCAGCCTTTCAGAGATCAAAAGGAAAAGGAGAACAGACTAGAAGGAAAAAAGAATTTATAGATGAATAATATTTTGTGGGTGGGTAACGTGTAATTTTCAGTTTATCTGTAGGTAGTTCTTTATTATCTTTTGTTAGTTTGGTCTGCTCTGGAGTCAGAGCAAGTCAGACTGGAATGAAGAACATGACAGCAAAGCTGAAGATGTGTGGATCCTAAAGCTATCAGAAGAATAAGGACTTACTAGCATTGATAAGCGCAAACCCCTGACAGAAGCTTGAAAAATGTGATGAGCTCAGAATGAGAAGAACAAGAATAAAGGATCAAGGAAAACAATAAAAGGCTTAGACTCTTACAACACTGACTTCATCGTTACCTAAATACTCAGATCACTGCAAATAGTCACCTTCAATGTCAGTGCCAGATTGTTCAATGGTGATGTGTGTACTGGACAGTCTCAGATGCTTCTGGAAAGTGAAACTTTGCACTAGATTTCATTTCCAGCTAGTGAGCATCAAGACTAAAAGATTATAGCTATGCTTGAAAAAAATCAAAAAAAAAAAAGCTGCTTTTCCATACCTTATGCTTAAGTAAAATAGTGTCCCATGTACACAGGATTTGCCTGTTTTACCAATTTGCTCAGTACCTGTTTTTGATTAGTAAAAGGTAAGCTAAATGAGAAGCCTTTACTTCTCTGATACATCAAAAGATATACAAAATTACACTTCCAAGGAAAGAATACCAAAAGTTTACCTTGCCTCTTTTTTAAACTGTGAAGAAGAGACTGTCCTGTAAGAGGAGCACACTTAAAAATACCCTTCATGCCTTCCTCACTTGTGCCTGTGCATGTTACTGCTTTGTGCCAAGAGTAAAAAGAAATTCAAATCTCTGAGCAGTTTGAGAAGTATCCTTTTATATTCCAGCTTGTCTTCAGCCATAAAATACATAGCAAACAAGACTTCTTGGAGAAGCACATTACGTGCATGTGTGGCTGAGCCCTTCAAGGTAGCATGCTGTGTGCACAGGTCCTAATATTGACTGATAGACACTTCTTATTATATTTCTCACTTGGCTGTAGCCCAGATTGCCAACTCCAGGGGTTTGCTGTGTGCAGTAATATGTGTCTGGGCTAGCAGAGGGAGCCTCTTGTCCCACACAGGCAGTGAGAATAAGTACATGCTTTTGGCAAGCAATTAACAGGACCTCTGTGAATATGTCCTGTTTGTGATGCTGCATGCAAAGCCTGCTAGAGCCAGCCAGCTGGAAAGGCAGATGCTGCTGTGTGTCTGGAGAGGCGCTCAACTTCATTTGTGGATCCACACGGGTCCCTCCATACACCTTGAGTGTGGTGCCGGTTTCCCTGGAAACTGATCAGGAAAGATTTAGCCAGATTCCGACAGAATCTCCTTCTGCACAGCAAACTAATTGGTAGAAGGTTAAAAATACAGATACTAATTTTTGGAAGTGTAGGCATGGTTTTCAAAAAGTGTATTTAAAGAATTGCTAGACTCTTATGCATAGAGTCATTTCCTTCTAAGGAAGTCCAGAATTTTTACCTGCTGGCCTTCAGCAAGGTTGTTCATAGTGTTCCTCAGATCCTCCCCAGTTGTTCAGGTAGACATAATTTATAGGATGGTCTCATCAGAAATATAGCATGCAAGCAAAATATAATGAAGAATTGCAACTTCAATTATGAAATGCATAATTGGTATTCAAATAGCAACTGGAAGATTTTCATATGTATATATATATATTTATATTCATTTCAAAAATAACCAGCAAGCTGATGCTCTGAGGCAGTACTAATGGTAAAATGTACAGCATTTCCTTAAGGGAGAACAGAGGGACTTTACTCTGTATGAGTTTTAAGGCATGTTAATATCTCCTGGAGAATTAGAAAGTTTATTTCAAGACTTTACAAACAAGATATATCAATGTTATCCACCTGCAAATAGTCAGTCAGCTTGTCATGTGTTAGAGGGTCTAGCTCAATTAACTACACTGACCTAACAGGTTTTTGAAAATTGTAATATTAAGTGAATTTTGATCCATTAGCTGAAATGCACCTTGGGATGATTTAGCAACCCAGAGATGCTTTATGTTAATATGACTTGATTTTTTTTTCTCAATAGAGAAAATATTACATCCTAGTTAAAATTCACTCTTTTATCAAATTATAGAAATTAGTTTTTTATAGGTCCTCATAACTTGTGGTAGTCTCAAGGAACCAAAAAAAAAAATAGCTCAGCTCAAAAATTAAAAATACCATGCAATGAGTAGTGAAAGCTCCTTCTCTTTATTGCTAATTTCTGTTGTAAAGTCTATGTCTCTTATTATAATTATTAATTTGTCTGCTGAAAGCATGTAGAAGCCGTGGCTGACATAAGGAACCCATTTTAGTGGATGTTGTCTAGACACAGTCACTCTTTTGAAATAGCTGCACTGGTTTCAAGAGATAACTCCTGCAAAATGTTCTCTGCTGTGGAGGTTAAAGTTAACCTGTTTTCTTTGATTTGAAACCCAGCTGCTCCCTCTCAGGTGAGAGAGCTGTAACACACAGAGGGAATTCAGAACATGTATTGGTGGCTGGATGAAAGGGCTTCGTCTTAGCACCCTCTCTGTTGCTTTGCAATCTTTTTAAGAGCTCAGAGTATTTGCACAGTAAAACACTGTGGATACTTTGGTCTCATTGGTCCCAGTTTTGGTAATCTCTTTGCCTTGTATTTGTATTAAGAACCTCAGATTTCTCTAGATACTTGACATGTTAGTTCCAGGTGCTGCATTGTCCATGCTCATAGAAGAGGGTCTCCATTATAGAGGTGGAATACTTTCTGGAGCAGCTGAAATACCTTTTACCTCTGAGTTCATGGACATGAACTTGTGTCATTTCCATGCACACCGAGGGTGTAGTGGTAGTGACACTTTTGACTGTGATGTTGTGGGGAGCATCAAACTGGGAGCTGAATTCCAGCTGTTGCTACTCACCTATGAGCAAAAGCTTATCTGTTTGAACACAAACTTGCTTATTTATTTGAACACATACTGCTACCAAGTGTTTACCATACTGCCCATGTTGGGTACATGTTTATAATAACAGAACTTTGGGGTTGCAGAAATCACAACAAAACTTCTGGAACCTAAGTGAAGGGCTCTGCTAAAACAGTTACCTTTTGAGTAAAGCAGGTGCCTCTTACTGGGATTGTAATTCTAGCAGGAAAAGTAGATAGCAATTTCTATGTGCCTTTACGTCAAAAACAATAAATCAAAATCTGATGTATGTGTATGGTAATATTTTCCTTTGATTGTGTATGAGTCTGTCAGTCTAAGCTCAGAAAAAAGGTGATATTATCCTCTGGAGATGTAATCATGGCCCTGGTTCTGAGCAAAATATACCTCATTAAAAATCATATATTTTTCTGCCAGAATGACACATTACACTGTTCACACTGTTTACATATAAGTCTGTTTATTATATTCTTCCATTCTATCAAATAAAGCCTTATTGTTAGACAAGATATTTAGGAACTTTTGTATTACGCTTCAGTGCTAGCAGAACTTGCCTGCTACCCTGTACAAACTACAACCTTGCATGTGTATTTGCAAACAGCCAGTAATGGTTTACCATTACTCTGGACCATGTATTTGCACTGGCAGGTTGCTTTTTGTCCTATTGTGGGTTTTTTTTCCTTATTGTCTTGGATTCAGTGATGTTTACAGGATCATTCAGTCTATCTCAGTCATTTTCAATTATGGTGTGTCAGAGACCTACAGTAATGCTTATCATGGAGACTGTAAATATGGTATGGTACCTTTGATTTCTCTCTCTTCTCCGTAACTAAAGAAATGTGAAACAAATGATTAGTGGTAGCACTCCTATGTAAAATTGCAGTTAACTGGTTTTGTAGTG
This sequence comes from Petroica traversi, assembly GCA_025920805.1. Classification (NCBI taxonomy): domain Eukaryota; kingdom Metazoa; phylum Chordata; class Aves; order Passeriformes; family Petroicidae; genus Petroica; species Petroica traversi. The sequence goes on along the minus strand of JAHLSL010000046.1, from coordinate 8,887,348 downwards.
AGAAATACATTGTAACTGTCACATTTGTGACTGTGAATTACAAAACTTTGAGAAATATAAAATAAATAGGATGTGTAATGTATCCTGTGGTTGTATGATTGAGCTTTTCAAAAAGTAGCAATACTACGAGTTGCACAAGATTTTTCAGAGCAAACCAACTTTATATAGCTGTAAATACTACTATGGTCAGTGGCGAGTAAATCCAAAATTCAAAACCCAATACAAATGCTTGCATATTACTTTTCCTTAATCTTTGTAGCTCGTGCTCGCATATGCCTTGTACAATTTTGCTTAACACAACTCAGTGACCAAAATGCATGATTAATTTAAATTTGGGGCTCTGTGAGGTTTTAAACTGTTGGATTCCTTTAGTTATGTTATGTGTGGCACTCTGCATGCATTTTGTAATGTTTTTACCTCACTGTAATTTCCTTGCTGTGGTGCTGAGAGGAGCAAGATGACTGATGCTCTGTTTTGAAATCTGGAATGATTGTAACAGACTTTCTACTGAAGTGTATAATGAGCTTGTGTGTAGCAGAAAGCCTGAATACTCCATTCCTGCTGCATTGTGTCTGTCCTAACAACCCTGAATTGGTACCCTCAGCCCTCAAAGTAATTTCCTTCTGGAATACTCTGTAAGGTAGCAGTGTAGCCATAGACCACAGCACACTGATAAGACAGCCTCTGCCATCCACCTGCCACTGCCAGTTAATCTTCATGAGACATCAGGTGGATTGACAAAGCTGTGCTCTTCTTTTTTAATTCAAACTCTGTTCTTCACAAGAGGAACAACTCAATTCTTTATTGTATGGCACAAGTGATGCTAAAAATATACTGATCCCTGAAACAAGAAGATTTTAATTCCAAATGTGACCAGAAATCAGCAAATTTATCTTAAACTTTTGTCACCTTACATGTCAGCATCTGAGGTGCTGAGGACAAAAGAGGGCTTCCTTGTAAGCCCTTTTGAAGTAAGGGTTTGTGGCAGGTGTCTCCTGCATAATAAAGGTGGATTTGTATATGGGTCCTTAACTTGAAATAACAACGAAAATATTTTACCAATAGCAACAAGTCCTCTGCTCTAAAGCAGCCAGAGTGTTTCCAACTAATGAAACTTTTTAAAAACAGTTCAAGGAAAAAGAAGCAGGAGTTTGACATGGGTTGCAGCACCTGGGAAGGTGGAAGCCATTTAGATAAATGCAAAACGATCGCCTGTGAAAAAAAAGGACTCAAGAATTCAAAATATCAATTAATCACAAATTGTTAATGATATGCAGCTACTTTCATCAAAGTAAACTTCAAACCCAAAATCTGAACAAGCTCTAAAGATGCCTCATTCCATGTGAGGGCAGCTGGGCAACACTGGCCAGGGAGTGGGTCTTCTCTCACATGCAGGGGAATGTCTAAGCATAAAACCACCAGTTTACAGTTTAAAAAGTGCAAGTGTAAGGATTTATGGAGAACAGAGATGGTAAAGTTTGCATTCAGCTCTAGAGAAATTTCAGGTAACTTAAAACCTTGGAGAAAGGTCCAGCTAGTGAACAATGCAGGAGTCCTTTGACAGATGATGTAACAGTAACTGCTAGAAATGCTCTTATTTTCCAGAAGGAATTTATAAACTTAAGAGCTCTCTCAGGAAAAAAAATTAAAAAACAAAAACAAAAACAACAACAACAAAAAAAAAAAAAAAAACACAAAACAAAAAACAAAAAAACTCCAAAACAAAAACAAAAACCCAAACAGTTTCTGTAAAAGAGAGCTAAGCATGTGCTTTTCCAGTTATATTTGTCTTGGTAATTTTGTGTCAGCAAGATATACAGAAAATCACTACCTAAAATAAGAGGGTGCTCTTATTTTCATATCTTTATTCTGTGTAGGTTATAGAGGACAGAAAGGGGAAAGAGGCGAGCCTGGAATTGGACTTCCTGGTAACCCTGGACCACCTGGCCCTGCAGGTACAAGTCTCCAGATTTATTTCTGCTGTTGCTATTCATGAACTAACAGGCCTTTCTCCTGTTTTTAATGCTGGCTTTACACTCCTGCTTTTCCTACCGAGCTGGGTCATAGCGTGAGGTCAGCCCCACCTGCCTTCTCGTGGATGTGCTGGAGTGATGTCGGTGATGAAATGCAGGGCACTGCACGTGCTCTGGTGAGGACTCTGCTAATCCCCTCTCTGTTTTACCAGCTGCTGGCCTGCCGGGAACACCAGGAACCCCAGGCTCTCCAGGACCTCAGGGGCCACCCGGACCCAATGGGAGATGCAGTCCGGCAGATTGTTATTACCACATGTCACAGACTCGCCCTCGCACCAGCAGGAAATAAAAACCCTCTCCCAAGACACCTGGGTTCACGGTCACTCTTCCCTCTTCCCAATAAGTTAACTTAATTTTTTTAATATTTGATGCATCTTTTTTTTTCTCTTGACACTGCATGGTATACGGATAATTTGTAAGGCACAAAATTCAGCCTTTTTCTAAGTTATTTGCAGTGTCAGAACGGTGACATGGTGTCATATATTTTCCAGAGTGCATTCCATGTGTTGTTTCTCATATTTATTTTGCTTAGAACAGAAAATAGGCCCAAATAATTTTCATAAACTTCTTTCTTCAAGCAAAAAAATATTTTATTATAACTCAAGACATTATGTAGGCCTCCTTATGTAAGCTGGCTTTATTTTTCTTCCTGGTGGTGAATTTTAAATGGAAAAAATACATTTCTGAAGTTACAACGTGTACTCACTCATGGTGAATGCAGTATCTGAGCTGGAGCACTGGGAACTCTGTTTAGATTAAACATTCATGTCCCTCAAGGAGGCTCCAGCACACCTTCTGAAAAGGGTCTGCCAAGCACCAGGAATGCTGCCCACCATTCCACAGTCACATCCAAGCTGGCAAAGAAGGAATCAAAGATGCATTTATGATCTCCTTATCCATCCAACGATGAGCTTCAGACTGACTGGAAAATCACCAGGTGTAGCTCCAGGAAGTGTCTCTCTTGACTGGATTTTATCCCAGCTGGGGTCTTGTACGTTCCTTTAAGGCATGGTTACACCTACCCCAAATATTAAATGCAAGAGGCTGCTGGTGTTGTTCCAGACTGAGACCTGGCATACCTTCCAACCTTTACGTGGACTGAGTAAGGGTACTAAGGCCTGTAATCAAGCTACTGTGCAATTAACTCTGCCTAGAGCAGAGGTGACACTTGCTTTAAAGCAGAGGCTGGTGAGTACATAGTTCAAGAATGGAACTTCACAATCTTGGTGATGGCACTGCTCTCCTCTTCCTCCTGCAATATTCACATGCTGAAATAAGCTTGAGAAGAACATGGAATCTGTAGAGTGCAAAATTCACAGGTCCTATTAACTGGTGACTTCTTGAGTTCAACAGAAATTTGGAAAAAAAAATACAAAACCCTCCTTAAATGATTTACTGCTGAGAGCAACTGCATCCAGTTTTCAGGCATTTAGTAGTGGCTACAGGAACAGCCAATGCCAATGGTAAACAAAACAGAACAATGTGTAGATCCTGTAGAGTCCAAAGTGTTGAACAAAAGAAAAGCTGGAGAAAAATGATTACACAGATGATCCTGAAAAGGAGGAAGTAGGGGTGGCCAAAATTTCCCTTCTGATTATTAGGAAATAGATTATCCTAAGTTAGTCCTGTGGAATTTTGTACAGTGCAATAGAAAGTGAAGGTGCTATTTAGAGAACACAGACATATATAACCTACAACCTCAAAATGCATCTGTAGTACAAAGCCATACTGAGAACTCCTACCCATTGTTAGAAAGTCACTCCCACATCAGGCAGGGATGTAGTTTTGATGACTTTGTGCCTGAGCTGCCAGGGAAATATTCTCAAATTGAAAGTGTTTGGTTCCAAAGGAGCTGTTGTGATACATGAATCTGGCTGACTTCTGGGTTTTTCTTAAAAAGAGTTAAGGAATGGCTGGTGGGAGTCTTTAGCAGAAGATGCACATTGGCATCTGTTCTGAATAGAGTTCCTAGCACTTGCACCCAGAGCGAAGGAGCAAGACGAGAGTGAGAGGTGACAGAGTTAGCCCAGGCAGCAGGGGTGCTCAGGACCCTTTCTGAAAGGGAAAGCACACATCCCTGACACATTCATTGCTTAGGTGTTTGGAGCAGAGAAGGTGCTTGCAGCTAAAGGATGTTAAAGGGAATACAGGGATGGAAGGCTGAGAGTAAACATCTGGGTCAGGAGAGGACAGCAGGAATGAGGACAGCCAAAAATATATGGCATACCATGAAACTGTCTCCTGAAGGAGCTGCGATACACCCTGCAGCTGGGGACAGCTTGAGGGGTCAGAGTGCTTTATCTGTCCCTTGTGAGAATGGGGAGAAGCAGGTCAAAGCCCACAGGTGAACCCAGTCCTCACACCTTCCGTTCTTCTCACACCCCTCATTCCTCAGGAAGCGATGGCTGTCCCTTCTCCAGGCCACTCTGCAGGCAGTGGGCGCCTGTCCCGCTGGGGTGGAAGTGCATTTGGGACAAATGGTCCTGCCCAAGCTTAGCTCAGCACAAGCTGCTCCTGCTGCAGAGCTGCTGTGCCCGTGGGCATGTTTTGGTTTGCTCTGTGGAACTGCCCACCTTTCTGGGCAGACCTGTTCCTCAGAGTGCCGAGGCTGTGGGAGTGCTGGGGATGCAGCAGGAATCGAGTGCTGAGGCACTGACTGCTGTGCAGACCACGGGTCTGCCTGCCCGGAGAGCAGAGCCTTGCACCAACACATCTTGGTGTCTAAACACGACACCAGAGGAGGAACTGCCCCACTTACTGCTTTCCATTCTCTGAAAGGAACTGCTGGTCAGGTATCTTGCATGAACATCTTCTCCTTTTTTTTCTCTTTTTTTTTTTTTTTGGTTACTTCTCTAGTAATTCCAATATATGTAATAATCTGAACAGTTTTTACTTCATAAGTTAATTTTGAACTTCATTTTCTGTGATAATATTGAAAAGGGTGCTGTCTTGAGGTAGTACCTGCCTGACTTGGAGGTTCCCAAGCAGCCCCATCCTGGAAGGCTGTACATAGACCATGCGCCGCACTGGTGGTATCTGTATATTTTGGGGCTTTTAGCTTGCTGAAACCCAGCATCTGTTATCTGCCAGATGCAATTGCTGTATTTTAATTTACTTGAATTTATTGGAAAGCAGAACACTTTTTATATTTGAAGAAGTTTTATTTTTTCATCTATGTTTCCTACAGATGCCTTTTTCTTTTTATAGACTCAAATATAAAGGTCTTTCTAAAATGCATTTGAATGCTTTCAGTTGATTTGCAGGTAACTTTGGTAATTATCTTGTTGCTTTATTTTTACTTTGCTAAAAGCCCACTTTAATTTTCTCGTGTGAGAAAACGGGTATTTTTTTATATGGGCTATCTCAATACCTATTTTATGATGCCACATTCTTCACTGGGGTAGAACAGAGTTAATCCCATCTTAGCTTTACTTCACACTGGCTTGCTCCTACTTTGCATTTTTAGAATTGAAAGTGGAATGTAGCTGGAAACATGTTTCTGCACGGTTTTGAGGTTTGGCCCCTGAAATTTCTTTGCCGTTTCAGTTTGATGTTTTCTTAGTTTTTGGGCAGGAGGCCAGGGAGGGAAGTGAGGGTGCTAATCTGTTTTGCAATTTGCTTTATGAGTTTTGTATCTGTTTTGGGCAGTTCACACACTGCATGAGAAATAAACTGACGTGAGTAAGCACTGCAAGGAAATAAACATGAGGGATTATTTTTTCCAGTAGCATAGGGTCTTTTATTCTGCCTTGGGTTTGTTTACGTGCAACAAGACTCAGAAGTGAAATAACTTTGACAAAGCGTTTTAAACTTTTCTTAAAAACTCTCTAAGCTTTATCCTCAGTTCAGGGTCAAACTATTGTATTTTATGGCAAGTTGCTTTATAACCTATTAAGAACGTGCTGGGACTTTCTTTAAATAGCTATGTACAGAGCTACTCAGTTTGCCTAAAGAAAGTACAGAAACTTGCTGAGAGGGAAGCCTTCCCAAGGCTGCAGCAGACTCCATGGTCTCCGCATGGTGGAATCAAAAATATCCTTTCAGTACAAAGCTTACAGCCCAGGCATAACTCGCCCAGCAGCACAAGAGCTGACCCAGCCATGTGTATTCTTACAGCACAACCATCAGTGTTTCTGATTTTGTTCTTGAGACTGACTTTTTTCTGTTTTCTTTCTTCAAATCTCTTTAGTTTTGCATGGCAGTATTTGCAGAAATACTGCCTTTCTTGGATAATAATTATCAGATAATATTGGTAAGACTTTGTGTTTATTATTATATTGTGTTTTATATATGTTGCAAAAGAATATGTAGTGGTGGGAAATCTCACTTTCAGGCATCATTTATGTCCCCTGCAGTCATGTTTGTCTCCACAGGAGGAGGGACTGACCTATGGTTAGTAAAAACTACAGCATCATCCCATGTACAGTTGGGTAGCAGTGCAGCCTGGCAGTGTTTTGAGAACCAGTATTCTTACCTTAAACTGGATCTGGTTTCAATGCTAAAAGAGCACTGTGATACAGAAACAGGATTGATTATCCATCTGTCCCTTTTGTTTTATGACTGTGAGTTATTACAGATGATAGATATGCGCAGTTTTGTTAAATGAGGTTTTTAATTAATGGATAATCGCACAAAATATTTTGGATCTTCTTTTTCACAAGGGCAAAATGTTATTTTTCATGTCTGTGTATGCTCAATCTTTTTATTTTTTTTTTCTGAAATATTTATATGAAAGTCTTGTAAAAACCCCACTGACTAAATTAATATTTTATAAACTTGTTTCTCCAAACAGACTACATAAAACCAGTCCCTAATCATGCATTTTACCAATGCAGTAAAACTGCTGCTCTAATGAGAGATGTTAAATCAAGAAAAGTAATTCAGAAACCAAAACATTGCTGGTTTGGGGTATGTTTTTATTGAGTTTTTCATAGTTTGTGGATGAACCAAGTCATGCAAATTTTTCTTGAAACCTGAAAAGGCTACTACAATTTGATATTTAAATCACCTCCATGCATGTAGGTGGGTGTAGGCCATGGAGAACAAGTGTAACACTGACTTTGTTGTGGTTGGTATTTAAGTGGAAAATTCAAGCTTCAGGATACCTTAAACATGGTTTTCAAATATTAAACACTATCAAACATTACAGATTCTCGACCAAAATAAGTTTGTAGTTGAAAAGTTTGGCATCTTTTAGCAGTTTTCTTTCTTTGTCTGCTATTCTATAAACATGAATGCATTTAATTACTTACTGCAGTTTTAATGTAAATATATTCTGTCTCCAGTCAGAATGTTTGAAGGATTCTCAATCACATACCTTGTTTTTTTTGCATTCTTTCATTTCTGAATTATATGCAGCTGTCACTGCATGAATCACAAAACATCCTGACTGGTTCTTCCTTCCTTCCTTATATTTTTGTTTTGCAACATTTAAGATTCAGTTCAATGGAAATGTATTAAGTGGATGAAAAATAACTTTTGACGTTATTATGGGGCCATGTATGTCTGAAATAGGATGCTGAATGGAAATGGAAATATTCCACATACTTTCTGTTTGTGACTCTGTCAAAAATGTCAGCCTTTCCTTCTGTGTCAAATCACAAGAGAGAGGATGCAACTGCAAAGGGAAGAAAGGAGAGGCACAAAGCCACAGCAGTGAATCCTGGGGAGCTCAGGGGGGTTTGGCTGAATTTGGGGGGGTTGGATTTTGACCCCAGCTGAAGTCAGGCTGTGTTTCCTAGGCCTGGTGAAACTTAGGGCTCTACAATCCATAGAAAAAACAAACAAACAAAAAAAACAACTAAATGCAAAATCTTGGTCTTAATATGTATATAATGTATGGAAGTTAATATATTCCCTGAATGCAGATAAACTTCCTGCCTGAGAAGGAGATAATCACTTTTATTTAAGAAACTGATTCACTGAACTTTAGGGAACTTTAGGAATTTTCATTTTTCTCTTGCTGCCTAACTCTCCCAGGAGGAAAAATGCTGATGACATTTTAAAGGACTCTAGGTAAAAATTTCACCACTAACTTGATTTTCTTTCTTCCAATTTCATAGTGAGTTCAGAAAGTTTGTTATGTTCATTGTATGAAGCTGCCAGGTTTACTCATCCTTTTGAATGCACAGGGAGCAAGCAAAACTGAACAGGAATAACAAAAAACTGAAATAAATAGGAGGAAATAAAACTGAAGCTGTAGCAAATCAAACAGGTGTAATTTGCCCTAAAAAGTATAGACATTTCTTCTCTACCTGTGACCCATAAAGAGAGGAGATGCCACAACTGCATTTTTTAAGTATAAAGGAAGCAGAGGTAATGTGGCCAAATGATAATGCAGTGATGAGCAAGTCAAGGAAACATATTTCACCCAATTATCTAAGAAATTTAACTACATATGCAAAAATGCAGTGTTTGTATGTGAAGCACAACTGCTGTGTTCTGCCAGGACGAACTAACATGATTGTCTCTGGAAGAAAGTGTTTCGTGAGAAACTTGGTTTCTTGTTCCCTCTGTCCTTCAAGTACCTTCTGTTGATACTTTTCATCTTTGAAGGAGAACAAATTTTGTTGCAAATCTTTGCATGGCTCTGGGTAAACTCAGATCATGACTAGGGTGTCCAACAACACAAAATGTAGTGTAATTTTCATACATTTTTTGGCAGCTCCAAATAGTGCTTTAGAGCTTCTTTGGCTGCAAAAACTTCGGCCTTTGTGAAACTTTCACAGGATTTTTTGGTAACAGTTCATACTAAGTTGCTTGAATCCAGTGATGGCTGAGGCAGAAGACTTATATATAAATTCATAAATTGACTCCATGTGATTATAACCTATAGCTGTGTAACGCATCCATCTCTTAGCTCAGTATTCAGCAGCAGTGTTGTGAATACTTACTAACAGAATGGTAGGGAATGGTGTTAACCCAGCTGGCCTCTGGTCACTAGTGGGGCTCCCCAGGGCTCAGAATTGGGGTTGGTCCTGTTCAGTGTCTTTATCAGTGATCTGGATGAGGGGATTGAGGGCACCCTCAGCTGCCAACAGCACCAAGTTGGGAGAGTGTTGGTCTGCTGGGGGATAGGAAGGCTCTGCAAACTGGGGAACCTGGACAGGCTGGATGGATCCTGAGGATTGCCCCAAGCCATGTGCAGGACCTGAGCCTCAGCCTTGTTGAACCTCATGAAGTTCCATGTACTCACTTTCTCGAGCCTGTCCATGTTCCTCTGGATGGCATCTCTTCCCTCCTGCATGCTGGCTGCACTTCACAGCTTGGTGTCATTGGCAAACTCACTGAGGGAGCGCTCGATCCCACTGTCCATGGCACCAGCAAAGACACTAAACTGTGCCAGTCCCAATGGACCCTTGAGTAACTGGTCTCCACTTGGACATTGATCCCAGCTCTTTGAGTGTGGCCGCCCAGGTCCATCTGTCAAATCCATGTCTCTCCTGTTTACAGACCAGGATATTGTGCAGGACAGTGTCAAACCTTTTGTCCAGATAGATGATGTCATTCCCTCCTCCTTCCTCCACTACCACTATAATCCAGTCAGAGGGCCCCCAAATTTGTTGGCAGTACCAGGTTACAGTCAGACTCAATGATCTTAAAGTTCTTGTCCAACCTAAACAAGTCTATGAACTGGTTATTTTTACAATTTTCTCTGTGTTCCTGCCTATACTGAAGAAACTGAGGAGCTAAAATATGTATTTATCACACTGCAGTTTAACATCCAGAATTCGAAGTGGTGACAGAGATCATGATGGGTAAAAGATGTTCATTAGTCTTCTGTTCAATGAATCTCACAGAATTTTACAATGCTGAATCTAAAGGAGATGAGAACAAAATTTACTTGGGATTCCACTGAGATTCGAGGAACATCTGGTTAGAATTGGTGACACACTGACAGTGGCTTGTGAAACCTCTCAGTCTCTTTGCACTGTGTCTTCTAAATTTCTTTTAAAAGCTTTTTTTTTTCTTTCTGTACCAAGATAGTCAATACATCTTTCTTTTAAATTCATAGTCTTGTATCTATTTCCCAAATCTTTATTTTACTTGAATGTGCTACTACTAAAAATCTCCTCTCTGGTATGTTATGATGCAGTGTCTACCATTTGTCAAGTACCTCTTTTCCATTCTGGTGTAAGATTTGGAATTGAGAATTAGATTAATCTGTGTATCCCAAAAGGACTTACAGTGGGCCTGAGGATGTTTTTTTCTTTGGTTCTTTATTTTAAGTTAAAACTTATGAGTCAGCCTAAAGGCAGAAAATCTGTCACAATCTTGAGATGTCCACTTATTAAGCTGTTACATTGAATTGACTCTCAGTGTTAATACTGTTTGATTGTAATAATTCTTATTTGGGTTTTGCATATGAATATTTTTGCTCCTACATGAGTTTCCTTCCACTGTGGAATTTTATGCGTTTTTCAGACTATATTTTCTAAAGCACTTCACAGTTGTATTTAAATGTGGGGGGATTTGCTTCCTTTGAGTCATATGCATTACATACAGAAAACAATATTTTCATTCTGTTATCAGGTGAGATTTTTTTTTCTTTTCAACACTTTTACACACTTTATAGTTAAAATAAAAGTTTGCTGGTGAAACTACAGGGTTTTTTACTAGTGCTTTATTTGTTCCACTACCTAAGGAATACTTTTGAGGCCTATGCCCTAAGTGAGTAAAAACTGATCTAATTAAAAAACTTTTGAAAATGCCTTTATGTGTTCCCAAGCCTCTAACCTTCTGTGGAATCTTCTGGATTTGTTCCTAAAGAATGAAATTCTTTGCACTTGCCAAATTTGGTGACTTCTTGTGGTATTAATGTAGGAAATCAGGTTTGGTTCAAGGAAGGTTTAACTACTATTTTTTTCAGTAATCCTTTTTGGGGCACACATTATACCAGTACTTTTCCCTTTAGTGTTATCTTACATGTTATGTGCAAAATGCAGGGCTCCATAGATCTTGTTATTTCTCTCTGTTGTCACATGGTAAACAAGTCGAGTGTTTGGAACATGATCAGACAGATAAGGGCTAGGAGAAAAATCAGTGTTTAACACAAGTGTGCCAGAGCTTGTATTGGAAAATTTGGATGGCTAATAATGAAAAGAAAGGAAACATCACATGATTGTTGTCTTGGAAAGAGAATAAACTTCAGAAAGGTAAAGCCAAATGACAAATAGTTTAATTTATACAGAGAGAAACAGAATATCCACATTGCACATTTTCCTCTAAAAACTGAGTATCTAAAAAAGGCAACCTGGGTCAACTAATGGCTGCCTTCTGGCTGTTCTGGCTGCCATACATTAAAAAAATATTTATTAAGTTGGAGGTTTTTAGTCTTTTATAGGAAATTTCATATTTCTAGGACTTAAAATTCTCTTGACAGTGGCTACTAGCTTTTTATTTTAATGTCATATACAAGGAGGCAACCTGAAATGGAATTACAAACTGGAGTCAAAAATGAAGAGGTTATTCTACATGGCAACCCCATGATTGTTCCTTTACAGATATTGGCAGCATAAACGGTGCCAGGGTGGCAGGTTTTCATAAGAACCTCCCACCTGGGTTTCTGTGATTGCATTGAAGAGCTGAAGGAAGTTCAGGGTATTCTGTACAAGACACATGTACAATGAAGTGAATGTGCATGAAGTGTACGTGCTAGAATTTATAAGTATGAAAGAATAGCTACAGCTGCAGTAAATAAAACTATTCTTTTTTTTATTTGATGGCTGAAGACATTATTTCACTGTACATCACACATAGGAATGAAGAAGGGGAGGAGGAAAAATCACAGAAACTTTTTATTAAACAAAATCAAAAATAAAAATAAAAATAGACAAGTACCTCTTATTCCCCCCAAAAGGAGGAGGCAGAAGGCAGCACCTGTGTATTTCTGTTAGCACCATTGTTCCAGCTTGTGTTGCTAAGTACTCCTTTTGGAAGAATGTACGACCACTGCGTTAAAAATTCCTCACTGAGCCCTTGGTTGCAAGGTTTGTCCGTGTGTGTGCGCATCTCCCCTCCATTCGCTCCTTTGTCCTCGGCCGGCGGTGCAGGCTGTAAATGGATGCGGGCACACGGCGGCTCTGGCGCTGCCCGCTCAGGGCCCCTTCATGTTCTTCCCTGCTCGCTGTCCCGCCTGCATCCTGCAGGACGCTGGCTCGCAGTACCCGGGGGGACCGGGGGGCCCGGGGGGCCCGGGAACTCCGGGCTGCCCGGCCACCCCAGGGGGACCTCGGTCACCGTCACGGCCCTCCCTGCCGTAGCTGGCTTTGCCTGGTTCACCTGGAAAAGGGGATGCAGGTCTGAACGCTGGCAGCACACGACTTGCTCAGCAGTAATCGGCTTTACTGAACATCCTGGCCTTAAAGCTGCGTGAAGATGGTTTTTCACTACTCTCAGGGTATTCCCAAGAGGGGTGCCAACTCACAGGGACAATTTTCCTCTACCAGACAGCCAATCTGCAATTCCACAGCCATGAAATTTCAGCCCAAATGCTCTCCAGTTGTACTGGTGCAGGTCTGATGCTGCACAAAGCTTTGCAGGACATTCTACTCAGCCAACTCCCCTGCCAATACCTAGGGCAGAGTAGATGCTACTTTGCTACCACAGAATTTCATTAGCTCACTAGAAAAAAGACATACCAATTTATTTTTTTCCCCACTCAGATGACTGGGGAAATAGATGTATAGATTGGACCTGCTGAGCACAAAAGTAGCTTTTTACTTCTAAATCTTCAATGAAGAAAGGAAAAACTGTGATTTCAGGAAATCTTCCAGTGATAGATTTCCACAGAAACAGCTCTGAGGTACACAGACAACCTTGGGAATCAGTAAATGCCATTTTTTTCCCCTTTTTCACAAAGAGAACAAATTTGAGTCGTTCCTCTTGCTATATAAACACAGAAAAGTGCTGTAGAAATACTGACGGGAATAATATCTTTATGTTCATTCCCTGGCCGCTAGAGGCCAGCTGTGCTTCACCCATCAGCAGGAACATTCCGGGAGCTGTGCTATATAGCACTGCAATCACTTACCGCAGAAATAAAACAATATCCTAAATTATGAGTGGAGATTTTGAAGACTGCTGTGCCTGACAGTGAGATTATCTGGAGGTTATGGTATTTCTTTGTTTATTTTTATACATAATTATATCTGTATGTAATATAAATAAAAGATATATTAAAAGAGGTGAATTTTATTCATGTGTACGTAATTCTCTCCGTTTTTTAATGCTTTCTTTACATTTTTCCTAATCTTTCTACAGTGAGATAAGTGAGGAGGTAGCTTTTTGCTTTTTGGTTTTTAATTCTGATTTCTGATTGAATCACCACCTATGAAGTAAAAATTATGAAGAACTGTAATTTGGGAGTTTATTGCTTAATTGACTCCTTTTATATTTTCAAGGCAGTTTGGAGTATCAGTTGTGAGTAAATTTTTAGTATATCTCTTCTTTTTCCTCACCCTCTTATATTTACCTGGAAGACCTCTTGGTCCAGGATAACCTTTCAGTCCTCTGCCTGGAAATCCTCTTTCTCCCCTTTCTCCTGGTTCACCTAAAGCAAATTCAAGACACATTAGTTACAGTCTGCCTGGAGTATCATTTTCAGTAAGTTCCCTTTCAGAAGTGAACATTAATAAGCACAGAATTCAGCTGGCTGTATGTATTATTAGCACCTTTTAAGGATATCCTGACATGCCCTTGTAAAATGTTTGGGATTTGATTGGGGTTTTTCACCCATTTGAGTCATACTTAGAAGCAGACAGGCTGGAGGGGGAAAGAAACCACCTAGAGGTGGACTGTAAGTACCACATGAATTATGTCACAGCCTACAGAACAGGAATAAACCAAAGTGCCAGGACCTCAGGGTATTTGGGATACAGACTGAGGTTTGTGACTTCTGCAAAACCATACAAGCTCAGCTAAGAAGTAAAAATTCTCAAGTGTTGGTTTTTGAGACAACTAGTGCAGAGGAGAAAATGTGTGGCTGCACAGATGACAGCATTCTGTTGATATTCACATAAGACATTGTTCCAGCTTCATGAAATAAATTTTTTCTCATATAATAATATCATGGAGACTTTCCTTCGCTGGACACCCAGCATTTCTTCAAGCCCATATCTTGCTCAAAACCTGAATCATCTTAGTAAGAGGAAGGTTTTTTTGGTGCTTGGGTTGTGAAGTTCAGATTCTTTTCACTGTTATCTATTCCATAACACTGCGTATATTCCCAGTTGTGAATATCTTATGTTGTTTGGGTGGTATTTTAACCTTTATTTTCATGAAAGTTTAAAGTCACAAGTCTATGCCTAGTAGTATTTAAGTGAGCTTTGTTTTATGCCTCTATGCTGTCTTGCACTGTGATGAGGAAAATTGGAATAGAGTCCTAGGTTTCTGGCTTGCCTGGAAATGGCACAGCAGAAAACAAGGAAGCTGTTCAAGGGAACACAAGAGTCAGTACAAAAATCCAGGTTTTAATAAAATATACAAATGGATACTAGAGGAGGAATCTTATCTCCATGCTTCAGACTAACTAGTCAACAGGGAGATCCAGCCTGTCTTTGTAAATACAGCTACTGCAAGCCCTGATACAGGTTACCCATATGTACTTCTGCTTTTTTCAGCTACCTAACACTGTGGAGTAGTGTTTACTCCTGCTTACCCCAAATGTCTCCCACTTTTTTTTTTTCTATTTCTGAACAGAAATAGTACTTCATTACCCCAGATTGTTCATTAATGTAATTAAATCCCCTTCCTTGAGGCACTTCTTTTTGGCTCTGCCATTGTTGCTGCTGTTAAAATCATCTGAACAGTGTATCTTGTGCTGTGCCTCATGGTTACACTTTGCTGTGTTTCTAGCTCCTGTGTATTATGACCTTATTGAAACCATTCTCAACATCTTCTTCCTGTTCACTTTTATCACATGTCCAAGTACTCTTTTCCCCTCACTCCAGCCTCAGACAACTCTCCAAATGGATGGTGAAAATCAATTGATCCCTGTGACTTCTGTGGAACTCTGGTAAGTACCAGGAACTTCGTGAACAAAGGAACAAAGTGGAGCACTGAGGTTTTTCAGGTTGGCTGCCATGTACCATCATGACAGCTCTTGCACATGAGCATTCACCACTTCCTCTGTTTCTGTAATGGTATTGCAAGGTTTACTGTAAGGTAACTCGGAATTTGATGAGAGTTATGATAGCTTTTTGTTAGTTATGACAAGTATTTTGCTTGTTTTGGGGGGGGTTTAATGCCTGTTTATGTTTTGCTTTTAATATAACACAGTGTAGCCTGCTGTGTGCTGAATCAAATGTTGCATGCCCCATACATCACCATGGTATTTCTGGGTTTTGTTTCTTCTGCAGATTAAACATTACATTGAATTAAAAACAGTAATAAATCTCCAGCAATGATGGAGATCAAAGTTTTGCTTTGTTTGTATTCTATTCCTTCTCTCAAAGGTTTTCCAAATTTTACTTTCAAATAAACCTTGAATCAAAAGTAAACACTCTATTCCAGCAACAGACCAGCTCTGTGCAGAAAGACAATTTTAATTAAGACTTTCTTTTGAGAAAACAAATCAAAATCATAGCTGAATAGAAACTAATACATACACGGTAGTCATAAGACTTTGCAGAAAATTCTACCCTGTAATCCTCTGGAGGAGAATAGAACCTCTCAGTCATGAACAGAAGAGATTAACTTAGATCAAAGATTTTATGTAAAATGTAAGTCAATTTTATTATGGATTTGTCCTTTCTAAAGAATCAATAGACTGGCAGCTGGTGAAAAGATGTTAAATGGCTCAAGTATTATACGCAAATAAAAAGATAGATTATTATCAGTCTCTTGTAATGTGATAAACTGGGTGTGCTTAGAAAAGAAGACTAGATTTTAGTGAAGGAATCGGTCTCTTACACCTACTCTTGGGACCATGAGTCTTACAGAAGTGAGGTCAACAACCAGGCTTAATGGAGGAAAAAGAATCACTGCTGGAATCATACGTGGTTTTTGTCATCAAATGACTTCTACAATGTGAGAAAGGACAGGCATCTGCCCTGAACTCCAAGTAAGCAACTGAGTCAGAGTCCTAACATTGATTCTCAGTCTCATGGACTTTTGAGGTTTTGTGGTTTTTATATGCTAAAAACCAGATTTCTAAACAAGTCTTGCTAAAGCCAGGCCAATGTGCCCTCTAATCACTGTGGTGGCTGACACCACAGTTACAGCAAACAGCTGACATTCCTAACTCAGGATCTCTTTGGACTTTACATGAGTATAGTGTACATCCACAACCAAACCTAGGAAGAGGGAAGAAGCAACAAAAAAACCAAACAAAAAACAAATAAACCAACACAAAAAAACCAAAACTGAAGCAATCACCAAGTGAAAGTTGGTTGGAGAATTTCTTACCTTTGGGACCTTTACGACCAATCTCACCAGGGGGACCTTTGAGGCCAGGCAGGCCACGGGGGCCAAGCTGTCCTGGGAAACCATTTTCACCAGCAGGTCCTGGAGCACCTGGTGGCCCTGGCCGGCCAGGAAGACCTGGAGCACCAAATTCTGGCCTCCTAAGGCTGGCTGCCAGCTGAGCTAATTGTTCTGCAACAAGCAGGAGGACAGAATTAGGAGTAAGTGAACAAGAATGAAGACAATCCCATGATCCCTGAAGAAGAATGTATGTTCTCTGCTACAGGAACTGACATTACACTACAGCACCTTCCTTTTGTACATTGCTTTATACAAAGTTTATTACATATAATGTATTATCTTAGGCATTATTACCAGTGGCAAACTGCATAGGCCCACGTGCAGAAAAAAACTGCAATTTTTGCTGCAAAATAAATTTAATGATTTTAGGTTGAAATTATTCAAATGCATGTAGTTTATTTAGAAATGTCCTTATAATTTCCTATGTCATTTAAATTTCAATCATTGGTAGGAAACTCACTCTTTTTAGAGGCAGCAATTTCATGAGTAAATAGCTGTCTTCATTACTACATGTTAATGCTGTCAAGATCCATTTTTGCAAGAAGGGAAAAGTAGGAGGTCAGTTATGTTGCCTGTTAAATGTTGACCTTCTTTTTCAAAGGAAGGAAACCCTCAAACTTGTGCTTATGAGCTCAGGTTGGAAAAATAACTGAACCTTTTATGTTGATATCTTCTTAAGGTGAATTAGCAGAACCTTTGCTCTAAACCAGGCACAGGATCAGCTTGCCATTCCTCAGGACAGTCTCTGCTGGCTATTCCTTTTGTTCCTTCCCTTTGCAGGACACTGCTCCAGCAGCATAAAAGCAATCCTCTCTTTCCTTAACGCTTCTGTTCTAGACTTCAAATCCATCTTCTAAGCATGATTTAGAAATAACTTTTTCTGGATACAGCCACACAGAACTCCATATGACATCTGCTTTAAAGTCTGCAGGACTTGGAAAGACTAGCTATTTTGTGCCCACAGCTTAGAAATATTAATATGATGTGGGATGGGGTGCAGGGTGGTTTAATCTGAATTAAAATAGGAATTATAGCAGCAGATAAACAAAGAATAGCTCTTGGAGGCAAAGCCTCAGGACCTGAGCTTCATTTACAGTCTTTAAGATGACAAGGTTCCAAGAACCCACTTGGATTGATTTCTATTTCTTTGTTTTTCTCTTTGTTTTTAATATGGCAGCAAGGACAATTATAGGAATTTTCCTATAGGACAGGGGTAAAATGAAGGCAGTCTGAATTTTCCCCATACCAGTGTCTTCACTGTTAATTCTGATGGTTGCACCAAATCTGATTTCACTATGATCATTCTCAATATTACTGTGTAATTCAAGAGACCATTTTAAAAGGCCTTTTTATCCTATTTATAGATTTTTTGAGTACCCTGTTGAGCAGTATCAAGAACAGTGACAACTACTGAAAATTTTTAAATTATGAGCAGCTATTTCATTCTATAAACTCTTAACATTACAGAGGCATAATATCCCAAAACAAGTAGTGAAAAATTTCTTTTGTGTTTACAGGGCAGCATAAATTTCTCAACTCAGTAAATTCCATGCACCCAACCATATTAGAAAAGTTTCAGATTTCTGTGTGTGTCAAGAATGCAGCAAATATAATTAGGGTTAATGAGTATCTCTCTAATGCTTTAATTTTAAGGTATGTTATCTCCAGAAACCTCTCTGCATTCCTCTTATTTTTACCTATATTGGACAGTTTGCTGCAATCAAATAGTGAGCACAAAAGGCTAAATAGCTTTCAGTGAAGCTTGTGCTTTTATGTATGTAAACACAGCAAGTAATTTGAATACAAAATATGTGTATTTCGTACAAATGCTCTGGTCTATGGCCTGCTTACCACAGCAGTAGTTTAGAATGAACAGGTAGTTCAATGAGGCTACAAAATATATATAAATAAGGGACTGTCTCATACTGTGTCCACATTTGCATGTGGAAAGATTTTCCACCTGCTGAGGCCACACAATTTTTTCTGGGCAGGCATGGGTAAAATCTTGGTTTCAGAAATAGATTATCCCAATTTAAATGCACAAGAAACATCAAATATTTTTTAGCCTGTTTACCTTGCATGACTCTCATGCAAACCTGCTTAATGTGCTGATCACTTGGTTCTTTTCCCTAGGATTAAAAAAAGATATTTTTAATAAAACTGTTGGTGTCACACATTTTATAAGTGTGACTGATGCAAAAAAATTCTGTCCAGTTGTCACAGTTTAACCTCAGCTGGCAAAACACCAGCTGCTCACACCCACTGCCCACACCCATGGAACAGAGGAAGAAAAAGAAGTTTAAAAATGGAAAGTAAGAAGTAATATGAGGGGTTGGAAGAAGGGGAAGAAAATAAAATACAAAAAAAGACAATGATAATACAAGTGATACAAATGAAAGCAGTTGCTCACCACTCCCACAAGTTTTCCCTGGTTACATGGCTGACCATATGGTGTGGGATATCCCTTTGGTCAGTTAGGGTCAGCTCTTCCAGCTGTATCTCCCCCCCCCCAGTTTTTTGTGCACCTCCAATCTGCTGGCTGGTGGGGCAGGGTAAGCAGCAGGAGAGGCTTTGATTCTATGCAAGCAGTGTTCAAGAGTAACTGAAGCATCACAGAATGAATGGGTTGGAAGGGACCTTCAAAACCATGTGGTTCCAACCCTTCTTCTCAGGCCCCTTTCAACCACGAACCCTTCCACAGGTGGAGCATCCATAGCTCCTCTGGGTGACCTATTAGTACTTCACCATTCTTTCTTCCTAATAGCTAATAATTAATCTAAATCTTTGCTCTTTTACTTTGAAGCCATTGCCCTTTATCCTGTTCCAAGTGTGCTGTAAAGATTATTTTCAGCACAAATCCAAAACATAACCCATACAAGCCACTATGAAGAAATTTAACTGTATCCCAACCAAAACCAGTTCATGAGTCACTAAAAGGTATTCCAGCTCCTGCAACTGTTCCAGCTGTGGTAAAGTCTGTCAGTGATGCTCCTTTATATCAAGCACAGTTTGGTTTGATGAACACTTCAGGGGTGGGGTGAGTGTAAGAAAACAGCTGAGCTGGTGCCCCAAGGCATAGCTGTGTAGAAGCCAGGCTGCTCTGGTGTGCACTGGGTCTGATGAGAGGCACAGAAGCTCTGAGGTTTGGCAAGTGCATGTGGAAAACAGGGAGTGGTACAAGTGGCAGATAAAGGCTCAAAAGGTACCAATTACATGCAAACTGCACTCACAGCTGGGCCTTCACTGCCAGGCAGGCCTGGGGCACCCTGTTCACCCTGCAAGCCTCGTGGTCCGGGTGAGCCTCGTGGCCCTTCCATGCCAGGCAGCCCCCGGCTTCCCTCAGGCCCTCGGGAACCGGGGTCTCCAGGATTTCCAACCTGACAATGAAAGAGAGGGACTTGAATAGACTGCTGTACTAGTGATACACTCATAATGATACATCGAAATGGTGACAGGATCTATCCACAAATGCAAAGAAATGAGTGCTGAAATGCAGTTATTAATGAGGGGTTTTTTTAAAATAAGCAACTGAAGTAGCTGCATGGTTTTTAGGAGGTCTGTATTCTTCACTTACTGGAGAGAAGCAGAAAAAAAAATCTATTCTGTCAAAATAGGTAAATCAAAATTAATAGTGACATGCTCAAGATGGCGCTCTGCCCTCCTGCATGTCAACATGGAACATTTCTAGACATTAAGCGCTGCTTAAGATACAAAAATTCCAGCTCCCTGTTTGCTCCAAATGTCTTTTGTGTCCTTCTGTAGAGAGTACCACAGTGTGAGCCTCTACTGTGTAGCCCCAGGCTGTTTGAGAATACACTTTTGCTTTGTTTACTCTGTTAGAGCCAGAGCTAGTTCTAGTGCCTATGCTGGAGTTTGATGGAAGAGGGAAGGAACATCCTCACACAAACTGACACTGACAAACTGCCCAAACAGATGCAGTGCCACTTCAATCTTTTGGGATCAGGGAATAGCTGTTTCTACCCCTTCCCTGTGTGAAATGATGGGACTATGCCAACATGTCCACTTAAGTACACTGAGTAAATAAAGCCATAACTTCTGCTCCAGTAAATTTACTGAGAGTTATTCAACATCATGCAGAGGGAGACCTATGCCAGCACCTCTGGCACCTCTGAATTATTGTATTTGTTTTGAGTGGCGCGTTCTAGTAGCAGGGGGTCTTACAAGGGTGGATTCTCTGAGAAGCTGCCAAAAGCTTCCCCCGTGTCCAGCAGAGCCAGCAGCAGCCAGCTCTGAGACAGACCTGCTGGCCAATGCCAAGCCAATCACTGATGTCAGTAAAGCCTCTGGGATAACATATTCAAGGAGGAAAAAAATTATTACCCAGAAATTATTGCAGCCAGAGAAGAGCATGATGAGAATATGTGAAATGAACAGCTCTGCAGACCCCGAGGTCAGTGCAGAATGAGGGGGAGGAGGTTCTCCCCTATTGTTTTAATTCCAATTATCCTACTCTGACTCTAATTGGTAATAAATCAGTTAATTTCCCCAAGTCTGTTTTTCCCCTGACTGTAACTGATGAGAGGTCTCTCCCTGCCTGTATCTGCCTGTGTCTGTATCAGCTGAGGAAGGGAGTGGCAGCATGGCTTTGGTGTACACCTGATGTCCAGTCAAGGTGAAACCACCAGTAACTTTCAATACAAGTTAATTTACTCCTATTAATCAACAGTAGTAATAGAAAAATAACACACAAAAGAAGAAAAAAAAAAGCCACACAAAAAAAAACCCAAAACAAGCAGGGGGGAAAAAAAATCCTCATGACTTCCCAAATCTGCTGGGAAAAAAATAAAAAGAGCAACACCCACTGAAAGAGATGCTGAGGAACATACTACTCAGCTGTGGTATCAGTTAAATCCACAAGGTGGAACCATTTCAGTTCCAGCTGTGCTGCATCCCAGCTGATGGCTGCTCCTATCAGGAGTAACCCCAACAAACATGCTTCAATAGGTGTATTAAGAAGACAGAATAATTGCTTTCATGGGCTATACAACTGGGAAACCGTTATTCCTTTCTCTCCCAGCCTGATGAGTAATCAGGTTCCCAGATAGATTTCTCATTCCTGTGAAGGTGCTCACTGGGATGATAAACCGCTCTAGGCTCTCATCAAGACAAGAGGATTTTAAAAATCTAGGTGGATAAAATTACAAAATTATTCACATCTATTCTATCTCTTCCTCATGTCCTTTTTGTAGGATCTTCATCATCACTAAACACCTTTAACTTGCATTTGCTTAGCGCCAAACCAGAACCCTAAGAAGACAAGCACAGTTGTTTTTATTGTTATGCTCAGCCGCAGTTCCCCATAGGCAGAACTGTTGATATTTTGGTATCACAGCCCATATTGTCAGGTGCTGTAACAATCCAACTCTTCAGTGATCCTGAAATGAAAGAATGAATTCAGCTCTCCAGTTATTTTTTAACGTGACATACAAGATTCTACTCACCTTCCACATCAAAGTTATCATTTTGCAATAAAACAAAACAAAATAAAATGAACCAAAATAAAATAACATAAAATTTTTAAAAATAAATAAAGGAATCTGGGCCATAAATACTTCTAGTTTCACAGACATCACAATCCTGCTGCCAGCTTTTTAACAGTGGCATGCAGCCACTGAACTGAGCCTCCTTTCTATCCAACACCTACTGTACAAAGGGTGCATTCATTTTCTTTAAAAAAAAAACTTTGTTGGCCAGAAAACTGCTGCTGAATGATGCTTATCTTTTATGGAGTTACAATTCAGGAAACTAATTCCTTTTCAAAGCTAATACATTTTAATATTGACTATATTCAAAACCTAAACAGAAGAAGAGCTGCTAAATCTCATTCAATTTAATGAAAAAGAGTTTAGCTTGTTATTTGCATTTTTCTTTCCTTAAATCTGAACACCATCTTTATGATCTACTAGATCTCTGTAGTTCTACAACAATGCTATTCATTATACTTACAGCTCCCTTTGCTCCTGGTAATCCCACGTCACCCTAAAAAGAAGAGAATCTATATTAGAGTCTCCATTACCACAGACATTACAAATGCAGTAAATTTGACATGATTTTTTTTTCACTATAGAAAGAAATTTCATATATTTAGTTGATTTATGCAAAATTGCACCACAAACTAGTTGCAATTTCTTTGAAAATAAAACCTTTATTTCGAGTGGGTTTTGCACACTTCCTTCCTTACAAGGTTTTCTGTAAGGTGCAAATGAGAATGCATATTTGTTATAATTGTTTCTGTATTGCTTCTCTTGGAATTTGACTCATGACTCTAACCTCTAGAAAACAGCTGCACCACAGGACAATCTGAGATAGCAGATTTCTTGGAAACCTTTAGAAGCAACATTTCTTTAACCAGGATTTTCTAGTTTCAGCAAAGTGACAGTACTATGGATATCAATGCATTGTTAATGCTGAAAAAACTGCAACAGGAGCCAGACAAGTGTGTACCTAAATTTCTGTGAAGAAGCCAAATCCCTACAAGTTCCTTTTTCCAGTAATCTTTCTCCTGGCTTGAACAATCAAAATCCCTTGATAATCTGACTGAGAAGAGTAATCCTACTATTCAGGAATTTTTAGGTTTTCCTCTCAACTGGAAAAGACTCAAAATCTTGCAATCACCTGTGAAATAGATTAGTATGAAAGCACCAAAGAAACTTAGAGAGATTTCTATAAACTGTACTTTCCCAGTTCCTAAAAGTCGTTGGTGAAATAACTGGTTCCCAGTCAAATGTCTGTCCTGACTGAAATAGAAATTGTTATCCATTTAAAACCAGACTAGCTGGCAGCATACTTAAACAACCCATAATATTGCTTCCTGGGAATCTGTAGAGTGATTGTTACACTCAGTAACTGGGCAGCCAGCTCACTAAGGCTTTCAAAATTGTAACCTGTAGGAAAAAACTTCCAGCATACAACTTGGCTACCATTCTTTGAATAGGGAGCTGTTTGCTCCCTTTAGGAATATCAATTCTGGCATTGCTGGATGAGGCCCCATGGGAGCCACTGGACAAGTGGGTTTCTCTTTTGGCAGGGAAACAAACCCTCTCTACCCAAAGGCACATGATCCAGGCATTACCCATGTCAATTCACAACATGCCATATTCCTGCAGCATATAGATATATATGCAATATCACAGTGCCACAGCCTCTTCCCAGTCCATTTCTCCTCTCCCTAATATCTGGCTGTGAATCATATTTCCAAAGAGAAAGTCAGTGCAAAATATATCCTTTAAGAGTGAGTCATTAAGGATATTGATTAACTGTTTTACCTGAATTAAAGTACTTGTTCATCCTCACTGACTCAAGCAGCAAGGATTTATGTGCCTGTATATGCATGTGTATCTATATATTTATATATAAACGCTCTCTCTATATATACATGTATCCACATACAAACACAGACATCCTTTCCTTCCAGGCAGTCTGTACCATATTTTACACCTAATAGAACTTGTGTATTTCAGTGCTTTCCAAACACTAGAAATAGAACAACTAGGCCAATAGAACTGCTGTGCTCTGCAATGGCCAGTTGCTATAAAACTGAAATGTGCCTTTCGATGATAAAAACATAACATTTGAAGCACTCCGATAATACTTTATATTTTTCATTTACAACAACACAATATTATATCAGATAAATGAATAAAAAGTGCCTTACTAAGTCACCCTTTTCTCCTCCATCTCCTTCTGCTCCAGGTGCACCCTATATCAAAGAAAGACATGCTGTCAGCCTTCAGATTTAGTCAACACTAAGTGACATTTGGTACTGTGACTTTGAAGTCCCATGACCTCTAACATGACTTACTTGTTCACCTTTAGGTCCTGGTTCACCCACTGAACCCTAAAAGGTTAAAAAAAAAGATTAGAAATAAATAAATAAATGTTCAGGATTTCAAACTGTGGGTTCAAAAGCATACTAAATGTTCTTCAATCCTACATTCTCTCATTAATATAAGAGACTTTTAAAGCCGCAAATTTTTAAGAATGTCAGTGAAAGTACTTAAACCTTAATATGTAATTTATGTGACATACAGAAGGCAAGTACTAGTGTGGTACATAAAATCCACCACCACACTGGACAGTACAGATTCTGACTGTCCCCTTTACATGACAAATGCTCTTGCAGCTGCTACAGGTCTGCTCTGAGAATTGCTTAGAGGCTACAAGTAAATAAATCCTGTAAGTGTATCACCTTTTCTAGCACTACTATATATTCCATATTGCTGTAGGCTATACTGCTAATGTGGGATAAGCAGAGACACATCAAAAAATACAGTCAAAATCTTGTCTTGTGTGCTGTTTAATTCTCAACGTCTTTTAGCAAACCTGTGTCCAGAGTTTTGATCATTGTGGTCAAAGCTAAAGGGCTTGTATTGTACAGTTAACATTCTTTTTTAAAAAGAAATTAGATTATGTTTTACCCTGGAATCCTCTAACAAAATGTACCTGTGTGGACAGGCATGAAACAAAGAGTAATAAATTAATGACCTAATTCTTTTCAAACATGTGTAATTTTTTTCTAGAGCAAAATTATTAAAATTTTAGAACAGTATATCATTTAGGAAAATCTGTTTGCATTTGTATTCTGTTAGAAAACCAGTCAGACAATCCTTTTAATATTCTTTGCAGTCTGTGCATGTTCAAAGATATGCATTCCAAAAGAACTATAACAGAATGATAATCCTGTTTTTGCAAAACAGAAAGGCAGCAGTTTCTCTCCCATTTCAGAGATCCATTTAATTCACATAAGATATAGATACGCAGACTTGTGTAACTTTTAAAAATTTAATGAATTCTGACATGTTCTCATGTTCTTGAAGATGAAGAGCTAATACTAAATTATCCACAAAGCTAAGCAGTATAAATCACAGAACTATTTAGCATTCCAACTTTGTCAAACAACACTGAAACTATTTTGTCTGAAGTGCTCTCAAGATTGTGCCTTGTTAAGGTTTCCCAATTACACAAAAAAGACATTGGTTTCCAACATAACATTGCTTTCGTGGTCCTTTTTCTCCCCTTACTCATCTTTAGGGCAATAAAACTGTCAATAGATAAAGCTGACATAGAAGAATCTATTGCTTTTCTGAACCTATGTCTGCAATGTTTGTATAAACAAATATAAAAATCACAGCTGAAACTATTGGAATCTATTCTACATTGACTCCAAAAATTTCAATGGAGGCAATAAGGCAAGATGTCAAACTCTCAAAATACTTTAATTTTTAAACACTGACTACCTATTTGTAAAAATCCCACTCAAACTATACTCAAGAATTATTTGCAAAACTGTCTGTCAGTATAACCCAAAACTGTACCAGGGACTTCTTTAAGTACTTAGCAGCATAAAGGGTCATATTGCAGTGCCAAGGTCTGGCACTTAGCTTGGTGCTGTTTATCTGACTAAGATAAACAGAACACAAGTGTATTAAACTGATCCAAAATAGGTGAATCAGAAACAGCCTAAGTGGGGACTGCTGGAATTTGGCCATTATCTCCTTTTCCAGCCTGAAAACCAATCCAGGGACAGGATGACATGGTGAGGATTGGTCCATGTGGGCTTGGAAACAGGAACACTGACCCTGCAATTAGCACATGATATTATGCTTGTAACATTCATTGAGTTTTATCAACTTTCACTTTTATGTATTACTTCAATAAAAAACACTTCTGCTGGTATCTTTGGTGGTGATTCATTCCTTAAGTGGTCATCACCTGCATGTAGACAAGATGCCAACAGACAGTACACAATATTTAACTGCTTTGGGATCAAGAGTGACTACTGATATATCAAATTCATTAATTCTACTGGCTTCTGGCTGCTATTTACATCAATTCTTATCACATAGATATAGTCAATACTTTCATTCAATTAGAAACATGTGTTCCTGATCTCAGCATTAAAAGAAAAACAACAAACATGAAAAAAATACCTCAACACATTAAAGACTTAGAAGCTTGGTTTTAAGTACCTGAATAGCTTTTTTTTTTTAAAAAAAAAAAAAAAAAAAAAAAAGCTGCCGGAAACAACAGCAAACTCTATCCAGAAACCCTATGATGTACACTGGGAACATACCAAGGGCAGGATTCCTCTGTCAGCTAAGACATTCTACAGCAGTTATATGCATGTCCAACAGCTCCCTGGTCATCAGGAGGATGGAAGAGGCACTTCACAAGTCTAATTCATTTAATAGTGAAGTAGATGTGCCTCAAGTAAGACAGATGAAACATTGTAGGGAACTTAATATTTTTATAACAAGTATATCAGAAGTTTGGTAAGTGAATTCCATCCTTTGCAGTCTGCTATAGCCAAGAGAAGATAAGGAACCTCCCTGGCTTTATGTACCATCTTCACTGACAATTATTGAACAAAGCAAGGTCTATTCTGCAGTTATGTGAGGCCCCCAGGGCCAAATTCTTCCCTCCTAACAAAATACTAGAAGTGCTTATATCCTGTAATTCTGCATGTGTGCATAGGTGTCTCAAAAGCTGCCTTAGCATGTGCATTTCCATAGTGGGTCCTAAGACAAATGTTACAGGCATCCCCTTCTGCTGTAGGTGAGGGTTGAAGCTTCAAAGCACTATAGTGACCAGAGACTCTGACTGACCATTCCAGGTCTGGCTGTGTCAATGATTTTCAGTATGATTTAGGTCTTTAAATTATTCAAACTTTAAAAACCAAAAGAATATTTATGCAGGTAATCTTATTTCAGTCCCTGAGGTGACACTGTCAAGATTTTTCCTGTACACATTTATGAGCTACAGGTGGTTATGGGCACAGAGAGCACCATTTTCAGGCAGTTCAAATATCTACACACAAAACAAGAAAACAGACATTAATTAATGGAAAATTTGAAAAAAGTGCTCAGCTTATTATGTTTACTTCTGACATCAAGCTGCAGTCTGCATGTGTTAGTGCATTTCTTACCCGGTCACCTTTACCACCAGGAAGGCCTGGAGGACCAGGCAGTCCAGGAAGTCCAATATTACCCTGGGGACCCTGTGAAAATAAGTCAAGGATGTAAACTTGGCCAATCTGGTTTGGAATGAGCAACCAGGGTCGTACCCTGAATCTGATGGAGCAGAACCTTATTCCCAGAACAGACTTTGCTTGATGAAAGAGGACTACCTGATGCAAATTAGACCAATCCAAAGTAAAGCACTTCAAACAGAATCTTACTATGAAATTATTGCTGAAAATCACAACAGAAATTACTTACAGGGTTTTCTATCCTCCAGTCCCTCAATTTCAGTCTGGTTCTCTTAAAAATACTTCCCAAGATCTTGCACGCTGTGATTTGCACATTCCTCAGTAACAGTAGGCTCTTTCAGCCAAGACCTCCCCAGCTCTGCTTCTGACTGATGCTGTGTAAATACTGCTGGAGCTCTGGTAAAAGGTGGCATTCATAATGTGCTCCATTCATTAGTTTCACATAGCAGCTAGCAGAAAGCCAGTCTCTCACTGCTCCTGCTCCCAGATACACATTCCCACACAGGAGCCTGCAACTCAGCTCTGCATGTCATAGGATTTATGGGTTTATCAAGTAGAAGAAAAAGTCACAGGCATCTCCTTGTAAACTAAAACAGCATTTTCTAATATTAGCACAGCCACAGAGGACTGAAAAAGAAACTGTACCACCACTCTTCTCAATGTTAGTTTCAGTTTCCTGCATGGATAAATGGATAAGTGTAGTTCCAGATGATACTACGGCTCCTTGAAAGTAGACATGAGCACTGAATATGGAAATAAGCTGCTTACCAACTTCCCTGGTAAACCTGGAGGTCCTGCAGGACCTGTCTCCCCTCTGCTACCCTGGAAGCAGAAATAAAAGTACAACATTATTTCCTGCAATTCTTCCCATGATCTGGTAATAAAGCATGGTAATAAAGATTTACACTACTTAGCCATTGGGTTTAATTGAAACTTCTTTTTCATAGGGGAAAAATACCACGTGCATTAAAACTAGTGAAATTTTCTGAGTATACATTTTTAGTTAACAATGGCATATAACCTTTATTTGGCAGTAAATGATTCAAGTATTTCCTTTTGCTGAGTGATTAAGCACAATGAAGTTCCCTTCATGGGATCCCACCTGAGAGTTATCCATCACAAACACATTCACTATGTCAGCTCTGGCAGGAATGCTTAACTTTAGGCTTTTGCTTAGTTTCACCACCTGAATTCCTATATGACCACTTATCTAAAGCACCTAATCCCCAGTTGGCAAATGTGAAAAGTGAATGCAGAAGTAATGCTTAACAAACTCATTCAGGTTTAAAAAAAGTCTAGACTGTTAGAGGGAAGTTATATAACTTTTAAAAATCCCCATTTATAATAGACAGAAGCATAAATATGTGCTTTACATCATCTTTATATCTTCAGACATGTTTATCCATTCAGATCATCATATTCACATTAGTGTTAGGATTCCATTTCTTAATGCAGCCATTTGAATACATACTGTGGGTAAATCTGACATTGAGCCAAACTTGCAAGGATTTTAAGCAATGTTTGAACCAAAGTACCTTTCTCAAAAGATTTTGTCTCTTACGATTAAACTTTCCAAAACATCTCAATAAGTTTTAGAGTTTTACTCTTACATGTACAGAAATATTCCTGGACAGATAAATTCAAACAATGTCCCAACACATGCCTGCATCTCACTTGAGAAACTTTTCTTAGTTTCACTGTGTGAATCTATAAGGGCTATTTGCCATAAAAGCAGGATATAACATTTAAGATCATAAAATGTCAAGAATTGGAGTCATTAGTTATGTAAGTTGATAAACTGTTATAAAATAACATAGAAAATTTTAAATAAAAGCAGATCTTAGCATTCTAGTGCTGCATGCAATGGATAATTTTAAAGACAGGATTTTTTTCCTAACAAGAGCAATATAGTGAAATGTTGTGCCATACTAAATAAAAGGAGACGGCAGACGTGGCCTTTTACACTAGGTCATAAATGCAATGACAACTTCTCACACAAGCTTAGGAAAGCTAACTCTACAATTCAAGAAATAATTAGGTATCCTGGAGAGATCACAGATCCAAACATAAACAGACTTTTCAGTTAATTTCCTTCAAAATATCCTATGGTGTTAAAATACCCATTACTTGAAAGCACTTTGCATAATCTCTAGAAGCTTTTTTCATATTAAAAAAAAAAAAAAAAAAAGAAAGAAAGGGAAAATGCTCCCTAACTCATTTTCATCTTACAACCCAGAAAATGCCTTAAAATTTTATTTAATCACAAAATTCTGAACTACATCTCTGACCTGGAATACTGTTTCATTTTTGAAGCAGGAAAGACAAAGACTGAAATTATGATCAGCATTAGAAACCTGTCCTCTCATATTGTTGTCTTACCAGTTAGTGCTATACAGAGATGAAACAAAAGCAGTATAACCTCCACAGAGTTAAAATCTTATAATAAACCTCTTAAGCACATCAAAAGTTTTGCTGGTCATATACAATTCAAGAAAATTCTTCCATTTTATTTCAACTGCAGAAAAAGTCTTTTGCCAAATGCATACCACACACAGGAACTTTGTCAAACACAATGCTTTTCTAAGGAGGTGAAAAACGAGATTAGTATACAGAAGACTGGAATACAGACACAGTATTTCCCCTAAGCATGATATTATCTGTCTGTAATGACAGATTATTTCAAACTATGGGACACCACTGCAAGATCTACAGTAGTGTTTTAGCAAGTAAGAGAGGATCTTGAACCCAAAGAATGAGGAACCCCATTGGCCCCTGCCATAACTAGAAAGACTGCAATGCTTCCTCCAAGTTACACCTGACAGAAATGGCCCTAAGATAGCTGATCCAGTAGCTGGTTACTCACAGTTCTGAAGACAAAAATGGCATCTTGAAATGTCCTCATGTGAACATTTAAAATGCAACATAAGTTATGTCCTAGAAGCACCTACATTTCCCCCACAGCCCATAGAAGGCTTTCTGTAATAACTAGCTCAGGTGTTGACATCTGTGCTTGGTCAGATGAAATGTTCCTCTGTGCTGTGAGTCACTACAGGCAGGAATGAGAGCAGAAGGCAGTTTGGCCATGTCCTCAGCCTACCTTTCTTGTACAGCAGCCTTCTGTATCAGTGCATAGCTTCAGGCTACCCACAAACCAACTGGCATGCTGCACTGGTTTTAACAAAATGACAGCCAGAATCTATATGGTATTATGCACTTTTGACACAATTCAATATCTGTACTTTTCCTAGAGGTGAAACACCTAAAGAGGGAAAGTGGCCACTCTGCTTCTGAGTGAGCTGTGACAGACCAGCTTGCACCCCTTCTGGTGAATATTCCGTGCCTCTAGGAAAAGGCACGTGCCAAATGGAAATTGTGAAATGGTAGCACAGCAATGCAAGTCTGAACTCCACCAGGATGCTGCCCTTCCACAGCTCCTGTGCTGGACTGTGGTTACAACAAAATCTACCTTCCCTTTGTTTCAATTGCTGAGCTACTCAGTACATTTCAATGAAGATTTAATGTCTCTCTCACAGACCTGTTATATTCAGCCTTTTAGGGTCACATACATGAGAGGACCTTACAGGATTTACAGCTGACCTTCTTTTAAGCTGCATGGCATGGCTTTCATTCTCACTAAAATTTTGAAGACTGGAACTTTTTGTAGAATTCTCATAAACAGTTACAGAATGCATTTGCATGCCAAGACACTTTCACTGGCTTATTGATTTGCTGTTCATCAATTGAGTGGAATGATAATAAGAATGAGAATATGCCCCAGGTAATTTGCATCTCGCTTAGTTGCCCATATAATTGAAACACTAATTAGAATCACTTGAAAGGTAATCCACAGCATATATTGCAATAACCTCATTCTACTTAAAAAATTTGTTTTAATAATATGTCATAGCACTGCCATAGAGAATTAAATCTGTGCAGAATAAAGAAGGCAAAAAACAAAGTATATTTTAGATTTTTTTATATTTCGTATTCAAAGCTTTTTGTAAAATGTAACCCATTTATCAATTATATACTTATGAGACTTAAACTTACCAAATTTTTGTCATGCAAAATCTCAAAAGAAATATTCATTGAGTTCAAGGATTTATATCCACAGGATATCCACAGGATATCAATAGGACTCTTTGACCCTCAATACAGTATTGAAAAGCATCCTGGTATGAAAACTAATATTTGATAGAGGAGTAAATATATTCACATCTTTCTCTGAGATTTTAAATGTACCTTTGCAACTTTGCCCTCTAGACTTGGCCACAATGTCACAGCCAGTGATGACAGCCAGTGGGTTGCTGCTTGTGCCCAAAGCATGGCACAGTTAAGAGGAGGGAACATTTCATACTACATTTACCTCTTACCATTATCCAGAGCAGTACAATTTAATTATTACTCTGTCAGAGACCTTTCATTCTGACTGTGTCCAGAGTGTTAGCTGAAGTCTAGGACAGCTTTGGTACACCAGCTCGATAACAAACCCATTTTTTACCCAGGTTACTGTCTACACTGCTTAGGAGAAGCCAACATTGTGATATCTGCTGACTTCCAGAGGTCTAACATGCCCAAAGTCGAAGAAAGTTGTTGAAGGAGGAAGGGTGAACAAAGAGGTATCAGACAAGAATCTGGCCATGCCGTTTAGGTAGAGAGGGTGGATACTTGGACAAGTGAAGAGGCCTGGAGCTTATCAAGTTTGACTGTAGTCTGCAGGTGTGACAGGAAAAGTGCCACCCTGTACAAACCGTGCTGCAGAATGAGCAGGGGCAAAAGGTTTTGTCACGTTCTTCCAGAGGCTTAGGTTTACAGGATAAAAATACCTCTGCAAGATGGAAATGCACTTTGTCTTTTTGTCTGCTATAAACTCTGTAACGTTAACCAGCTCCTTTAGCTCTACCTTAAATGTAAGCTATGACACCACTTGTGGAACACATCTGAAATTATATATAAAACACACATCCACTAATTCCTAAACATAACATATAAACTGAAACAAGGGCATTTCATCCTGCCACACTACCATTGCCACCTTCAGAAAGTGACACATTATTTCAGTTGCAGTCATGTAAAAGACATATGATAGAAAATCTACATTTCAGTTACTATAACAAAACTACTTTGGGTAACCAAAGTTACATTTCAGCATAGGCAGGACAAAAACGCCTTTAAAGACCAGAAAATTATTTAGCTGAAAGTAACTTAAGATGCTGATAACAGCATTCCCCTCTAACTTTAGGTACTAAATCCAAGGTACACTCCAGGTTTCCTCTTTATAGTGAGACAAAGGCAATTCCAGAGAGGAAGTCAGCCCAACTGACCAACTGACCAGGGCCCCTCAGAAGGCCCCAGAGGGGCTGTGGTATCAAATCTTTGGCAGCTGGGTATTTAGTCTGTGTTGCTAATGTTGGGGAAACATGTATTACTTCCTAATAACAAAGCAACATGCACAAATACTGGCCTGCATATACATCAGGTTTGCTCAATTAACTAGACACATATTGAACTTTAAGTGATTACTTCAATATTACAAGTTCTCTGCAAAGCCACAGGGTGCAATACAAGCTCTCCAAATGTTAGCAATTTATAGGTTAAATAGCTGAAGGAAAGCAAGGGATGAAAAAGCTGAGGCAGGGGTCAGTATTTCCTGCAGAAACTAAATTAGATTACTAAATCTCAGCAAATATGAAAGAAAATGGTTAAGCAGCTTAGGGAGTATGACTAAATTCCACTGATTAGAAATGACACTCCCACATTTGAGAATTCCTTCCTTTGGGCCACCTGCCATGATGACTGACTTAGAAAGGTTTAAATCACAAATGAGTTTGGTAATTACTTGGATTGGTTAGAATAATGTGAAGTAAACATAAAGTTAACCAACAAAATCATTAAAGTGGGGTAGAGAATATGTTTCATTTAGAAATAAAAGGCAAAATTTCCAGGTTGCTCCTGTTGTTTTTCTGGTTCAGTGAGCACATGAATAGCAAAAACCATTTTTTCCCCTCTCAGATGCCAGTCAAAGGTTTTTTTTTTAAGGGAATGCAATAATAGACTAAAATGTACTTTTTAAAGCAAATTTCTTCTAGGGGTATTTTTCAGAGGTGAGGAAAAAGAGTCTCCTAGCACATGAGTTTGCAATGAGTTTTTAATTAGAGCTAGTAATCTTGTTTTCAATCTTCCCTGTGAAGCTATAATGTTTATAGACTCACAAAAGGCCAACATTTGAATCTGCTGTTTAGTAACAATATCTTTCCAGCTACATTCCAACAGCTGTTTAACAATAAAATACACTGAAAAACATGGTTTATGTCAGAAGACTCTACAAGTTATTTGGCAAACAGTACAAAAGTATTATTTGTCCCTCAGAGCCACTGATGATAGTGCTCCCCTGTGTAACTTTTCAGAAAACGACACAGAAGCTGAAGTGAAAAATTTCCCGCAAAAAAAATGCCTTCTGTAAGTGGATAAAGCTGAAAAGACGCTTGATTTTGAAATATAACACAAATGCA
Organism: Petroica traversi; assembly: GCA_025920805.1. Lineage (NCBI taxonomy): Eukaryota > Metazoa > Chordata > Aves > Passeriformes > Petroicidae > Petroica > Petroica traversi. The sequence goes on along the minus strand of JAHLSL010000046.1, from coordinate 8,853,311 downwards.
GGCAGATAGGTTTTACCTAATGCAAATGCCAGCCTGCTGGCCATGTTATCCCCACACAATCATTCACCAGATATCCCTTCCTCTGGAGTTCTGGTCCTCCTGGAGCCACCAACCACCTCATTTCACCCAGTCACAATGCAAAGAACAGGGATAAGTGAAATAGGGAAGTGAAGAGGATTTCATGCAGCTGTTGCTGTGCAACCAGCAATGTAGTGAGGGATTGAAATTCCCTATATTCTGCAAAATATCAAGGTTTTTTCTTTCTCCAAGGAATAAATCCCTCTTGATTTCTACCCGAGTCTTCTACAACAAGAAAAAATGGAACAAAGTGGTAAAGGAGAAAGAAAAGAGCTGGAGTGCTGAAGTGGATAATTCAAAATAAGAAATAGGCCAAGAAAAATACCTGAATAGTACTCAGGATTTGAAAGTGTTTGGTTATACAGTTTTGGTGAAAAACAAGGAAGTGTTAAAACAGTGGGATAATTTCAAAATAGGAAAGCAAAAAAAAAAACCCCAACTCTTTCAAACAATTATAATTGAATTATAATTGCTTTTCTCAATTTATTGCAAAATTGTCTAGTTTTAGAAGTTTGAAAATCATGGCATATAGAATTATTTAACCAGCAGTATATTTTCTCCCTAGAAATGGAAGGGCAGAATCCTAAAAGCTGAAGTTCAAATGTATCTGCTACATGCACATGCTGCAGAAGAAAGAGAAAATGTTCTTTATTCTACCCTGGATATAAATATTGACTCAGCTTACGCCAAAGCTCTCTGAAGTTCAATAGTTCAACATTTCCTAAACAAAAAACCCTCATCATCCCCCTGTTTTTTGTGTAGATGTAAAGTGTTCTTCAGAAAAAAAAAAAAAATAGAAAGTTATTTCAGTCATATGCTGCCTGCAGTCTCAAGCAGATGGGAGCCAACAGTTATTATCCAAGGCTCTTTATAACTTTAAGGGAACTACAGATGAGAAGTAGATTATTGTTTCCTGTACCACATACAAATTTACTTCATTATCAATAATTTAATTCCTTTCTCCATGTTGTATTGACCAAAAGTTTTTCTTTCTATGCTAATAGAATGTTTACGTGTTTTCCAAAATAAATGCACTTTGTAAATACATCGAAAATAAAGGCAAGGAATTCAGATGTCTTGCTGGTCTCTAGAGCGATAAAAGGAAAAATCACTGTATTTAATCTACTTTAAGTATTTCTGTCCGTCTACAGGGTTACTAATAATTAACCTTTTGTGTCAACCCCTGTTCTACGCACTGCTGATTTTGTAAATTCATGTTCACATTGAAAGGATTAAAAGAATAGTTCAGCAGATTACAGTGCTTTATCAGAGTGGGCAATTACTTTGGTCTGATTCAATTATAATTCCTGTTCCTGTCACAAGTGTACAGTATCAGCCTAAGGACAGGGCCAAAAACTTCTAGTGCACCCAACACTTTTAAATAGAAAGAATAAAAATAAAGACAAGAAACAAAAACTTGTTTACAAGCTGGGTAATGAGGAGGCTGAAGACAGCTGTATTCTATCCTAGTAAATACTCTTATGATCCCCTTTTCATATCATCCTTAGGCAGCTGTGGACACAGCAGTCATGCAAAGTGTCCAAAATTAACGTGGATTAATGTGGTCTCATACATATAGCACCTGACAGCAGAAATCACAGGGAAAAAACCAGAAGAAAATGGAACCTGTTACTTGGCTGACTGCTGGTGTATGTTTAGGAGTTAATTCAGAGAAGATATTCCTGACCCTTACAAATATATCACAGACTCACTAAGCCTTGTGTGAGAATAACCCTACAACTGCATGAGCAAAATTTGTGTTGTCATTGTACTATAGCAGAAGCTCAGAAAATTCCAAGAAAACATCCCCAGGGCATCAGTAGCAAAAGGGGAACTTGAAAAAGCAATTGCTTTCAAAGCCTGAAGCCAGGTTAATGTCATCAGAGTCAATATTTGTACATGAAAATTTTCTTCAAATCACTGATCCTCTCATCCCCCTCCATCCAGAAGGATTAAGAGCAAAGGGAATTTAGATAAGCCTTATGCAGCTTCAAACCATGTCAGGTCTCCTCTAGAGAGAATCAGAGAGCAGTACCCAAAACTCTCCAGCATCCAGTTATCCAGATGTCCATTGTCTTCACAATTGAGCCTTAGCAAATGCCATCAGTTCACTTTTCTCAGCAGATTTATTTCCTGCAGCAAGCAACCTGCCCAGAAGCAATTTCTCCAGTCTTCCAAATCTTTTTAGTGTCAAGGAAAATCTCCAGGGAAAGAAATTACAACAGCAGTGTTTCCAGTGAAAGATAAATGCTATTCTTCACACCACTATATCTATGTTAATAATGCCAACAGACTGTTGCAGTGGAAGAACAGGAGTTTGGTTCCAGCTTTTTAACACAAATCACAGTTATTCTGTTTTGGCTTTTACTCAGCATATTTAAATACAAAGTCAAGAACAGTATAAACAAAGGTTAAAAATTAACTTCTCACCAAAGCCAAAAAAAAAGATAGAATATTATTGGACATATATAGGACTGTATTTCTCTGTGTGATGATGCACATCCTCTTGGTACAGAAGGTAAAGAACTGATATTTACCTCAAAAATTAGAACTTATGCTAAATAATAACTTTACCTTGGGGCTAGCGTCAGCAACCCTGTCTTGATGGCAATTTTATATATTCAATTAGAAATTCATTCCATACTTACTGGTGGTCCCCGGGGTCCTGTGGGACCTGCTTCTCCCTCTGGGCCCTGCTGACCCTGTTTTGGGGAACAAATTTGAAATGCAACAAATTTGAAAAGTGATTTTTTTTAAAGCATTTTCCTAGATCTTTGTATTAGATTAATGGTCTTACCTGTTTACCAGGATTTCCCATTAACCCTGGTACCCCAGGAGGACCTCTATTACCCTGTTGGGCAGAAGATGGAAAAATGTTAGCTGAGCCAATGGTTTTGCCTAACATTTTAAAATATGGAAAGCAATAAAGTCTAAAAAAAAAAAAAATAAAATCACCCTATATTAATGTTTTTATTCTGCCTTATTTTTTGTATTCTTTTAACTTTGACCCAACTTTTCTATCTAATTTTCAAAAAGTAAGATTTCAGTTTCTTTGCTGTTTATATGCTGACAAATACCAAATAGGTTTGATTGCTGCTTTCAAATCACAGAAGGCAATATCATTCCATGTAATTTCAGACAAAAAACATGTCACAGTCTAGTTTTTCTTTTTCAATTACTTACAACTAAACTCAAACACCATTGTCTGAAACATTCCACAGCCTCACTCTTACAACAATTTTTTACACTAAATTGGAATCGATGCTGCAATTTGGTGTTACCTAAATAGAGATAACAACCCCTGTGATTGAATCAGCTTAGGGTGCCTATAAATACTATTCTTGTTACAAGAATGCTCATTTCAAGCTGTAGGCACAGCACATGCTTCCTCTAGCAATGATTTTCACAAATTTAAAAGGAAATGGCCTTTTTTAGGTATTATTTAATGCCTAAAATAATGAAAACCATGTCATGTAGCACAAGAATTATGAAAATTCACAGGCCAAAGCCAAATTAAAACTCTATTTAATTTCTTCAGCCTAAGGCTTGTCTCTTAACACAAGACAAGGTTAGTACAATTTTCTTGAATACTTTAGAACTTGATAAGCACAAATACAGTACTATAACAAAGACAATACTCAAGATGTTTTACCTTTGGGCCGGGAATGCCTTTCATACCTGGAGAGCCTGGTAAACCCTGAAAGAAAAAATATTTACATTTATTTGTTGTTAAGGGGACTGGAAATTGTGTTTTAAAACCATCTTTCTCATGCTTGGGTACTTCTAATCCTTTTCCTTGATACTGAAGCACTTTTATTCAATAAGGGACCAAGCTTGAGTTCTTTATATTTACAAAGTAACAGATAAGGAGTATCATTCTTACTTCATAAATGGCAGAAAGAGCATGGATAAGTGAGGGGTTGTGACTTTTTGTGTCTTAGACTAGAAATACATACTTGTCCCAGTATGCTGAGACTGGAAGTGCAGAGTTTAACAAATACCTTTGGCCATTTTTCATTCCCTACTCACTTCTCTGCAACAGCTCATAGCAGGTATGCTTTTACCAAATTGTCTTCCAAGCTTAAGAATCCACTTAGTATTACAAATTTATGTCCATTTCTGTTTTAAAACACCTCCTTCACTATTCCTCACAGCAATTACTCCTACAGAAAAGTGTTTCAAAGAAGTTTCTATTTAGCTTTTGACAGTTTTCAAACTTAGTTAATGCTTAGTTAAGGATTACCTTCTGAGAGAGCCCATAAAAAGCACTACTGATTCACAGGGGATACAGCAGAGACCTCCAACCCACCCTCAGAAAGAAGCATGAACGTGATGCATTCCAGACGTTCTGAGCCAGCAGAATATCAAAGGATGATTGTTCATGTAAGGCGTGTTAGACCTGCAGCTCAGCTTTTCCTGCCCATCCTGGAATAGCCTGGCCCTAGTCAATACAGTGAGACCAGCCCTAATTGTGGGGTCACTCCATGGTACCACGGGGTCTCAGGTAGGTGAAACACTACAAGAGTCACATCCTGGCCACAAATGTTTTCTGAAGCCAAATTCCTCGCAATGGCATCATGAGGAGATCTAGAGTTTTGTGCAAAGGTTTTACACATTGTAGAATTTCCCCCTGAATTACACATGCTCTCCCCTAAGCCTTTTGCTTAAATTTTCACTTGAATTACTCCAATATAGTCAAATTAACCTATACAAAGCCTTTCTGTGATTTGAACTGAGCTTACTTTCCAAAGGTAAAGTACTTGATACTTACTGGCAATCCCTGGAGCCCTGTATCACCTGGAGCTCCAGGTTTTCCTGGCTCACCCTGTAAAACATTTTAAGTTGTACTTTATGCAAATCAAACATGAGGCAAAATTTTATTTCTGGAACACAGGGCTGACATAGTTTTGCATCTGTAGTATGGGAATGTTAATTCAATTACCCTGATAATGTGCATAAAGCCAAGAGCAGCAGCCACAAATGAATGAACTAATCTAGGGCACTACCAAAGCTCAGACAAATGTCAATTGTGCCTTACTTTAGCTCCAGGCATTCCAGGGATCCCTTCACGGCCATCAACTCCTGGTAAGCCCTTGAAAAAATAAAATTAATTCTTGTATCTTTGAAGAGATTTTGCCCGAGCACTAATATACAAATTAACATCACATGAAGCAAATAAACAAATTAAATATACATACAGGCTCTCCTTTGGGCCCAGGGAGGCCATTTATTCCTCTTGTGCCTTGAGGACCCTGAGAATAATAACAATATTTAAAGATTAAAATAAAGACAATGAAATGACAGATAAAAATAATGTCAATGCATCTACATTCAAATGTGCACTACTTTGAGAGTACCAGTTATGCACTGTTTATACACTATTAAGTAACTAATATTTGGAAGTCAACAAGAGTCAGAATTTGTCTATACTCACCCTTTCTCCCTTTGGACCTATCTCTCCTAATGGACCTCTCTGTCCTTGATCCCCCTGCAAAAAATAAATGTTTTAGAAATTAAACCAGAATAAACTTCCTTGTATTTTTAACTAAAACTGTCAGAAAATCAACAAGTTTAATTCACATTTGGTGAAAGTAGACATCTCAAAATCACATAATATTTAAAAATGTGGTTTCTTAAAACTGCAGTTAACTGATATATTTTTTAAAGCACAGCTCAAATCATCACCTGGGATTTCAGGTGTGTCGAAGCAAAGGATGTTGCACTTAAAAAAATTACTGGCTATTCCAAGCACAAATACCAGCTAAGGAAGCAGAGAATAAGGAAGAAACAAATAAAACATACACAATAAAAACCTCCAACAAAAATTGCACAAGTCGCCCTCTGCGGGTTTTGTTCCAGTTTGATACCTGAAAAATTCCTTGCCCCCCTAATGCACAGTGGGACTCAGAAGGAAGAGGTAACCATGGCATGCAAATAAGTTAAAATGGGTTCATCTGCCTCAAACTCTTAGGAAACATTAAGATATTATAGACTTGATATCACCGTAATGTCATTTATTCACCTGTGGGGAATCAATAGAATTGGATTAATCAGAGGGCTTTTTGATTCACAACCACAAAGTTTCTAACTGGGAAGTGTTTTGATAACCTACACTCTACTTACAGGTGCACCAGGAAGACCTTGGGGACCAGGATCCCCGTCAAGACCACGAGCTCCCTGCAAAACAAATAGATAGCACAAGATATTAAAGTGAACTGCTGGTGCATTAACAACTTTTGTGTCCTCCTGCTTTGCTAGGAGCTGCAAAGTCTCTACAGATGAGAGGGTTTTATAGTTCCAATTGAAAAAAACACAAGGCAATCAATTTTCTTCATCTGTCTTGTTTTTTAATGGAAGTATGAAAGCAAATATGTTTTAACTATGATAAAATATCAGTCAAAAAACAACGTTCAGATCATTCTCCAAAAAATCAAGGAAGGAGGTAGACCTTTGCACACTACTTCGAAAAATTTCTGTCTTCTTTAATAATACTATATCCTTCAGCACATAATAGAATAACACCAAAATATTCAGAGAAATCATCAAGTGCAGTGCAGCTATTTTTATCACATATGTTTCAAGGAAACACTGCAATCACAACCTTGTAAATAAATGTAAATGGAGAGAAAAAATTGTTTTAAAAAAGATTTAGAGAGAACATGGAACTCCTTTGTCAAACAGATGTAGCAAATATTTCAAGTAGACAAAATATTACAGAAAATGTAGGCAACTAACTACAAAGAATTAGAACACACAAGAGCCAGAAAAGCCAGAAGTAAGACAGCAATAGCTTAGCAAACATGTTCAAGAGATTAGGAAGGATCACTCATGAGAAGATTCATAATCACAAGAAATTTCATGTTGTCTCCAAAGATAGATAATCACAAGATTTACGTGATTTGACTTCTAGAGAAGAAGACAATAGCAGGACTGTTACATTCTCCTCCTCTCAGAAATTTTTACCATACAGATTTAGCAAGATCCCACGACTATAACATCCAGGTTTGAAATAACAGATAGAAACACTTTGACAAACAGACAGAAAATTGCCCAGCAAAGTCAGAGCTAACATAAATACTAATCTCACTGGCAGCAATTTAAGACACAGAGATACCAAAGACAGAAAGAATAGAAAAAAATAACAAACTCTCAATGAAAACTCCTTACAAAAACTGGGATGGTGATGGAAGTGAAAGGCTTTAGGAGGGACTACTTAATAAATTTTAGTTTTAATTAAAATGTGCTATAGTTTATAATTGCTTTAACTTGCTATCTTGCTAACTACAGACTTGCATTCATGCAAAACTACCATAAATGCAAGGATTGGGGGAAAGGAGTGAAGAGTGCATGGCCTTCATTAATTAGAAGGACCAAGCTACCTTTCTTCCTAACAAAAAGTACAGTAGCTATGGAAATGCAGCTGGCAGGAGAGAGAAAATACAGGAGAAATGAAGAAGCTTAAATAAACTTTTAAAACATTCATAGGTGTTTAATTTTTTTTTATATAGGTCATTTTATAGAAAGAAAGGTTAATACTCACTTTGGTACCTTTTGGTCCCATTATACCAGTTATTCCCCTGATACCCAGAATGCCCTGAAATAGAAAAATATAGTCAAATTATGCTTAATTCTTCTCATCAGAACTGTTCTAGTTTTCAGGCAGAAGACTTACAGGTTCTACACCCTTTGTGATTATTTTACTATTTTCTTAGTATTAAAGGAGAAATCCTACTACTGCTGTATTAGAATTCTTAATTTATATGATAATTTATATGATAATTTGATATTTTACTAATTTAAAAATGTTTAAAATAATAAAACTATCAGGCTGTACCATAGGGACAAAAAAACCCCACTGATTTTTCTTCTTGGTTACCACAGAGTTGAAGCATTCTCACCTGCAGCTTTTGTGAAAGGAATATGTTACAGACAAATTTCCAAAAGTGGTAAGTTGTCTTAAGTGAGGATTTGGACAGATTAAGGAGACTTTATAGAACTCCAGAGGCAGATAAAATAACAAGGTTTTTAAAATTTAGAACTGCTAAGAGCCTAAACTTAGTAGATATTCTAATGCAGCAGGATGTATCATAATTATCATAATTTTCCTTCAAAACAGTCATGTGGAAAATTTGGCTTCACTGCCTTACTCTTCCCAAGAGACTGCCAGTACCTGAGATGTCTCCTCCCTGCAGAGACCAAACCCTCAGCCACAATATGCTTGTTCTGCAAACCTACTCCTTGAGCAGATTCTACACTGGGAGCCTCTACCTGCTCCTCCCAAAGTTAGATAGAGTTCCGCACAGAACATTTGAAGCCTTGTCAGCCCAAAAGGTAGGGAAAAATCATGATAATGCAACAGTGAATTGCAGCAACTCCACAAGGCAGATGAACACAGATTAATCCTGCTTCTAAGATCAAAGCTGGAAGTAGGCAGACTTTCAACCCTTTCTGTCAGAAGCAACACCTCTCGCAGGGGTGACTATCTTATGCAAATCTTCTTGTCAATGGAATACATTGGTTGGATTTCAAGTGCTATGATGGAGACTGGATACTTAACCCCTTTCATTCGTTTACAATAAGAGCGTATCAGAAGATACAGCAGAGTCTACAGGCTCTCCATCTGTGCCTCTAAATCATTGTCTGTCCTTTTTCACATGTATTGTATTATATCATTTTCTGCATATTATGAATCCTAAATTTCAATTAAACACAATTACTTTGGAATTTGTTCATATGGTGACCAATTGGTAATACAGTGAAAAGTTATAAGTAATGCTTTAAAAAAAAAAGAAGGAAAGTCAATCTTTGCTTTTTTAATTCTACTGTGTTATTTCACAGTGATTGAAGAAGTTTTCCAAACTGAGTAAAATGAATTGGTACCCACAGGCCTTTCAGACAGCAGAAGCTGCCCCTTACACAAGAACTTTGTCTGCCCCAGGGCCTCATGGATACTTTTACAGGATCAAGCATCAGAAGGAATTCACCCTTTCCTTTACTTAGTCTGTTCTTTATCTTTTTCTAGTCAAAATCCAGGGGTTTATATTGTCATATGTTTACATTCATAGAGAATTTTGTAATTTAGCATTTAGACATTGTGTGCATTAAGGTAAGCTTCTGTATAGTATCACATCTGGATACCAATGGCATTATATAAATACTTTTGCACCTAAGAAAAAAAACATGAGACTCCATCAGAAAATAAACCATATAAATTAAAGGCGTTTTGCCTGTTTCCCCTACTTAAAATTATCCTCTAATTCTGTTCCCTAGTCCTTTTCAGCCACAGTAACCCTAAGAGCTCCTCACAGGGAACAAGCTGAGAAGGAATGTGTCAGAATTAAGCACAGTGAATCAGGAAAAGAAAATAAATAGGTATGACGGAAGGACACTTCTTTTGCAAGCCATAAGGCAAAAAACTTCATGGAAAAAAAAAAATCTGTTTTTCAGTGGTTGCAACTTCATCCTCCAATCTTAGCTAAGTCTGATTTTCGCGGCTGGCTGTGTTTCAAACAAACAGCTCCTTTGCAAGGATGAAGCCAGAGTCATCAAAATTATGAAAAGGAAGGTGAAGGGGGGAAAATCCAACTATTTTCACAATCTAAGCACAACACAAAATTTAAGACAGTTTTTAAAGTTTGCCTTTCAATAGAACTATAAAGAGCTTTGTGCCAAGAAGTAACATAGGTTTTTGGAGGGACTTAAATAATTCTATTTTCATTCATAGGCAATATGGTAGAATGAAGAGACATGTGCATGGAGGTTTTACAATGTCTGTTCTCTTACAACAATAAGGAAAAAGACATGTCATTATGAAGCAAATGAGGAACACTTTAAAAGGAAATACTTTACTGGAGGGCCTTGAGCTCCAACTTCACCACTGGGTCCTTGGTCCCCTTCTTCACCCTGGGAAAGCAAAAGGAATACATCTGTAGCCAATCCATACCATGCATATTGCTCCGTCATTGTATGAGGTGCATTTACTACTTTATGTTATCTGTCACCACGTCCTGCTTGAAAGAAACCCAAATGAAGTCACACCATTTCCTCAGACAGATACTCCTTCAGGTTCACATCCTTTCAATTATTAGTCAAAAATAAGCCTCAACATAAAGAATAACGATAATGATACCCATAACCTTCCACTTTTAATTTCATTGCACTTTTTCTTGATGTTAATTTCTTTAGGATTTCATCAGGCAGTGTAGTGATAGGACAAGGGATAAAGAGTACAAACTACAAGAGTGGAAATTCAGGTTAGCCCTTAGGAAGAAATTCTTTATTCTGAGGGTAGTGAGACACCGGCACAGGTTGCCCAGGGGGGCTGTGGATGCCCCAGCCCTGGCAGTGTTCAAAGCCAGACTGGGTAAGGCCTTGATAAACCTGGCCTGGTGGGAGGTGTTTCTGTACACTGCACGGGGGTTGGGACAGGATAATCTTTAAGGTCTATTCTAATCTATTAACATTCTATGATTTCTTGTTCTTCCAGATTAAAAGTGAAAAAAATAAATCTTCTCTAATATTTTTCCTGCAACATTCAAGCATGGACCAAGGCAGTGCAAATCTGAAATTTTCTGGAAAATATTTCAGTATTAAGGAAATTCTATAACAAGCTTAATTCAAATGAAACACCTTGAGAAAGATAACATGTCAGTTTTCAAGCTGGCCTCTGTTTATGAACTTGTACTGTGTCCTTTCCCTCTCAAATGTATCTCATTCTTCATGCAAGAACTCATCTGTGCTGCAAAACAGCTAACATGGTAAAATCAAGGAATTATCCTGCATTTAAATGTTTGAAAGCTTTTCAATTAATAAATTTAACTTCAATTTTTCCCATACATTCTATAATAACTAAATTGAACAAGCAAAATAAAAGCAAGAGAGGTATGACTTGTGCATCTTAATAAACACACAGTACAGGTGAATAAAGAATAGAGATGTGTCGTTGGTTACTCCAGAGCACTGTGATATGTAGTAACCCTTCATGCATTCTGTTAAAACAAATAATGCTTATAACAAAATATAATACTGTTTTTGAAGACAAGGCTAAACAGCTATTAGCTTGCTAAAAGCATTTTTCCTTTTTTTTTATTTTACCTTATAACCTTGTTTTCCTGGTTCACCAGACTCTCCTTTTGAACCTTTTTGCCCCTAAAACAAACATTTAAAAAACCAAAATAAATAAATCAACAGAGACTATTCAAAATTAAAATACAGTTTTCCAAAGCAGTCATAGACTGCTGACAGCTGTCTTGCCCTCTCAAACTCCATTCAGTACTGCTTCCTCACCTGTCTAGGAAACACTACATTTAAAGTACCATGCTCTAAATACCTGCTCCTGGATCTAACAAGGCTGCATTTCTGAGCAGGTTAGTATTTCTTCTTATGTTAACCCATAAAATTTTCCTCAGGCCAACAGTATTTCCAGAAACCAGCCAAGAACATATATAGAAAAAATCTTAGCTAAACCGAGGCTCAAAACATGTAAATTTCAATTTAGTATGTTACAAGTCTTCCAGGAAGAGAAAAGAAGTGAAAAGGATTAAGGATTTGGGGGAATATTTAGAGTTTCTGGAGTCAGACCACAAACGACCCAGGAAGTGAATGAAGCAATCCATCACACACGCTAATCCTCTCAGGCCCACACATAAATTTTACAGTGAGGATTGGAGGAGTAGCAAGATATTTCAACAACAAGAGGTTATTTTGGCAGTCAAGAGTTGAATAACCATAAGCAACCACATTGATGCAATGTTTTTTGAAATCAACAGTGAAATGCCATTTTTCAAGTCAGCAATTACCCTCCCCAGTGACTTGAGACAGCATCTCTGGAGGGAATGCTGAAGCAAACAAATTCTCTTACCTTCATACCCATTAAGCCAGCATGTCCTGGACGGCCAGGTGGACAAGCACTGGGACACTGGAAAAGCATTCACATAGTTATTACCACACAGGCTGAATAAGATTGTCTGAGATTTCTTAAAAAGAAACAAAAACATGGACAATAATCTTACCAAAAGGTCACCATCTTGCAGGCCAATCGTTCCCTAAATTAAATTAAATGAATCAAAGTCAGCAATACAGAAATAACCAGACATGACTCATTAGGCAACACAGTCATTAGATAAAACTACTATCTAAACCTGGAATCAGAAATACAATCAACCAAACAATCTCTCACATGAAAAGCACCTAAATGGTAGGATTTTATTGTAGGACTGCAGGTCCTGTCCTCAACTTGGATCAACTGTTCAAAAAAAACCTCAAAATATTTCTCTTGCTTTTTAGACAACTTCAAATATATTTTCTTTTAAATATAGACCAAATTTGTCCAAAGCCTATTAATTTCCTACAGAGCCCAAGACGATTTCTATAATAAGAATAACATAGTGCCATTCACCAAAAGATTCAGATCTTTACAGAGAAAATTATTTTTACAGGGAAAACAATCTTCTCAAAAGTATTAGTAGATGAAAGTTGCAATAAAATAGACATTAGTGTACAGTGAGATGGACTCAGTGGGGGGAAAGCCTTTTCTCGCATCAAATCAAATACTTGATGGTAGCTAACAGGAGGCTTATGAGGCACAACAGGGAGAAAGATTATTTCACAGCAGCAGCTGGATTCTCTGAAGCCCTGTGGGAGGGATCACACTGTTCCAGAGAAAAGCACGGGAGAATTTAGGGAATGAGCTCCTTAAACAATGGTCTCCTTATATACAGAAGGATTTTTAAAATGCTGAGAGTATTTGGGCCCATAATGTCACCAGCTGGAGGGGAACTGTGACACTTCACAAGCCTAAAATGCACAAAACTTTAAGGAATAGAAGTACTACAATCCATTATTGAGAGCTCAATTCCACTTGTTTCCAAACTACTTTTCTCCAATTTAGCATTCATGTTTTTTAAAATGCCTCCACCAGTTCTCTGGCAACTTTCATGGAAACAAGAAACATGTCATAAATAAAGCATATGCATTTAGGGTCTGTCCCTAAAGAGTGGGGGGAGGAACACTACAGCTTTTAAAAAGACATTAGCACAACACCTTTCCCAGTGGTTTGCATTTCCCAGCATCCAGACTGAGATGAGTCTGCCAAACTCTCCATTTTATCACTCTGGGCAGTAGATTTCCACAAAACAAAAGCATAATACACATTTCTCCTCCCAAGAGGTTAAAAAAAGGTAGCCATTCCCCTGGAGTGGCAAAGCACTACTGTAAAACTTTCTTCAATTCCTTTCAAGTAACAGACCTGATTGCAAGAAAGACATTAGAACTCAACCCACCTGGAAGTGTAAATTTCTGTCTCATGAGCCAAATATTAATTTTTTCTTCTCCTAACAGAGAAAAGTCTGCCTCCACTGAAGTAATACCAGTGAGGTCCAATAAAGACTACATTTACAGTATTGTGATTCACAGGGGAATTTAAAACCTGTGTATTTGTAGTTTACAGAAATGGGGAGTCATCATGATGGAAGTTACACAATGTGCATTTCAAACTACATTTTTACAGTCATAAAGAGTAGAAACTTGCTTTCTAAATGGAAGATCAAAATCCTGCTGAAATCCTACTGTCTGTATTCAGCTGTAGAACTTGTAGAAATTTTGTTGAACCAACAACATCACAGGACTCTCATATAAGCAAATATTAAACATAATCACTTACTGGAGGACCTGGGGGTCCTGGTAGCCCTGGTGGCCCTCTTTTTCCTGGATCTCCCTTAAAAAGGGTAAAATAATTAGTTGATTGATAGTAACGATAACAACCAGTAGTCACATATTCAGACCACACAACTACAGTAAGAAATTAAGAGGCTGCAGAAGGACAGACTAGGCAGGCAATTAAAACATCAACCCACAACATGGCTCCCATAACAGAATGGAAAAACAATTTTTTTTAGTAGAACAGCAAATAGGAACCACAAGAAAACGAAAATATTTTTGCCTGCTTTAGAAAGCTGAAACATTTGACCACAGGATCATCTGTGCACTTCTCTATAACTGCTATTAAGTTATGAATGAAAAGAATTCTAGTAAGAGAGAGGGGAATACCCACTTTTCCAGAGCACAAAATGTCTTCACCAAGTTAGAATTTTTTCCTGTTTGTGAAATTTTGATGCTGAGTGCTCTCATAAGTAAAGACAGTGTAGAACCTTTGCAAAATATATTTTTCTGGAGGTTTGTAATTAAAATAGAACTAATAATTGGGCAGAGAACACCTTTTATTGTCATTGAATATTGAATATTTTCATTTCTATATTATTTTTTACATTTTATTAAGTCACAAATGCAATAAGCAAGATGAATATTGAAAAGATTATTAATTAGCTCTCAAAACATGAGAGCTATGGAACCATTCCTTTCCATGCAATACATAATTATATTGTGGGACTCATTATTACAATGTGTCATGGAGGCCTGGGATATAAATGGGTTCAGAACTGCAAAATGGAGGATAGGCTTACATGTAGGTTTTGAAAAGGCATCAGAGATAAAATTTCTGATTCAGTCAGAATGTTCAGGTAGTTCTCTGAACTACCAACTACCTTCCTGAATGTGCAACTGTACAACAGAAAAATACCATTTTCCAAATAGCCTGCACACTTTCCTTAGTATTCATTCTTGCCCCTCCCACAGATAAGACAATGAGATAGACAGATCATGTTCTGAAACAAATTGGTAATTTTTAATATTCTTTTTTAATTCATTAATAATAATTTAATTCATTAAAAATATGTTTTATTAAACAAAATTTTAATACTATTTCAGATTTTAAGTAGAAAAATACCATTAGGTTTCAGCTTCCATTTCAGTAAAGCATGGTGTCAAAATATGACAGTTTGAAAGGGAGTGCAGAGCCCAGCAGTGAGGTCAACTAATGGAGCCACACTTAAAATGAGACCAAGAAGAAGTACTGAATTTCCATGTTTACTGATTTGCAAATGAAAAACAGTAGTTTAGGTAGTCAAGGTTTAAATTTCCTGTACTTCTGTTGGGTTTGCTTTTTATTTCAGCTTTCCTTGAATATGAGGAGTATGGGACACTCCATGAAACATTTAATTCTAATCTGACAGGTGGCCCTGATTTTGGTGCTATTCATTGTTCTTATTTATGATGAGCTTCAAACATAATCCTTCTTCTACCAGTGATCACTGCAGAGGAAAAGAAGCATTTGAAAACTCTGTGACAGCCCAAATAGTATTTAGATGGCCCATTTTTTCTGTAAGTACCTTCTAGCAATTGAATAAACCTGCATTTTCAGCAAACACAGCAGTACTTACAGGTGGACCAGCACGACCTACTTCCCCAGGAAGTCCTGCTGCACCAGCTGGACCCTATAAAAAACAAAGTAAATTTTATTTTTATGCCATATAATACCTATGTAACAAGCATCCAAGGACTGAGACCACGTAATTTTCACAAAAAACAAACTATGCCTTCAGACATCAATATTCTTGCTCCATATACCACAGACCTACACAACCTCAGGGGTAGCTGAAGAAAACTTACATAATAGATATAGAACATTAGGATTAAAACCATCTCTTATTTCACTGAATTACTTTTAAATACAGTATAATAGCTTTATTAAATATCCAAACAGATTCATTGAACAGTATATTTATGAATTGTAAAACTGATACTTACAGGTGGTCCAAGAAGCCCCTTGCCCTGTGAAATATGGAAAAAAGGTTAGAAGTCCGGGGAGGGTTCCAAGCCTCATTAAGCTATAGAGTATTTGGAATAAAAAAAGGTGTAAAAAAATCCCTCATTTGGTTCTGCAAAGTCATTTTGAAAACTTGCTTAACTACTGTTAAAAATCAATTTTATTATTAGGTAATCAGTATCAGTAGTGAAAATTAAATTACTGATTAACTTTCCTTGTAGTATCATTACATATATTTATAAATATATATACTTCCACAAAGGAATAAAGATTTTAAAGGCTTTGTGTTTAGCTAATTATCAAGTACCATGATAAACATATTTATGCTATTATAATTTCCTTCTAAAGGTACTTTTGAATTTATAATAAAAAGAACTTTTTTTCTCCCCAGTGCTTCCCTGAGGCCTAAATCCATTAAACTTGTGGTCTTTGGTGATCAGAAAGAACACCAAACTTCTTCTGATTACAGTTTCCATCAGTATTGTTCTGAATCATTTTAATGAAAAGTGTCCAAGTTACAAATGTGTTTCTGCCTATTTGGATGACACACTCCCTCTAAGAAAACAGATCCCTCAGACTTGCATTATTAAAGCAAATAGAAAATTTTTTGGAGAACAGTGTTTGTGATATGTAGGAAACACTAAAATATAAAATCCCAAATATACTTAAATATTCAGATTTAATGTAATAAAGCACCTGGGCTGAAAGTGAGTAAAAAAAGCTACAGAATATCAATACAGGGTTGTATTTGTAAGACTGTTTAGAAAAGCTGGTATAACACAGGGAAAATTTCAAGCATTCATCAGAATCATTCCATTTGAACCATTTAATACAGAGCAGAAAGTAAGCTTGCATAACCTACATCATCCCTTTGCTATTGCTTCCCACCTCCTTGTTACAATTCATCACATTATACGTATCTATATTTGACTATACAAATCAACCTTTCACTGCATCACATATTCAATATTTTAATAACACCTGCCTTTGAAAGAAGAAAACCACCTGCTTGCACGTCGTCATTGGAGAACCCCTTCCTATCACACCCCCTAGGAGTGGCAGGGAATGATGACACCAAAAGAAGCAGCTACAGCCACTGTGTCCAGCCCACTCAGCAGCCCAGGAGAAGGCTGTCCCCTCCTCTGACCATCCTACCATCAATATATTTAAATTACTTGAATAAAAAAATTACTTGAATGAATCACAAGATTGTTAAGAACTTTGCAAACCTGTCATTTAAAAGACCATCCACCAAAGAGATGAGACAAAGAGAATAAATTAAAACAAAATTATGAAGCAGGAAAAAAATACAAAAAAGGGAGAAACTTAAGATAGTAAGTGCAGATTGTCAGGGTACATTCTGGGGAAGAAAAAGTGACAGAAGCAGAGAAGCAAATGCTGAATATAAAACTTTATGTCCTTATTCATTCTTGAAGATACCCGTAAGTCCTCACTTGGCTGATAAATGTCACTCAATAAGCATGAAAAACAGTGATAATAATTTTAAACTAATTAGTGTTGTATCCAATGCTTCTGATTTTATGTTTGCACTGAACATTTTAATAACTTAAGTTATTAAACACAAGTTTTTTGAGAAATGAAGTCTTTGGATAACTATCAAGGGACTACTCCACTTGCAAAAAGCCACTGACAATATTCTAAGCAGTGCATAATTAAACCTAAGCACTCAATTAACCATGCAGGCAGTATGCAGATTCATAACTGTGCTTACTGTGTTTCTGGTAAATGAGGTTTCATGGGTCAAATTAAAGAAATGCAAAGACTAAACAGTCCCATTACTTCACATTTGTAGTAAGAGCTTCTCCAGAAGTCTCTGAATCTGAAAATTAGAACCATCATATTCCAGCACTACCATTTCTACTTGTTTTTTTTTTCTTTTTGTTTTTATGGTAGGTGGGTTTTGTTGGAGTTTTTTGTTTGTTTTGATGGGGAGTTGTGGGGGGTTTTGATGTTGTTGGTTTGGTTTGGGTTTCTGTTTTTGTGAATTTTGTTAGTAGGTATAATCTCATGAAAGGTCAGATGACCAGTGCTGGCCATTTTGATAATCTTCCAGAAGCTGCACAACTTCTCCAGTAGCATACAGTCATTCATCAGAGGGAAAATTGCATTTATACAGGCTTTTCTAGGAGATTTATTTTGAGCATTAATATCTCTATATGGATTCAGCATATATGGGTTAACAACCATGGAGCTACAAAATCAATCACTAAGCTTCTTCCTAAAATTCAAGGTCTAAGGATAAACCTTAATAAGTACAAGGGTAATGACACAAGGTGACTGGGTATATCCATATTTTCTCTTCTTTTAAATAAATTGGAATTCTCCTTTCCTCATTATAAATATTCCTGTGGATTCACCTGAAAATATAAGCTCCAGTTGCTTATTAAGGAGAGGCAGAACAACTCCAAAGGCAATCCCTACTGAGGTTCACTGAAGCGTTACCACCTTAAGACTGAAACTCTCAGGGTAATTAAAATCACTCTGCTTTGAATAATGGTCCAAAATCGCATCAGATTTATTGCTTTCAGAGTCTCAAAATATGGTGACAAAAGTCCTGCTGCTCTGGAAAGAATCAGCATTCGTAACAAGTTGGTCCAGTTTCCTGCTTTCCCAAATTAACATCTCCAAATTGAGATTAACCCTCTTTATACATACTTTATGCACTCATTTATTCTGGAGGGTCTTCGTTTAATAATTTTTGTATTATTCTGCTAATAGTAAGCTAAAATCATGTGTGCTTTCCCCAACTCATTTTTTCTTTCAGTTGACAGGCTAAACTGCCACAGCACTTTAACCAAGTATTTCAGTAATTCAGATTTAATTCCCCATTTTTTCCTATCATAGAATCACAGAATGACTTGGCTTGGAAGGAAGCTTAAACATCACCTAGCTCAAATTGCCATGAGTAAGGACACCCTCCATTAGACCAAGGTGCTCAGATCCCCATCCAGCTTGGCCTTAAACACTTCCAGGGATTGTGCATCCAAATCTTCTCTGGGGAACCTGTTCCAGTACCTCACCACCCTCACAGCAAACAATTTCTTCCTAATATATCATCTAATTCTGTTCTCTTTCAGTTTAAAGCCATTCCCCTTATCCTGCCACCACACCCCCTTGTAAAATGTCCCTCTTCAGCTCTCTTGTAGGGTCCATTCAGGTACTGGAAGGCTGCAATTAGGTCACCCCCAAGCCATGCCTTTTCCAGGCTGAACAATCCAAATTTTCCTCAGCCTTTCCTCATAGCTTAGGCAGTCCATCCTCTAATAATTTTTTCCCATATCATCCAAGTAAACACACCTAACACAGTTTAACTACCTCTTCTTTGCAGCTAGATGTTATAAAAAGCATTGCATACAACCCAGAAATTATTTCCCCATCTAGTTGACAGCAAAAACAAAACAAAAAACAAACAAACACAGAAAAAGAAAACCACCTCAAGCCTCTAACAGAAAAATGTAGGAGTTTCAGCCTACCTAGAACCTACCTCAGTTCTGCCATTTTCTGTGACTAAATTTAGCTCATATACTGAGCCTATGGACCAGCCAGCCATTATAAGATATCAACTATTTTCCAAATTTTCAAGTAACAATCAGCACACATGAAAATTAAAGCATCCATAAAGTAATTCATCCTGAGTTTGAACATGTCTATAATGTCACACCTTCAAAAATAACTTTATCATTTTCTCTCTGGCCAGCTATCAAAATAATTATTTAATATAAATTTAATGAGAGTTAATAGGACAAGGTCAAAAATAGAAATACACAAGGAGTGTTTTATTGAAATACAATACCTTTCCTATTTCATTTAAATAATTTCTCTAAATTGAATCTAATTTTTAATTAAATTTTAATTATAGTAAGCCTTAATTTAAAATAATTTATAATCATTTATGCTAGTCATCTTGTTCCATTACTCATCTTCCATGAGGCTTTTTCCTAAGCTAAATTTCTATATGCCAACCATAATTCACTACTGCAAAACTCCTAAAATTCATAACTATTTTCAGCCCCTAAAAATGGATGTTAGATCCATCTGCTTGCCAATTGGAACAGTACTCTTTGCATGTCCTTTCTCATATTTTGGCTTGTTTCACATAGAACAGGAAAACAGCACAAGGAGTCTCACAGAATTTACACTTCAGTGATGCCAGGAATAACTGAGGTCTCCTATATGCAAATGAAACATGGGCTCTCTTATCTTCATAGCATTTTCACAAAGAGATGGAAAAGAATGGCATAAGTCCAAAACTTGGGACTGCATCACACATGCTCCTTTCTTTTCTACAACATACAAACTTTCAGTAATATTTGCACATTCAGATATAAAGACAAAAACATTCCTTAAAGTACTATTTGGATAACTTTTGAGGTCTTTGAAACCTCAGAAATAGTTTTGGGCTTTTCCTCACCGCATTTAGTGGTAAGAAACCTTCATAGTAATAATTAAGGTGTAAAAATCCTCTTTGTATACTAAATGCATTACTTACTGGAAGTCCACGAGCACCTGGCAGTCCTGGCTCCCCCTTAAAAAAGATAAAAAATGAGTTTTTAAGAAGCATTAGCATTACGTTTTGTAAACAATAACAGGAAGATGTTCTCTCACCTTTTGGAGGGTATCATTTAGTGGACATAGTCTGCAAGTATTATTCACTTCATTAATGCTATGCTGGTTTCAGTAAGACTTGATGGAAAGGAAAGACTTTCTCAGAATTAAAAAGATACAGCCTCCAGCCTTTTATTCCCCACCACCCAAAAACTCAAGCATGCTTGTTACTCTGACTTCTGGTTTATATTTCATTTGTTTGATTGATGATGAAGTCAGGTTTCACTGTTCTAGTTCCCAATGCATATTATGATGACACAACTGTAATAAAAGATGGAAAGGGCCTCAGCTTTACTGAAGATGCTGAAGCTTAATGCCAACAGTGTAATGCCAGCCACCATTCCTTACTGCTGGCTGTGGGAATGGAAGATTCTTTGTACTGTGTGAAAAGGGCCCAGAACATATGTATTCTATAAATATTTTAAGATTATAAGAAAGGCTGCAGCATCTTATTAGTTGCATAGACACAAACAAAAATGATGCTTTTAAAAAATCCATCATTTCATGCATAATTTTGTTCCTACCTTCTGTCCTTTTGGCCCTGGGGCTCCACGTGAGCCATCAGGTCCTGTGAATCCCTTTGGAAGTAAGGTATCAATGTTAATGCAGGGGCTCTGTGTTTTCCTTAATCACAACAGAAAACTTTTCAAAACATAGAAAAATGAAGCTATTAAATGAAATCAGTAACAGCAGGAGACTTGCAATCCAAATATTCATTTACATGTACAGATAGAACTGCACAAGCTCAAAGTACTAGCTTCTGGTGACAAAAATCAGTGCCTGGGATATATACCTTCAAGAACTACTCAGTTAAATCACAATTAGGTTAAACATGTGGTCTCACATGATTTTATTTTCTCTTAATGGGAGATTGCTGAATTTATTTCATGGCTAAGGTTAAAAACAAAAACTGTCAGTGTTGTCTATTTCAAATCAAAGTTTGACAACATCAAAAACAACAACACAAAACAAAACCCCAGAAAGCTGCTAGGGTGGATTTAAGTTTACCCTTTGAAGCTGTCTATCTGGCTAAAATTAAAAACCAACCATGATATTATAACCAGAAATTAATTTTGAGTTCTTATTTTTCCTTTTGTTTCCAATTTTATAGTCAGCTCATATGGCTTGGAAATTTCCAGATATCCAGAAGAGCTATTTTTTTATGTTTATCTAATACTTTTCTTTTTGTTGGTACACTTCCACTTTATCTGGTATATTTCCAGCAATTCAGTTTTTGTGCAATTGTTCTGACAATTTGATTTTGAAAGGTTACATGATCATTACAAGCAATTACTGTACAGTACCTTTTTACGGTCTATTAAACCTGACACTGAAATAGTTTTTGAAATAAAATGAGATTTCAAAAGTCAGAGCTGCCTCACCAATTAAACACAGAAGGTATAATAAATCTAATACACCAATTAAAAGTTGAATGCACAATGGAAGTACAATAAGGTCTCACTTCTTTTTTCTTCAAGTGAAAATAAAAAAGGTCCAATATTTCAAAATACTGCACCCTAGTATTACATTTTCCCTCCTCCACTAATATGAGGGAATATACAGGTGTGAACAGTTATCAAAAGCTGAGCTAGGTTTAGTGTGTTCTGCTTCACATGATTGTGTCCCCATGAATTTTGGCAAGGAAAACAAAACTATGCCTTAGGTGGAAATTGTAAGAGGCAATGAGTTTTAAAGATCTGCTTATAGGACTTTGACATGTACAAATGGGTTGTGGACCTGTATTGTTTTTAGGGAAAAGTGAAGTGGTATGAGATGTCACTCACAAAACCCACTTCCTCTTACAGATAGGAAATTTGAACAGTTTAATTAAAGACTCTTCCAGCTCCATGTCCACTGAATCTCTTCCCAAAAGCACATCAAGTATTAACCTCTAACAGCATTGCAAACTTAAATAGATACTAGGCTTTTTCATTTATATAATTTGCAATATCCTCTAATACACTGGTTTATGGTATATAATCTTTATTTTTGACATTTTAAATTTTTAAAGTTTAAAAGCTTATGTAAATTAAACATAAGCTTGCCTACCTCCTGGCATAACATCTAAGTACTAATGCAACAATCTTGCTTCATAGCAAGAAATGCTTTCTAACAGTACTCCTCTCAAGAGAGAGAAATATGAAGTTTCCCAAAACTGTTTGAAGGCATTTTTATTGCCACAAATTTATTCAAGAGGTATGACCTAACAGGCCATCAACACCAGATGATGTTGAAACTTTCATCTTGTCTGTTATTTTCCATAAGATGGGAAGATGCATCAGTAGGCCCTTCTCATGCCTTGCTGCTCTGCCCTGTGACCAGAGGTGGCTTCCAGAGGTCATAGCATGAATCCTGCCTGAGACCACTGCCCAGCCAGGGCCAGGGGGCAGCACCAACAGCCCTTGGGCTTTATTTATTTGTTCTTGAAACAAAAATTTTTAAAAATGAATGGAAATTCTAGAAAATCAAGTGTACTCACATCAGCTCCTGGCTCTCCAGGCAACCCAGGGGATCCTGGTTTGCCTGCATCCCCATCTGGGCCCTTCAGGATTTAAATGGACAGTTAAGCATGTTTCACAAAGGGAAGCAGAATCAAAACTCAAAACTTCTTCTCCCACAGAAGCAAATGCAAAGCAGCTGAAATCACTTACCGGTGGACCAGGGGGGGCCCTTTGGGCCTCTTTCCCCCTAACAAGATATGAAAAGGAAGGTATTAGTCAGAATTTCAACAGCCTTTTACAGTCCTTCATGAGAATCGCTGATTTACAGATTATCAGAAATAATCCTTAACTGACTCTTGTTGTAGAAAATAAATATTAAATCTACATCATTTCTCTTACAGACTAACAGAAGAAACATCTGACAGGAATCAAGGGAACAGACATAGTAGCTCCTATCAGGAAAAACACCAAAAATCCTTATCATGATTTAGCATGAGTGATTCTACACAATCACTTTTGAGATTAGATTTATAAAACCCCTACACCCCATTAATGGCAGATAATCACAGCATATGATGCTGATTACATAAAATAAATAATCCTGAGTTTTCTACATCAAAGATAATCTGAAAATCTGGTTTCTCCCATCACTCCAGCCCACTACAGAGTATGAGACCCATCAATTCCTTCATGTATCTGCAGCCAGATTCAAACTCCTGAGGATCAAAGGCTGACAAATAACACAGATACACCTCAAGGAATTTCCTATTTCCTAGGCAGGGCATGGGAAACACTTACATCAATGCCATCAATACCGGGAACTCCTGGTGGCCCTGGTGGACCTGGGGGGCCTGGTGGACCAGGGGGGCCTCTCTGACAAGGAGTAAAAAAAAGGAGCAATTAGAGCCTGGCAAGCAACTGAGCCATTCTGGGGGGACCCACAGTAAGAGGCTATGGGTCAGTCAGGAGGTCACAGCTGTGACAAGGAGCCGCAGCCTCACCCCATGAATATCACAGGCCCTAAATCCTATTTTGACTGCCACTATGAGGTCTGGCAACACTGCCCTCACCAAGGGAATGGGGAAGGTGTTAAACCCCCCTCCCCAGGCCCAGCCACTCCTCTGTGCCCACAGTGCTGGCAGGGCCAGGTGGGCTCCACTCCGTATCCAGCAGGATCTGAATTCCACACGGCAATGGCAGTGTAGAAGAAACAAAAGTGATCTTTGAGGATCAAACACCGAAATTCACTACACTAATTACTCATTCAGCCAACACAAAGGAGTCGGTCTTCCTCAGAGTTTCTACCGAAAATTTAAAACAACCCTTTCCCCGCTTCACTGGCAGGCTCAGCATTTCCCCTGGTTCCTCAGGAATACATTAACATCTGCAGAGGCACTTTCTCAAAGCGCAGGGCTCCCGAGGGGAGGCAGCAGGCGCCGCCAGCCTGGGGAAACTCAGGGAAAGGCCGTGCAGGTCTCCGTGCCTATAATGGGGGGCTCTGTTCTCCTCGGCGTGAGCTCTGCCCGCGGCCCCACAATGGGGCTCTGTGAGCAGGAGGCTGCCCGGGCATGGTCCCTTGCTCCGCACAGCTCTGCTGTTCTGGACGCCTTTCCCCCACACACCGGGCTCGCCAGAAACATTCCATCCAGCGGAAGCTCCATGCGGAGCTCAAGCCCCGCC
>JAHLSL010000046.1:8754480-8828425 GCA_025920805.1 Petroica traversi | reverse complement strand
GCTGCTGGGGGATGGCCGCTCCCTCCCCTCCGCCTGCGGGACGCAGCCACACCTGCCCGACACTGCCCAGGCAGGCAGCACGGCACGGAAGGGTTAAAATGGGTGGTGGCTGCTGCTGCTGCCCAGGGGAGTTGGGTTTCTAAAAGCCCCGAGTAGCAGGCAGGTATGGTGAAAAAGAGCATCGCTGGTCAGGAAGGAGAGGAAAAATGAGACCCCCGTGGGCTGCAGCGGCGGACAGGACAAGCAGGACACGGAAGGGAGCTCACCCGAGCCGGCAGCTCGCCGCAGCCTTCGCGCTGGGGTCGCAGGGGGTCGCAGTGAATCACCATCCACTGGATCTCGAACTGACAAAGGAGAAAAAGATCGGGTTCATTCGGGTCAGGGGGTCACGCTGGCCGAGGGTGTAAGAGGAGGAAACACTACGGAGAGGGTTAAAAACCGGGTATTTAATGTCAATAGCTACAGGTGGAACAGTGCTTCGCCCTACATTCCCTCACCCCTGACTGTTCTTTTAAAGAAGGGGCATTAACCGGCCGAGGGATTTAAAGACAGATTCGTCAGGTGTCATTTTTTACACATTCTTTATGAGCGCTGGCATTTTTCCTCACAGGGTATAATTGTTTTTATTAGACACACAAAAAGCTTTTCTCAAAGTGGATAGTTGTGCTCAGGCAGAATGGAAGGTCTGAGGATGGAATTATGGTCCAAGTGTGAGAAGTTCAAAAAGCAGGTTCATATGCAGACCAGTGACAGGCCTCAATATACTTCTGTGAAATTTCACACCTTTGTCAAACTTTACTAATTGGTACTGGAAAACAACACAGGGCTAGGGTAAACCTCTTTTCAGAAGCTGCCACCACAACTCACTTGGTGTGCTATAGTGCTATATATGTCAAAAAACAAACCAGCTGCTGAAAATTACCAAATCACTTGAACACAGAGCTTTTTTGGCTTTCACCATCCTCACTGCCATGTCTGAAATCCTCTTTATCACGTCTCTACTGTTCTGTTTGCTTTGCACACAGTTTCCAAAGTGCTGAGACGGGAACACAACAGAAGCAGTACCCTTGTTTCTTTTACCTGTTATCTGACACCACCATCTGTGAGCCAATTCTTTCCCTCCTTTCTCCACTTCTCATTTTCAAACCTTGATAATAATAGCCAATTGAATGCCCTAATATGCATGTAAAAGAACTAACAATAATTTAACACTACAAGGCAGCCATACAATAGAAACAACCAAAACAGAAGTAAGTTGTCACATTATCCTCACACTAAATCCCAAACACAGCTATAAAAAGAAGAAAGCTAACTCTGTCTGTCTTGAGGCTATTTAAAACAAAAGCTGATAGGAAACCTCTACAACAAAATGAAAAATAAACTCTCTGGTGGCAAGGCACTAAAAGATGTGACTGGCTTCCCGTTGATTTAGGAGAGGTGACAGAAGGGCAAATATGTTCTAGCCTAGCTGTCAAATTATCTTTTCCCTTGCCAGTATTTCACAACGATCTCTTGATTATGTTAAGCTGATTTAAAGGATGCCATTAATTTGAAGACATCTCATGTAGGTATTCTATGGATATCAATATGCAATGTTATTAAGGATTTAGTGCAGGCACAAAATGCTCAGAAATGAACCTCAGATAATTTAGGGGTTGTCATAAAGCAAGGATATTAAAATGTAACCTTTTAAACCCGAAGGCGGTGTGCTTGTTTTGCCTGGGATAGAGCTAATTTTCTTCACAATAGCTGGTATGGGGCTGTGTTTTGGATTTGTGCTGGGAGCAGAGTTGATAGCACACGGATGATTTTGTAATTGCTGAGCAGTGCTTAAAGAGAGTCAAGGTCTTTTCTGCTCCTGATCCCATCCCACCAATGAAGAGGCTGGGAGATGCACAAGGACTTGGGAAGGGATACAGCCAGGAGAGCTCATCCCAATAGACTAAAGGGGTATCCCAGACCATGCAACATCATGCTCAGAACACAAAGCTGGGAGAACAAGGAGGTGATGCTCCTTGTCTTCCCAAGTCACTGTCACTTGTGATGGTGCCCTGCTTTCCTGGAGATGGCTGAACACCTGCCTGCTATTGGAAAGTGGCCAATTAATTCCTTATTTTGCTTAGCTTGTGTGCATGGCTTGAGCTTTCCCTGTAAAGTGTCTTTATCTCAATCCACAAGTTTCTTTATTTCTACTTTTCCAACTCCTCTGTATAAAATCAGTCACGGGGATGCATTTAGCAGTACCATAGGCTTTAAGGAAAACCTTGACCCTCAGAGCACAATTGTAGGTCTCCTCTGGGAGATCGGGCTCCCTGTACCCCACTGGGCTATTGCTGACTTGGTGATGATTCAGGGGAAGTCATCCCTCCTCAGATAAGCAAGTTTTCATGTGGAGATTTTCTGCAATACTTTGTCAAGGATATCTAGGTTTCTTCTAAAAGAGATCTGCTGTGAACTGCTTGTATATTTACTAAGTGACCAAGAATAAATTACGTCTATTTAAATATATCTCATGCCAGAGCTATTTTAAACATGTTTTATCCATTTTTTGACATCTCTGAAATAGGTTTTTCGAACTTCATTTTCCTTGCACCTTTTTTCAAAGCCTTCGAACATTCTGGTGTTATTTGGCTTTCCATAGCAAGGGCTCAGCCTTCTGAATGTGAGATTTCACAGGGTGATAAAAAAACAAGATGTGACTTTTTACAGTACACAGACACAATCTGTTCTATGGTGTAAATTAATCCCTGTTAAACAAATATTGACAAGCAGCTTCCTCTTATATGTTACAAGTCATGGAGCTTCCCTGAGCTAGTTAGCAGCATTAAATGTCAATTAAATAATGACCAAGAATCACTTCTAGTAAAGTGTTTTGTGTCTTATGAGAAAACCAGGGTAACGCCTCTGAAATCACAGGAACTAAGGTAATTATCTCATCTAACAGAAATATAATTTCAGCAGTAAGAAAATAATTCCCTTAGCCTTCCTATAAAAAACATGTAATTTAGGAAGTAAATTTCTTTTCAGTTTTGAAATTATGCTGTATCTCATATTGCTTAGACTTTGTAATGGATTATATTAATTACTTTTAGATAAAAAGATAAAAATTTTAGATACTTTTATCTAAAAAAGAAAATATATAATGCAGCTGCGAATCTGTATAAAAATTCACCCTTCATAAGCTTTCCAGAAATCCTGGAATAAATCCTTGTAAAGATTGAAAGGCAAGATGCAGTTCCTAATGGAACTGTATCTATTATTCTCCTAGGCAATCATAGCAATAAGAAGCAATAAAGAATCCCTTTTAAAATTATAGTATTACAGTGCACCTCTGAGAAGTTGACCTATTCTGCAAGATAAATAAGGCCCTCACCAGAATGCTGCAAGAAAGAATAGGAAATACATAAATTAGGTCCTTTTAAAATTCTACCACTGGAAGTAATATACTTTAACAATGCCTGGGAGTAAATTAAGAACTATGCCTAGGGCATATTAAATAACCAAGACTGCTGAGATATTAAAACTTATAGTCAAGCAAGTTAAAGACTAGAACAGCCCCAAACACAGATTAATTTGGTTAATTTAAGGAGAAATAAAGTACACAGGCCAAAACAGAAACCTCTGCAATATAAACAGCCATTTTAAAATTACTAATCCATCTGACTGTGTAATTCTTTTTTCATCATTTCAGAGGATAAGGGGTTCCTAAATCTACATTTTTGTAACATCAGGTTAAACCACTGCCATTGCCTTTTTGGGCTTCCCAGCACAGGCCATGCAATTCAATCTGGTGAGTCCTAAGTCAGTTCTGTTTAAAATAAAGTGTATTTTTAGACATCCAAACTCAGTTTAAGAATATAGTGTCATGCTTACTTTCTGTCTTCCCTGATAATTTGTTCTGGTGCTTCATTATTCTATTTGTCAAGAAGTATGCATCATACACACTTTTTTAATGCCTAGCTCATGCAAAGATTGCCCTTTTTTCCATAAAATATATTTCATATGACTGAATCTTCCCAGAAACAAGCTAAAGTTATAAACAAATATTTTGCATGATAAATGGTGAACTGGAAAAATTATTTAATTCCATTTTGTTCTTTCATCCTTAAAGGAGGCTGTCCCATAATTAACGTAGCTCCACACTGGTGCCTAATGATGTCTTAAGCAAAGAAAGGCTTCATGCCAGACGTTTTCTCCCACCAGATGCCTGAGGAGCCCTGGGTGATCAGTGTTGCTCATTTATATATCTAGCTGAAAAGAGCAAGTCTCTGCGCACTCAGGCTGGAGTGGAAAGAGGATAAGATTCCAAATTGCTCTTCTGCTTTTCCTCACTTCTTTGATCCTGGCCAAAAGTCAGCCAGAGAACCAACAGAAGGCCAAGGTGACCTTGGTCCCACATCTCTTCACTCTTTTATTTCAAAGTTGTTGTAACAAGTACAGGGATGTCTAAGAATTTTTATTATTGAAATTTAGACATAACCTTTGTCATCTATTACTTACAAGGTTTAAATATACATGTGCAAGATTTAAAAAGCACAGCTAGTACTTACCTGTTAAGGAGTTGTAACTTTCTGCCATTTCTGCTTTCAGAAATAATTTAAACATTCATTCCACAAAACAAAACCCCATATTTAATGTAAAAGAGTTTTTGCAGAAATAAAAGACTTTGAAACTTACCGGAACTGAAATTTGAGGATTATTTTTAAGTTTTCCAAGCAGGGCAAAGCCATTAGTGTTGATTTTCCCTTTTGGTTTTATGCTTAAGGATTCTATTTTAATGCAGTCAATAAAAAGTGTGACACTGTTTGCTTCCACAATTATCATGAGCTTGTGCCACTGGGAGTCGAACAAGAAAGGCAAATGTAAAAATGATGTTGTTTGGTGTTTTCCGTCTGCTCCTTTGTAAGAAAACTCAACGCTTTTCACTTGACCATTAAGATGCACTCCAACTTGTTCTTTTCCTGAAGAATCCTGAATCTGCCAAATAGTCCAGTATTTCTGAAGCGTGGCCCCAGTCATCCGAAAAGTAGTTAGAAAGGAATATTCATCAGGCAATCCGTTGGAGTAAATGGCACTGTGTAGGATTATAATACATTAGATTCGTTTTGTATTTGCTCTGAAAAGCTCCACATATCACCAGAGTAAAAAGAAACCATTACTCAGTGGAACCATACTTCAGCCTTTCCTGTATCAATGCACTTCTGCATGATGAGCCCCAAAATAAGGTGCTAGTAATGGCAAAAGGGCTGGTTCAGAAGTGTGGGCTCTTCCAATGTTTTACAGTTGTTATAATAACCCTTTCTAAGAGTAATGGATGGAGCAACAACTCCTACTTCAGATATAGAAAATATATCCTATAATTATCCTATTTCCCTCTATTAGAGTTACAAAATCAGTCAACACAGTATGGCTTTAAAATGACCAGGGAGAAAGTACAGACCTGATTTGATTTTGAAGGCACAAGAATGTCTTTTGCTAATACATTTTTTTTTTGTCAACCTGCCAATAACCCTTTTGTTAAGGTATAAGCTATCTCTTCAGCAGAATTCATTCAACAAATCATTCACTGACAAATGTACACGTGGTGAGAACCCACGCTCAAAGTGTCTCATGTGCTGTGACATTCAGCCACAAGACTACAAGTAGCAAGGAGCAGATTTGCCACATGTAAAATATCTCATATTTTAGCATCTCCTACAAGGTGAGTTTTGGAAACACGGGTAGCACTGGCTGTGTCACTGTGCAAAACAGTAATGTCATTTTTTATTTCAAATGTATCACTGAATCCAGTAAAATATTTAATAAATAGGCCTTTTCATATTTATTCTATGGATCATAAAACTCTAGTGTTATATTCAGTTGATATCATTACATTATTTGCAATCTACTGCCATTTAAGAATAAGTATGAATAAATTTCTTAAGCATGAAGATATGCAGAGCTACTTTACTCCAGCTTTCATTAGAAAAACTTCTCAAACAAGTAGACATTTTGAACAAAGATGACTTTTGAGTGGCAGATCAATCCTACCTCAGCAGCTATTTAGACAGCATTAGGGAATCTCAGGATTTAGGTTATGGGGGGGAAGCAGAAAAATGGAATAAGTTAGCTCTTATGCTTGATGACTAGTGATTGAGAAAGAGAGTACTTCCAGGAGCAATGTCCCTGGTTTGTGTTCCAAGCTGTAGTGCAGCTGTGCTCCAGCAGGCAGCGGCAGAGCCCCAGCAGACTTCAGCGAGGACAGAGCAAGCCTGGCAGCGACAGCAGAAGCTTCACTTTACAAATAAAGTACCCGCACTGCTGCTCTTTCTCCTTTTCACCACGAGCCTTTACATAGAGCTGAGAGCTGAGGTAAAAGGAAGGGGAATGTTAAACTGGAAAGTTTAGCTCATTATACAAGGTGTGGAGATACACAAAGTTAGAAGAGGGGTTTCCTCACCAGTATCTTTAATCTGCCTGTGCTTTGCTCTGAATTGTCTCTTTTGACTGAGGATGAAGCAGTCTGCCCCACCTGGTTTTGTTTGATAGGATTTTATCTAACTCGTTGTGCTCTGTCATTATTTATTTTCAGTTTTTATCTTGCCATCTCAGATGAAAACATCAATGTGTGGATATTGTAGCTTTCCCTCAGTTCTGAGCACCTTGCAGTGTTTACTGTCCCCTATCCCTCCTTGTGTTAGGTTTCTGGCCTATAAACACATATATTCTTTTCTGCTTCAGGAAGTTAATTCTTAGTAAGCTTCTGATCCAGTTCAGCACATCCTTTATGGCCCTTTGTGTCCTTCCTCTAGAATAACTCTTTTAAAAGAATTTCAATCTCCTCTACTGCTAAAACCTGAGCTCAGCTGGGTCATTTATCTCTTCAGTTGCTGAACCCCATTTGCTCTTGCAGAAGAGCTGGTTTTTCTACTACCACACTGAAGGTGGTATTGTTAGGTAATCTTTAAATAACCTCTTTGTGACACTCAACTTTCTCTGTTAAGTTCAATGACTCCAGGGTGTCTGATACACTGAGCTTAAAAGAAGCAGTAGTAATCCCAGATCCTCTGTGAAGAGGTTTTCAGTCTTTCTCTGCACTGCTAAGTTTTGCTGTCATGGCAATACTGGCTATCACACACATTCTCATCCCACCTCAGCTGACACAACTCTACTGCCAAAAAACAAAACAAAACAAAACAAAACAAAACAAAAGAAACAAAAAACCCCTTGTACGTAAGCCTAGGTTTTATTAGAAGATTGTTTATACCAGATTGGCAAATGAATTTTTTCTGCCATATTTATCTACAGAGTTAGTACTTTTCAAGATGTTGTATGGGTTCCCCTTCTTTTTTCAGACATTAAAATAGGAAATAAATATAATCACTTTTCAGGAGGTATGGAAAGAAGAGAAATAATGTAAAGGCTTCTGACATTGGTAAGAGAAAACTAAATTATAAGAAATGTATATCAAACACTAAAGATAAGAATTCAGTACACAAACATGGGAAAGTATTTACATTTTTAAAATATGTTAATAACCAATCAGAAGGACTACTGCCTTTAGACTAAAGACTCAATGTCAGTAACAGGACTCAACACAGTGAGCAGGACTCATCACCAGAAAGGTACTCTGCAGGGGACTGTTTCTGTGTCAGATTTGTACCTACTGTTCTACAAGTAAAGAAGAGACAGATTCTCATCTCAGCTAATCCAACAGTAATGATCCTTTAGTGATTTCAGAGTTTTTTAGAACACAGCTCTTTCCAAAGCCTGTAACCCTTACATAGGCAAAACCCTTCTGAAGTCAGCAACTTAAAATGCTAAATATTTGGGAACCATGGCCGATTAAGCATGATATTTAAATAAACAGTTGTAGAGAAACTATTCCTTCATCTCACTGCCAAGGGAAGAGAGGTGGACTCTGTTACTTTATTGAACAGATGATAGCTTTTTAAGCCCTCAAATTATTTCTGGAAATTATTTTTAACATAATTGTTTCCAATTCCACTGATTTATGGAAGGGAACCGAACAATTATAAATTTAGATTCAGGTAGATGAGCAAAGACAGAATTTATATAGAAACATATTTTAAAGGCCAAAATCCAGATTTATTCCTGACATATTTCCTAACCCCTTAAAATTGTTAGGGATATAAGCCATCAAATCTTTTTATTCAATTTAGGTTTTATCTTCCATAAGGAAAGCATTCCAGTCCTGCTTTCCTTCTATGCTCAATATATTATTAACTGCTTCAGTTGTTTTATACAACATAAGGTCAATTTTTTATGAGATATTTTAATATTTGCCTAAATTTTAAAAGTATTGGAGGGTGGGAAGTTTAAAACATTTGTAATTCATCTAGTGGAACTTCTGAAATGCTACAATTGTTTTTAATCTTTTTCATAAATACGTAAGACTCTCACTAATCCTGTACCTCAAATACAATACAAAGGAAGATTTCTTTGAGATTTCAAAGCTAAGTCCTACCCAGGCTTCAATACAACCAAGGTAAGTCATCTGACTATGGTGACCCATCCCACTGATCCCAGTATTCATCAAGAGCAGAAGAGTATGTTATAAGCCAATAATATGTACCTATTTAAATTCTACAGAGTAACTGTTTATTTTATTAGATTTGGTTTTCTGAGTTAATTTCTTGGGTGAGCTCCATTGCTGAGTTAACCTAGTCTCTGCTGAATAAAGATTTTAGAAGTGTTGGCACAACCCACTGGTGGTGGCTGTGGAAATTGCTGTGGTAATTCATGATAATGCAGTATCGTGCACCCAGGGTTGAGGGTTCTTTTGCTCAATCTGGGGACACTCATGTCTGCATCTCCTGAAGCTGCCTAAAATCACAGCTGACCTGGCAGACACTACCTGGCAGCAATAGAACAAGGAATGAGCGAATTAAACTTCGCTCAGCACTTTTTAAAGCATCTGTCCTAAACCATTAACCAGAAGCCATTTGTTAGGACTCATTACCCTCAGCTGATCTTTATCCTTCAGAAACTCCCAGTTCTGAGCTAATTAAGTCTCTTATGACCTAATTAGCTTCTTAGCTGCATTTTGTCTTTTCCATTTCAGTGTCATCATTGATATCTGGGTAGGATAGCTTACTCGCAATGTGAAAGGAAAAGGACCTGAAGAGCTTTGGTGGCTGAATGTAGAAAAGCCAGACCTTTAAGCACATGCACTTGAGGAGTGCTGCTTCACAGACAAGCAATATTCCCAAAGGAGAAAAAAAATCGGCCTTTGAAATTCTCTTGATGTTCCAAGTTTACTGATAAAGCTTTCTAAGCTTTCTCCCTATTTTGTGTGTGTGTGTGTGTGTGTGTGTGTGTGTGAGGTGACAGTTGCATTTGTGAAATCAGAGGTTTAAGGTTTCGTCCAATACACAAAGATAAGTAGCCCTTTTCCCACATACAGAAAATGTATCATGAATATATTTCTTTGTGCCAATTAATTTTTTAAGTTTTCCATTAAAAATAAACACAATTATTATCTAAATAACCAGGATTAATTTTGTACTTACTAACTGGTGGACACCTACAACATGTACATTGATTAAGGTGAAAAATGATGGGTTCACTGTGTCCAGTGAAAAGAGCTATGGATCATGGCAGTTCCATACAAAGTTAATACATCATTATTACACCAAACCATTACATGGAGAACACTGCATTGATCCTTCAGCAGGTTCTACTCTAGAAGGAGTACTGGCAAAAGGGAATTTTTTTTGTCTGATGGGAGAAGTTAAGTTATGACTTGTGTGCAATCATTTCTGTTCATTCTGGAATATACTTCTGGGCAAGCTCTCTAAGCAACAAAAAGATCAAGCTACAGCTAAGTAACATTTTAAGAATGTTTTGTCCACAGCATCCCAGTCACAGCACCCCTGCCTCAGCATCCCAGTCACAGCATCCCGGCCTCAGCATCCCGGCCTCAGCATCCCAGTCACAGCACCCCTGCCTCAGCATCCCAGTCACAGCATCCCGGCCTCAGCATCCCGGCCTCAGCATCCCGGCCTCAGCATCCCAGTCAAAGCATCCCGGCCTCAGCATCCCGGCCCGGCTCTCGCCCGGCCCCGCTGAGGGCGCCGCTTCAGCACGGCGGGCACGGACAGCTCCGGGAGCCGGGATGGGCCGGGCAGCTCTGCCCTACCCTGCCCTCCCTCCCCTGCCGTCCCCTCCCATTCCCTCCTCTTCCCTCCCACTGTAAAATTACTCAGGGGCAGAGCAGCGAGCTCGGGCTCCGTGGCAGAGGAGGCGCACACTGAGGCGCTGGAGCTCGGCCGTGGCTCAAACCTTAATCCATTCTCTGGGCCAGCGATCTCAGTTGCAGAGTCAGCTCAGATGCTGTGGTAAGGCAGTTGATACAGCCTTGTTCAGGGGTAACTTGAGTATATCAAGAACATATTTCACTAGAACTATCTATAGCAATAAGTTTAAATTCTCTTAAAAGTGAAAATATTGCTGATTTTATCTGAGAATCTCCAGCATTTAGAGAAGTTATATCATTTACTCTCTGTTTGGACTCACATTCATGCACTAGCAGCCCTGCTTTGAGTCTGGGACTGAAAGTAGTCCCTATGTAACCAAACACTTAAGCTCTAAAGTAGCTTAAGCTGGTGGCTATGAAGGTAGGAGCCAGGGAGGACTGCAGCAAGAAGAGTTGTCAGTGATAAGCGGAGTAAGACAGAAACACTTCACAATCCAATTATTCCTGGCTGAAACAGTAGTCCAGTTAATGGTCTTGTCGGTTAATTACTAAGTTAAGGCATTCTTAATTACATAAGGTGCTGGAACGGAGTCCAGGCTTGCCTGAATTTGGCAAAGACATGTCTACCCTGCTGTACTGTCTCTATTCCTTCACCAGTAGCAAGTCTGGCCTGTAAAGCACAAACACACTTCGATTCCTAAATCCTGAATTCTATCACAAATTCACTGTGACATGCTAAATAATAATTTTTAACTTTCATAGATTAAGTGACTAAATGAGCCAGCAACATTCATGTACCTGTTACCTAAAACAAACACACAATGTAAAAACTCTTACCTCAGAGTCAGTGAGTTATCTTACCTCGTCTCTGCAATCCTCACAAGATCAGAAAGAACAATTTGTGTCAAAATTTTGAGAAAACTTTCTTCCCTCTCCTCCTGAAACATTTTCTTTGCCTCCCTATTTCAAGTCATCAGCAACTTTCTAGGCATTACTTTCTGGAGGTGAATCCCTTAGTGTCAGCAAGTCTTGAGGCACTCTGTGCAATATCATTGGATAGAGGGAAGTCCCTGAAATTGCTGCTATGGAACCTGTCTGATCTGGTGGTGGCAATGGAAAAACAAAATCAATTCCTCTTTTCCCTTCCAAAAGCTTTTCAAATGAGGTGATCTAGTTGGTGGAAGACCTATCATTTAAACAATAAGATTGAAAAGTATCTGTATTTTGAAGCCAAACAAGGAAGGCATTACCTGGTTGGTATCCTGAAGTCTACATTGGGTCCCAGTTTATAAGCCACTTGTAGAGAAGTGGATCCCACTACTCTCTCGATAATTCCTTGGGAAGCAGCTTTCTCTATTTGAAACTGAGAAATCAGGTCAAAGCCTGCAAGAAAAAAAAATACATGTCCATAATGTAATTTCCATTTTAATTTGAGAATTGTGCTGTCACAGAGATTTAGATAACGTGATAAATTTTTTGAACAGCAGCTTTTTCCTGAAAAAGTAAGGATGCTACTTGCCTGGTAAGTCATCTTGGCCAATTCTGATTGTTGGGCAGATATCAATTCTGTGACTGGCACCCAGAATAACTGGTAGTCCTGCAAGAAAAAGTGAATTTACTAACCATGCTCCTGCACATTTCCTAAGAACACCTTAGAAAATTAACTGAAACAACTGTAAGATTATTATGAACTAAACAGAACTATAATTAATACTAAGTAGAGGTATATAATAATTTAAACTGTACTCAGTAAAATAAGATGTCTAAGAAAATAATCATCTATTTCTAGAGAGCTCCAGATTAAAAATTTTAACTTGATATGCGATTTGATTTTTTTTTTCGAGCCTTTAAATGAGAGTGTTACAATAATTCTTCTCTTGCAGAGCTGTTGAGAAATAATTGTAGCTTAAGAAGGCCTGCTGTGTAAGAAGGTTTAGGGTTGTAAATTTTGGTGGTTCAATCAAACTTAATTTAAAAAAAAAAAGATCAGTTACCTAAATCAATACTCTCCCTAGACCCAAGGAAACTTAAACAAACCTCATGCCAACTAGAGAGGTTGTTGAGAATCAGCTGGCATCTTTTCCATCCTCTCTGGTATTCCAAGCTTTCCCACTTTCCTCTGTGCCAGATTTGATCCGAAAATGAATATTCATGAAATGTAGGGCGGGAGCAAGAAGAACTTACTTTTGTTTACCCAAATGAGAACATAGAAGAAATCTCTTGGAGGAAACTAAATCTAAAAATCCATTTTTTCCAGAATATTATTTGTCAAATAAACCTTATAATGACCATGAGACCTACAATATTCCCAGATTTAAGGAAGGAGAAAGGAAAAATAAGCATTTATTTGAAGAGTTTAAGAGCCATGTACAAGTCCACTACCAAGTTAATCTGGAAAATGTTAGCAGAGTGTGGCTAGGGAAGAATGAAAAGTGGAAGTTGGAAGGAGAAACATTTCTAACCTACAGAGAGCCTCTTGTGTGCTGAAAAGTCTCAACCCTAAATGTGGGTTTCCTTCTGACAACATAGGCTTAAAGAGAACATTCAGGTTGACATATTACACCTTAGAAAAGACCTCATTCTATATTCTTTGAAGAGACACATGGCTGACATCCAACCATTTACATTTTATGCCCAGCAAATAAAGTAGAACCAGTTTATTGCCACAGGTAACAGAAGATCTAACTAGAAGCTGAAAGACAGGGGAGGGTTTGTGTCCTGTACCTACCACCTATATCCAGGTTTTAATCCTTACCTTAAAAATACATCTAACAGCAAATTCAAAGCAATACACATAGCTCTTGCTTTTTTGCCCGTTTTTCATATACATTCTTCTATCCATCCATCCATAAATGCACATAGACAGCTCTCACTTTGTGTGATGGCTAGCTACAGAGGATTTTAGTTTTGAATAAACACAAAATAATTCTTTTGATGTTCAAAATTACACAAAGATAAAATATGGATAAAATCTGTCTCCTTACTTGATTGGTGCTGGATGGTGGCTGAGATGAAAGACCACAGAAAACTACACAGGTAAAAGAAAGCTGTAATTTTCCTGTAAAGAGAAAGAAAACTCCAGTAGGAATCCATATTTTCTGACAGGTATTGTTATTAAATTTCTCCTCCAAGCCATGCATATTAAATATATAAAATACCAGTTAAGGATTTACTAACATCTTTGACAAGATAATTTCTTTACATGACAACGTTTTACTTTTGCCTTATAATAAAACATGTCAATAAAGCTCTTTCTATTGTAGTCCCCTCCAATAATGCTGGCAAGGACAGCTTTCACTGTTCTAATCTCTTATTTACAGATGTCTTTAAATCCCACTTGTTCTCTTACCAGTGGCTTTTCATCTTCACTGCTGGATTTCTTCACTTCTCTCATGTGAACAGGCAGTGAATATCGTCACGCCGCCTGCTTCCCTCTCATTAGTCCGACACAGGAGTGCAGCAGTGGGTGCAGGCAGCTGCTCCTGCCCCACCAGGACCCAGCAGAGAGGGAGGTGCAGGCTGCTGGGCTGGTTTTAATCTTTCCAGGGGAAGGAGGTGGAGGCTGAACAGGCATGTGTGTCCTGGTGGGCTCTGAGGGCGGACCTCTGGAGCCAGCTGAATATAAAGAAGCCAAGAGCACAAATTAAAGGCTGCCTCTTTCCCCAGCATGAGGGAGATTCAGAAAATGTGAGTTCAGCAAAGCCAGTCTCAGAATGCTGGGGTCTGCTGTTCAGCCAGGCAGGGGAATGAATTATTTGTACCCAGAGGTGTGAGAAAGCTGGTGTGAGGCCCTGATGTGGTGTTAAGACTAAAAGCACTGAGAAGAAGGGAATCCCTGTCCTATAAAGATGGTATTTCCATTTCTCACTGATTTACTCCTCTGATGATCTCAGGAGAAACCTGTCTGGTGAGGTCCCAGTTGGTTTTTCTGGATAAAACAGGTTATGTAAGAGTGTTTTCATTGCTTAGATTCTAACCTCAAGGCACACATATAGGCATTATTAAGCAGGCTCCTATTCTGTTGTCACTAATAAAGCACTCCCTTTCCAAAGGGACTTTTACCCATGCTTGGATACACAAAGGCATTTGCTCATATTTTTTCACCCAGATGTAAAAAGAGACACAGAAACTAAAATCTGTATGCATGAAAAGACCATGGAAGAGATAATAAAAAGCCAGTAGGTCCTCCTAGAAAAAATTCATGTATATGTGGAAAAGTTGTTGTTTTACATCACATTTGTAACTTTTCATCTTCTACTGATATTCTGGTTAATGAAACCTTAAATGTCCAGATTTTTTCAAAGTGTGGAAGATAGGAAATGCAATAATATCTGTCTGATAAGTGTTTGGAGAAATAACTGGGTAATGAAGTATCCCATTCATCCCAATTTGCTGCAAGTCACATTCCTGGTACTTGTAATTTCCATGTTAATGTGGTTTACATTTTTAAATCTATTATTAGAAAGGGTGGGACTGGATCACAAACATGAACAGTTTGCCATGAATAATCTAATCTAGTCCAGTTTTGATGCCTAATGCAGTGTAGCTTTAGTGATACCATTTTTTCACCCTTCAAGAGAAAGGTACACCCAGGGACCTTTGTGATCCAGCACAATTATGAATATAAGGATTGTCATGCAACAATCAGCACCAGGATTGTCACATGAAAACCCTGTCAATTAAAAAAAAAAAAAAAAACAAAAACAAACAAACAAAAAAAAACCACCAAAAAACAGAAAAAGCTAAAATATTAATTGGATCTCACAAGAAGTTTGCCCAAGTCACCACATGCATGAGTGCCTTATCCCCCAAGCAGATACTTCCATTGTGACATGCAATGGTACCCTGTAGAAATCTGTGGTGCCTGTTGGATGCCTCTGTGGTGTGTGGATGCAGTTTGGACGGAGACAGATCTCTAGAGTCTGGTCTTGGAGCATGAGGTTTATTGTAATAAAGAGTGTGGGGATAAGAGACATGCCATGAACCACCAGGCGCAGCCCAGAGCAGGTCAGAGAGGTGAGAGAGAGAGAGAAGTGGAATCACGTGGTTCTCTCTTACAATACAATAAATCATGTTCTATGCTGAATATTCTAATTTTCACTAACCAACCTAGGACTACATACAAACTCTATAGCATTTACATACAGCCTATGAGCATCCTTGTATTACCATATGGCGTTATATTTTAAACCCTAAAACCTGCTTTTTTTTACCTTATGCTAAATTAGTAAAGTCTGTTCTGACCCTTGGACCCACAGGCAGGCAAAGGCCATTGTCCAATCAAGGAAGTCCATTGTTCAGTCAAAGAGGGAGATTACCTGTGGTGGCCGTACCATTGTCGTTCAGTTTGTTCAGTAACGGAGGTTTTCTACCTCAAAACTTGTCTTCATTTCAATCTCACTTTTAATTTCTATATTTTCAGCAACTTTCACCAGGTAATAATTTCTATAAGACTTTCCTATTTCCTCCTCCCCAACCGTACCGTAGGGCACAAAAGGAGTCTAATAAGGGACAGGAAGAAGAGCAGTACATGGAAGTCACTTGAGGCTGTAAGGAAGGGCAATGACAGGGGAACGTGGCATGTGAAGGTACAACTGGGAGCACCCAGGGCTTAGAAGGAATACCAGAAGCTTTGTGAAGGAATGAAAAAGAGTCAGGTGCCAAACCATGTCTTTTGTTGTATACAAAATGTGGCCTTGCCTTTGCTTTGAGATTGCTTAGTATTGCCAGTTTACCCGAGGCAGTATTAAGGAAGAAAAAGCCATTCCAGTAGCTAGATATGGAACTAAGTAGTACCACCTTACGGTGAGGTAGCAATATTTTTTGGCACATGATGTGAAGATGTCTGCCATCAGTTGTGTCCGGGGTTATTGACACACACATCATCTTCTCCAATAGGGGGAGTCTTGTTCAGAGAAATTCAGAGAACATATACTCTGCTTCTGGGCAATCTACAATTTTGCTTGCGTTTCATTGCAACAATTCTCAAGGGTGAAATTTCTTTTATGTCTGGAGTATTTTTCCCAAGACAGTATCTTCAAAAGACATTTTTACTGAAATAAAACATGGGAGACACTATGTAACTAAAGCTGGGAAAACACATTTACTATTCTGTTTGAGGGCAAAAGAAAAATTCTTTAGAAGACTAGTAGCCTCTGGTTGCTCTGCATGCATTTTGATGTCTTCATT
The DNA here is from genome assembly GCA_025920805.1 of Petroica traversi. Taxonomy (NCBI): domain Eukaryota; kingdom Metazoa; phylum Chordata; class Aves; order Passeriformes; family Petroicidae; genus Petroica; species Petroica traversi. The sequence continues at coordinate 8,812,038 of JAHLSL010000046.1, read as the reverse complement.
TTGAAGGAAAACTCACAATCTGTGATGAAATTCCTTATTAGATGTTCTGCTAATAATTATCACATTGCCTTGAAAGAGCCAGAAAGATATTAACTGACAAACTACTGGTAGCAGATTTAATAGCCCCACGACCTAGCCAATACTATTCCCATTTCAAGAAAATGTAAACTGGGATAGATGGAGTATGTATTTTACATATCTTGATGCCACAGAGACAGTCCCCATCCAATTAACACTCATATTTAGCTGATCTGACTAATTTGATGTCACTCTACGTCGCTTCATAATTTTCTCTTCTTATGAATTGGACCAGTAAGGATTTTTTTCAGAAAAACTTACTGCACAGTGATTGCTTTTAGCCACTTACTCAGGGATTCATCATCTAAACACTAACTGCTCATCTTTTGAAAGTGGATTAAGTAAACAGTGGTGGCTTTGGTCAAATACTAGCTCCTGAAAAAAAGCTATGTAGGAATCTCATCAACTTGCTAGAATGTGCAGGTGTGCTTACACACCCGACTTCACATTCTGCTCCTCAAATATCTGATTCCATATTCATTTCATACTCCTGTTCTGTGTAGCTTGAGATGGAGAACAGGTATTTATACAGCTGTCTCAGAATGTGGCTGAATTGGAGAGAAATAGTAAATGGGCAGGCCCAGCTTCTCTTGCAGATATGAAGCTTGCTCTCTGTGATGTAAAGATTTGCAGAAAGGTGGCTGCAGTTGGACTTTCAGAAGGTGCAATCCAGCAAAACCACAGAAATCAAAGTTTGGCTCAGAAGGAGCTATGGAATGTAGCAGGGAAGAAGGTCTCTCAGTTCAGGCTGGGATTTACATCAATTTAGAATTTCTAAATTAAGGGAAAAATCCTTTCCTGATGTTTATTTCCTGACTGGGCTTGAAGGAGCTCAATGTCAAATATACGTTTGAACAGGACTTTTAGAAGAACTAGGAAAGTTTGTTGTTCCCCTGAAAAGTAATTGTGTCATGTATGCAGTTACTGGGTCTCAAGAAAAGGCTTTGAACTGGAGGAACTGAAGTCTAATTTGCACAGTTAAAGTGGGACCTCTGCCTGTGTGAATGATCCCATAAAGGACCAGTGGTTGCTGCTCCCAGCCCTACACTGCCCTTCCACACACTGCTGGAGAGGAGAGGAGAGGAGGAGCAGGGAACACACTACTTATTTATCCCTATCTGCCTCCTATCTCCTGGAGAACACTTCTCTCCCATGTGGTCTTCTCTAAATTGTGCCTTTGGTCTTTTCATGTGACCCCAGCTTCTTACAGCCATGTTCTCCATTCAGTTTACAATAACAAAAATCAACTTTATACATTTCAGCTGCTTTCCCTGGAGTTTACCAGACCCCAGAATAAGCACATATCACACTCATAACTTGAGTTTGTTGTTACACTGTGTTTGGCCCTCTCAGCTGAAGATTAACTGTGTGGCTGTGAGTGATGGCACTTCTGAAAGACCTGCTCTTTATTAATAATGCTAAGAGTTAAGGTGACTTGGGCCCAGGACTGCTCTCATTGACATCAAGAGCAAAACTTGCACTGACTTAAGCACCTTTTTACTAAACCAGCAACAAATAATTAAACCAGCTTCCTCAAATGTAGGGTAATTGAATTGACAGCAAAACTATAATCCTTGTCAGGTTCCAACACATCATTGGAATTTAACAAATAAACTATTATCCAATAAACTCTTACCTTCATCATAAAAATGTACTTTCTGTCCAAAATTTTATAAATTTTGGCATGGGGAGAAAAGCAGCTTTTCTTTCCAAGCTGTCAGATGCTGTTTTGCATAAAGACCAACACCTTCTCTCTGGTTGAGGTCATTCAAAGAAACCTGAGATTTCTTGGGGCCAGATTCTCATCTCCTCAGCACAATCTTCTTTCCAGGTGAACCTCACTGTGATGGCACTGCAGCCAATTTGTGAACACCTAGGCTGTCCAATGTAGTCTACAAATCCCTCAAGAGTGTTCTTGGAGCACAATCAGAGATGATCTCTATACAGAGACAGACAAACTTCCACCTTAGCTCTATGTCCCCTTGCCATAATAATTCTTTCTGTGGAAGAGGCTTGCAGTTCCCATTACCTTTGGATTAAACTCGATATTGTGGTATCATTCCTATTTTTATTTCTTTCTAGGTGAGAAGCTTTGTATGTTGTCTCCAGGAGTGTCAGACTGCAATTATCCCCAAATGTTACAGTTAGTGTTTCAGATTATCTTAAATACAGGAGAATTTATTTTCTAGTGGAATGGCAAAGAAAGCGAAAAGTTAAGCAGACTCCAAGTGTAATATTACCATGAACATTGTTGTGTTTCAGCAGATTATGACTCTGATCTCAATTAACATGCATTTGTGTCCATCTACTGATCACACTCATTCTCAAGCACTAAAATAAGATCAGAAACAGGCTCTGCTGTTATTTATTACTTATTTGTTGAGTATAAAATGTAGTGAAAGATTTCTCATTTATAATAGTAAAAGCTATTACCAAGAGCTGGATCCAAATTTTGTGTAGTGAAAACCAAACCAAAACAAAACCCACCCCAAATTTGGAAGTATTTTCATTCAGAGTTTAATGAGTCTTGATAATATTCTTTTACATTATTCTTTATTTCTAATACCTCTAAATAAGTTAGGATTCTTTTCTAGCCAAAGTAACATTAACTGAACTGTTCGAAATTGTTGACATGATAGTACAAAGTTCTGTAATATTTATGTCTAAATACTTCAGCAAGCATCATTTATCTTACTGTCATTAAATACCCTTTGAAAGAGCTCATGATGCCAGTAAGAAAATATCTATTGACTTAAACAGGTCGGGTTTTCCCTTACAGCAGCATATGTGCATCACAACACTGGTTCATAGGTAAAAACACTAATAAAAATAAAATCAGTGTACGGTTATTTGAGACAGCAACTAGCCTTTCTCCATCACTCCCCACCTCTCTGCCTGCCTTCCCTGGCCAGACTCAGCCCCTGCCTCCTCTCCTCAGCCCAGTCGAGCTCCAGCTGCCTGGACCCAAGGATAGGACAGGTTTTCCCCCATACCAGAAAGTAGAAGATGAGAGATCCTGACAGGGTGGAAAGGAAATATGCATATATTTCTACTTGGTTACACAAAATAGCAAATTCTATGGCACAAATTCTGATTTTTGTGGCCTAAGGGGGGAAAAAAAGCTATTTCACACTGTTGATGACCATGAGGTTTCTCTTAGATTTTTTTTTCTAAAATAGCAATCTCCAAAGTCCTCAGATTTTCCCAAAGTAATTTCAAGGTTTTCACAGACTCAGGGCATCACTATATGGCTTCATGCTTATTCAAGGACTTCCTGAACAGCTCTAAAATGGGGACAGTAGAGTGCTCTGTTTATTTTGAAATGAAAGCTGTGATTCAAAAAAGTGTGATATTAGGACCACGGAAAACTGGCACACACAGACCTCTCTTTAGAATTGATGACATTTAGAATATGTATTTTCATACTCAAGACATGTTCTCTATCAAAAGAACTGTTCCAAATTTTAAAGTCACTATTTTGTCTCTTATGAGAAATCTAAAGAGCTTAAATATATAACAATAACAAAAGAATTAAAGACTAGGAGTATAATATTAGAAGCTTGTAAGTATTTAAATCTATCTAATTAAGGTCTGCAATATCATTGCACTAATTTTGCACTTCCACTTACACCTGGTTATGGACCTCAGCAGAACTACTGAGCTGCAAAAAAACGTTCTAGACAGGAATTCATTGAGAAAAAACTATGAATCACCAAAAATTTTTAACATTATTCCTTCTGTTTTCTCCCAGTGAACCCAACGTTTTGCCACACCTTGCAGTAGTCCTAAATTTATAGTAGCTTCTACCGTTCTAGAAAGTTATGTGTCAGCTGTGATAGGCAGAGCTATGAAAACATACCATCAAATTGCTGCTGTATAAACCATGGTCAGCAGGTTGAGCTGTTCAAAGGTGATCAAAGGTTTGAGCTGTTTTCAGTAGGGAAAACAATTAAATGGATGAGGATTCTTCAAAACTAAAAAAAAAAAAAAAAAGTGAGATCTAATGAAATCTAAGCATTATGGGAAAGTGAGTAAAGAACGGTTGTCTCCCTTTCAGAACAAGGACTACAAGTTTACCAATCAAAGCTGGAAGCCAGGAGATTCTAAACAAACAACAAACAGCACTTCCTCATACAGCTCATAGGATATATGTGGGATTCTTTTCTGCCACTTTTAGTATTCACTGTTGAAAAGGCTAAAATTTTTATGGAATCAAAAATATATACTGGCTGGGAAAATACATGGGAGAAATGTTCTTATGTATTTGTGCTACATTTACCTGCTTCTCTAGGCATCCACTATTACCTTGACCAGAGAAATTATGCTGGACCAGATGGACTTTTGATCTGACCTGATCAAGATAAGCTGTTCTTATCTCTCAATATTTAAGCAATTTGGAATACAGAAAATTCAAAAGGGAAAGACTACCCTTGTAATGCCAGAACACATTTCAGAGGATTTTGACCTAGTAGTACTCTTTAAAAAAGGTCAGCTTTGGTCTGAGATGGAAGAGAATTTTTAAATTATGTTTCCTAATAATTTCAGAGTGCAAGACACTGGGATGGAAATTTTGTTCTTGTATGTGGAGAAGATTCTCAAAGCTCACCTCGCAAACTCGATGTTAGAAAAGAACACAAAAACTGTAGAAGCATAGAAGAATTTAGTCCAGGAATGATCCAGGGAAACCACCTGGTGCAGCCTTCTCTCAATGCAGAATCGTATTTTAGTCAGAGCAGGTTGCTTAGGGCCCTAGCAGGCTGGGAGCAGAGTATCTGCAAGGAAAGAGACCCCAGATATTCTCAGGGGGACTGCACTCTGTTCAAGCATAATTTCCACATCTACATCTTAAGAACACCTTGGAACCTGTGTTTGTTAGCACTCAGAGTTTCTGGGCCTCATTCCTCCCTCTCTTGAGGATTAATGTGAGAAGGACTTTCTCTACCACAAACAGGTGATTTGATAGCTATTTTCTAACTAGTTTGTATGGTTGTAAGTAGCTGTTTCTGCTACAAGAATGTAAAGAATCCAGTTCTCAGACAGTTTAAGAGACATGCAAGACCACATGGATTGAGAAAAAAAAATCTTATAGTGATATCAGGAAGATATTTATTCTGGAAAACTACATAAAAACTTTTCTTAAGAAACAAAACGAAACAGAAAAGATAGAGGCTGAACAGAACAGTGTTTGCCATCTTTTCATCTTGATTCATGTTTTAATGGTTGACTTTGAAAAAGATCAGCAAATCTTTTACTGCAGTTCACTGAAGGAGGAAGGTGGCATGCCTATAAATAAATCCATGATGATTATGTAGTGGCACAACTTTGTCTGTCTCCCATGTTACTGATGCAATTCTCTGAGCTGTATCCCATCAGGTATGATTAGATATTTCCTGTTGACATGTGTAAATTAGTCACTCACTCCTGAAAATGTCACAGAACTTGTTTTGTTGCTTTCTTATTTGTTTTTGTTATGTCCTATAGCTGGATTGCTCAAGATAACTGTTGTTACTATATTTTTTTAATTCCTTTTTTTTTTTGCCACCAGTGGGCTCCATGCACTACAAACCTGGTAAGTCTTATTATCCAAAGATACTATTCTTTCTGTGTGTCTTTTGGTTAAATTTTTGTATGTAAAATATATACATTTTTAACAGTAAAATTTCTTGTAATGTACCTCAAGATTTCTTACCTTTGCTTACAGATGACATGGTTCTTTATTGATATGCTAATCAGTATCAATCTAAGTATCAAACTCAGTATCAATCTAAAAAACCTTCATCAAATGTATTAGGAAGATGAGCATTCAAATCTAGCTGCTAGTTGTAAGCTAGTGGCTTACAAATAAAGAGTTAAATTCCTCCCCATAAAAACCAAGTAGGAATGTCTCTTGTGTGTAGGATTTTCATGTCCATTCACAGGAACTATGCACAAAAAAAAAAAAAAAAAGGAATAAAAGTAACCTCATTATTATGTTCTGAAATGTCAAACACATTTCTTCACAAAACCTGAGATCTTGCCTGGGTTATGCAGACTGTATTGCATGCTGCAGACACTCTGGAAAGCAGCCAGTTGCTGCAAAGATTTGCAGCATACTTTAAATAGTTGAGAGGAAGATGCATGTTCATGGGGGAGGCAGTGGTGCAGAGGATTAGCCATGGGAGAGGACTCCTGCCTCTTCTAGGTCAGTGCCCAGCCTTACTCAGAACCAAACAAAAAGTGTTACTATCTTGTTCGTGTCTGCTAGTCCATGTGAAATGAGTCAGTGATTCAGGGCCAGTCCTTGGCAGACAAAATCCCCACTGCAAAATCACCCTCCCTCTGAAAGCTTTGTAAGAAAACCAAGAACTAATAGGGCATGGAAAATGAGCTGTCTTGTATCTAACCAAGGTCTTTCCAAGGGTGGGAAAGGGTGAGCAAGTATCTGCTTCCCTGAAATTAGCAATTTTGAGGATAATCAGATTACTTTATCGGAGTGCAGAGTCTCTCAAGCCCTTGTGAATCCATCTGGAAAACAGAGGTACATGTGAGCAGCACTCTATTCAGTACTACACTCAGTACCTGAGAAAAGGGGTTGTGTTTGAGTTCTTAAGACTATTTAGGATTCTGTTAGTAATTTGAAGGATCATTTTAAGTCTGAGTTCTCTTGAGCCAAATCATAAAATAATAAAGGTACTGGACAGAAGAGCACAGACATCCTGCTTGTGTTGGGGTGTAGTGTGTTTACCAAAGGTTTTGTAAAGAGACTCCTACACTAGTTCAGCTTTGCAGGGGTTTCTGGAGGTCCTCCAGCCCACTCCCTGCCCAGAGGAGGGCTAATCTCAGGTGCTGAAGGCCTGTCAAGTTTTGTTATCTCCAAGGATGGACAACTTGTTCCACTGTTCAATTACTGTCTCATGTGGATACTTCATAAATATGCTTACTTCCAGCATTCAAGCTGAACTAGTCAGCAGTCCTGGAGCACAAAAGTGCTCAATACACTCAGCATATAAATATGGGAGAGAGCTTTTTCTACATTCACTGTCAGTCAGGCTGTCTCCTGTAGCTGTAGGACATTTCTCAGAGTATTGCAGGTGCTTTGATGTAATTGAGAATAATACTCCAGGGCACAGAAAAAAATTTTCAAGGTAGTGCAGCTCAAATTTGACACAAGTGTCCTCTGGTTCTGTGAAATTTCAATAGGTTTTTTCAGGAAATTTCCTATTTTCAAGTTATCTGTGTCTTTAAGCCTCCTCCGTAATCCCATTAAATATCGCCTGTGGAAAACTTTTTTTAGGATGAGCTCAGGTCTATATTGGAGAAGCTTTTCCTGGCATAATAATGACAGAGTGTGGGATTTCTTGTGACATTTTTATACTGGAAAGGTTTTAGTGTGTGTGTATATGTATATATATATATACACAATTATACCAGATAAATGGGCTTTCGTCAGAACTGGCATAAGTGAGTCCAAGAAAAGCAGAGGTTCATTACAAGGAAATTATCTATAAATTGAAAAATCCTTTTCCAGTGTGAAGAGGACACAAATAACCTGCCTGTGGCAACCCGATTTGTGAACTGACTTAGCTGTCGAACAGATGGAGTTTTACAATCGCCAGTGTTCATTCTCACACTGTGCTGTTCATTCATTATAAATTAAATTAGTTCTAGCCACGTATTAGTACTGCTTTAATATTGATAATTCCAGATGGATATATGCGTAGATGAATTAATTATTGGCCTTTTTTTATCTTTATGAGTATTCAAGTTCAGACACACAAAGTCAGCAGTACTGTTTCTATCTTTAGTTATATTGCTGAGATATTCAAGAAAAGGGCTCTTTTAAAGTTTTCCTTTCAAGTATTCTAGTATTACCTACATGTTGCTTAAAGACAGCTTTGCTGCAAAAATATCAGAACAATTTGTTCTGTCACATGACAGTAAGCTTTACATTTTTGTGTTATGTTGTCTGTTATACATCTCATGTAGATGACCTTTCTTTATTTTCTGCACTCTCTGCATCTTTAGAAGAAATATTAAAACACATGTCAATGACTGTCCACCTTTTAATTGCACAAAGACATTTTGTTAACTTCTCCATTGTGATCCCATATTTTCTATGAGGTGACATCTCTTAATGGCTTAATACTGTGGATATTGCAGAGTTTACATTTGCTTAGCAACACAATAATCCTCTTATCACAAGTGAAAAACTCTGAAAAGCCAATGCAAGTGCAATGGCAAGGACAGTGATTTTGGTCTGAGCTGGGATAGCTGGATAAAGAGCTGTGGACTGATGGCCATTCCTGGCCTTACTAGAAGCAAGATCCATTCCTTTGGGGTTTATTTCCAAATTCTCCCGTTTAAGTCATGCTCCTTCATTGTATCCTTGCCTTCTGCCCTGATGAATCTTGCATCGCTCTTTGCATTCAGTGTGGCCAGGAGCACACATGGAATGGCTGGACTTCAGGCACTCCCTACAGATGGAAGAAGAAATTGAAGCTTGATCTCACATATGCTGGACATCAGGGCAAACTCGTGTGCTGTTACGAAATAGGTGTGATGGTAACACCTGTAACCACCCTAATTGTTGGTTTGGAATGGCTGGGACCTGATCATTCTTCCCAAGATGAGGTGTGAAGGAAGGCATGATCAACAGGGTGGATTCCATGTTCTGGATGCCAGAGGTCTGGAGGAAACTTCCTCAAGTCTTTAGTCAGATACCTGGGCTCTAGGTGAGGATTTTAAGCAGGTTTCTGTTGGTTCTCCAACAGGCATTAAGGTATGGCTATCTCTCTTTGTGCTCACTGAATAATTCCATGACCTGGATTCTTTTTGAGGAGGAGAGCTATAAAATTAGAATTTTGGATATGCATGCAGTTAAGTATCTTGTTTAGTCTGTATTCTTTTTTAAAAAACTTGCTGGGCATTTCAGTTGTTACATAATCCTAACATTTACCCTGGGAATTTCCTGGGAGAGCTATCTTATGTTACATTTTGAACAAATACTTTAAACCAGTATGAAATAAAGGAAACACACTGAAATGGGCTTGAGGGAGCACATTAGTTATGCAAGAGTGTCCAGAATTTCCCAATGCTTTCTGTTTAATTAATCCTAAAAATTTATTCAACCAGCTATCACAAACTGGTAAAAAAGCTGAAGAAAATAATTAATTGACTGGGAACACCTGTTATTGGCCACATCTTTCCCTTTTGCAGCCAGGGTTGAGACACTGCAGCTGTAGCAGGTTTTTTCTTTGTGAGGGGTTGTTCTCTTAGGTATATTGAACTGGATGGAAGCCAAAGGTAGAAACATCTGTAGAAATTATCACATGTTCCAGAGCAGTAATAATCTCAGAGTGTTTCTGACATTCCAAAACAGAAAAATATTACCCGGATAGAAATGTGCATCTCATAGCAAAGAGGCCAAGAAAATCTGTAAATGCTGCAGGTGTAAGGAAATGGGTACACACCATGCTGTACGGACATTCAAATGCTATGGTCTGGCACGTAAAGTGGTAAAACAGAAACAGAATTAGGTTTTCTTCACTGAATTTTTACTGCGTTTATTAATATTTATAAAATCGCTCAAAAAATAAATGTCAGGGATGCTGAAGTCATCATTACTTACTCAGTGAAACAGTGTGTTGATAACTGAGGGGCACCCAGGATTCCAAAATGCTGATCCATAATATTTTTCATGCTGGGTAAATATGGAGTATCACACTGTGAATAAATAAACGCTCAGGACTAGTGGGAATACAAGTTTTCTCCAGAAGTTCCTGAAAGTTGCTTTTCTACCATTATGAAATATGGTTGAGGCCTGAACAAAGTGGACAGCTGGCACATAGGGTTGGACCAGAGTTTATGTTCACAGTGCACAGTTTAGGCATATCATGTGAAGCCCCCCAGCACTGGCACATCTTCATCTTTTACCTGTGTAACCATCCAAAACCATTGAACACTTGTGCGTTTTTCCTTACAGCATTATCAGCCACCTTAAAATAGATGTCCCAAAAAGTACACATCACATTCCTTGATTCAGCTGAGATTTCCATTTCTCTGGACATACTTCTGGAAGTGAAGTGAAACTGCTAAGTGCTAAATATTGGATCATGACCTTGAGTTGCTGTTCTCAGCCCAGAGCACTGAGTGCCAGAAGCAGCTGGAAAGACAACTGTCTCCAGAGAGAGCAGTGACTTTCCTTTAGGGAATCTGCCCATCTCTGTACCAGCACCAATGAAGGATGTACTATCTTGTCTTTTCCTTTAAACACTCAGGGCTAGAACAGATTTTACACTTATTATTTAAACTACTCTGTAGAAAAAATAAAAAATACAATTCCTATTCCAAAAGGCTAAGGAAGAATGGAAGAAAATATTGATGGTGACGAATCTTTAAAGAGTTTCAACTTAAGATAGCTGATTTGGAGAGGGTAAATACTTGATACTGCTTAGGGAACAGGGCCTTTGAAGGAGTCTGTCTGGAGTAGCAAGTACTGTCAGATCCCTGGAGGTCCCTCAGGATGGACCTGTCACTGCTGTGGCATCATGGGGAAGGGTCTGACTGCCCCGAGGGTCTGACATGGTGTCCTGAGTCAGGGCAGGGGTGGGGGAAGCCAGGCAGGGACAGCATCAAAAGAGAAGTAACCATTAGATTGAGGGAAGTGATTCTTCCCCTCCTCTTCACTCTAGTGGCCCCTCACCTGCAGCGCTGCATCTGCTCTGTAAGTGGGATGTGGACCTGTGTGCAGGATGTGAAAAGTCCAGAGCAGGACCCTGAAGGTGATCAGAGAGCTGGAACACTCACCTGTGAAGACAAGCTGAAACAGCTGGGGTTATTGAACCTGAAGTAGAGAAGGGTCCAGGCACACCTTAGGGCTTCCTTTCAACACCTAAAGGGGCTTATAAAAAGCCTTTTACATGGGCAGACTGATAGGACTAGAGTGAATGATTTTAAAATGAAAGAGGAGAGAAAATGTAGTGAGGCAGCAGAGCAGTTTAACACAAAATTGTGGATGTCCCAAGTGTTCAAGGCCAGTTTGGATGGGGCTTTGAGCAACCTGGTCTGGTGGAAGGTGTCCTTGCCCATGGCAGGGAGTTGGAACTAGATGATCTTTAAGGTCCTTTCCAACCCAAACAATTCAATGGTGAGGATGATGATAATGATGATACATGGGCCTCACTAGAGGCCTCAGACTTTTTATGTGACAGATCCAGAGTCACCAGATCTCCCTGAAAAAACCTCAGTGTCAAACCCTACAAGAAAATTTTAACGTGCAAAGGAAGATACTCTATCCACAGGGAATAGGTTGTCTGGGAGTGTCATTGACTGCAACTATGCCAGCTCATTTAATTATTGATACATCATGAGAGTATGCAGACTTTTTGCTGTTTAAAGTCCAGACAATGAGGAGATTTAAGTCAACATGTAGTTCGATAAGTAGCCAGGGATGTAACTCCAGAAAGGGCTAGTGTCCTGGAGGCAAAACACACAGCTTCAGGATCTGAGCAGGGTAATTTCTGGTATCAAAAAGATTAGGAGATTGAAACAGTGAAATCACAAGAGTAGAGAGATCAGAAGATGGTAGATTTAAGAGAAACTTTTTTTTTTTGCTTTTTCTAGAGAAAAAACCTAGACTTTTTTCAGGGCACAAATAGGAGCTAAATTAAAGAGGGAAAATTTAAATGATTCCTAAGATGTGATTTATGTTAGGGAACAGAGCCATGGAAAAAGGATATTTTCACTCTGTGTGAAACCTTGAGTCTAAAAAGTTCATGTGCTACCCAGACTGTGATGGAAACTTCCCCTCTATACATTCTAAGGTCACTGTCTTAGAAGAGCATCTACACTAACGTAGCTGTGCACTAATGTACATGAACTGCCTACTAAGCAATGGGAAAAAAATTAAGCTCAGAGGGATGCTAAGAGAGATTGAAAGAATAGCTGGAGGATGGAAGAGGAGATCCAGGTGAACAGCCTGGTAAACTCAGAAAGACAGGAAACCAAAATCCATCAAGAAATTAAAAGTCAACAAGTTTGAAAGGAAGACAACATAAAGCACTTGAAGCCCAGATAGGAAAACAGGTGTTCAGACTCTTTGCACTGTTTCTGTTGCAGGTGTTCTGTGAAGAAATACCAGTGTTTGGCAAAGCCAAGTATGTTTACAGCATTTACACAGATTTATACATTTCAAAGCCTATAGCTAGACATTTCACGACTGCTCTCTTTTATTCTCTTCTGTAGTTAGTCCCCAAGATGTCCACAGGTATCAGTGGAAGTATCTCAATTTTCAGAGATGCAGACAAGACTGGGATCCTACCCAGGAACATTTATATCAAAATAACTGATTGACACCAGATATGAAGGCCCCCTGAATAAGTAATGGATTCTTTCCTTGCCTGCATGGTCTGTGTGTATTCTGCCTGCTGCTTGCACAGCAGATGCTGTAAGAGCCGCTGGAGGGAAGACAGAGAGAGCAGACATGTAGGTTAAACATGAGCAGTGATGCTAACAGGGTTTGGGCAGCACCTATTCAGTGAGCCCATTAGCTGTGAAAGGCACTCTGCTGGGAGACAAGCTTATGTCTGACCGAATTTTTTTCTCACTGAACACAGAGATATTTTAGAATTTTTTATGTTGTTCCCATGGAAACTTCCCTCATGTCACTCACATTTTTCTTGCTGCAGGTCACATCCTATTTCATCTTCAGTAATTATTACCATTATTAATGTAGATGCAGTTGCTTTCTGACTGCCTTGTAGATTGCATACTCCTAAGGCCACCCTTTAAGATAAAGATATAATTGTCATAATTGTTAGGATTTAGCTGTCATTCACTTCCTGTCTATAATATGGCAAGGGAAAGATCCTCATGGGCTTTGTTTGCCAAAGCAAGCAGGCTGTTTCAAGTACAATGGTCTAAAATAGCATCGGATGTGGTTTGCATGGGATACTCTTATTTCAATGTCTGAAATGTTCTGATCCCCTATTCAATTTGTGAAAGGTCATTAATTGTACTCAGCTGGGCCTAATAGAGGGTAAAATCCACAAGTCAGTTCTCTGCTTAGGGTCATAAAGGCCTGTATTTGTAAAAAAACAATGGTCAGTTTGTGCTTTTCTTCATTTTGACTAGTAACATTCTAGCTGTAAACATTTTCAGACGGATATGGCAGTGGTCTCATTATGTTTTTCTTTTTTCCATTTATTCTTTCCAGAAAATTTTTGCCTGTTGGATGCTGGTCACTGTAGCCCAAGATAAAGCAATTTTGGATTTTGAATGAGTAAAGAAACATACTGTAATTATTTGTGTGTGTGTGTACATATGTATGCTTCTAAATAGATGCAGTTCTGCAATTTCTTGGCTAGAAGATAGTTTAGGAAAATATCCCCCAGAGGGAAAATTATATGAATGCATTGATGAAAATCAGTTTAGATCTGGCCAAGTTACAGCTTGCTGAAAACAACTTTGTACAAAAACAATCTTTTTCTTTAGAATGAGTTCTTAAAATTGAGAAATACTGCACAAGTGCACAGCTAATAAAATCACCTATTTTCTCCAATTGCAGCTGTTTCTCAAACAGCTTACTGTAATAACCAGCTTTTGGCTCCAGGCCTTTCCAGTTCTTTTTAATAAAGAGCATCCTGTATTGCTGTATATGAAATATGTAATAAGATAGAAGAAAATGCTATACATTTGTACTTAAGATGTAGAAACAGCATATCAGTGTGTATCTGTGCAATCCTAATGGATCAGACAGAGATTTGGTCAGGACTGATGCCCTGTTTCCTGCAGTTTCTACAGAGTGGTTTATCCTGACTCCTTCATAACTTGAGGAGGAGAGAAAACTTCGCTTATTGACAATGCACTATTCTCAAACGTCTGCTACAATTCCTTATCACCCACAACAGAGCACAAGATGCTGACAGGCAGGAGTAAGAAGTTAGGCAGCAACTCCCACAAAGCTGCTTTCCCTGGGGTGAGCTGGAAAGAGGGAATTTGAATAGTAAATTATCTTCTTGTTCTTTCACTATCTTTCAGCAAGCATAGTCCTGACATGTCTCCCTTTTACATGTGCTTTTAAGATATTTTTCATCGTGTGTCTTTGTCTTCTTGCTAAAATATGCAGTGCCAGTAATTTCTGCCTCTATTCAGTGCAGAGACATTGCTCCACTTTTGTCATTTTTCTCATTCTTATGTAAGGTACAGACTCTGAGTTAGACTGATCTACATCATACAGAATATGCTTGTGAAACTGCAGCACTCACTTGGCTAATAGCTTCTCTTCTTATCTGAACCTTTTTCCTCCTGCATCTTAACATGGCATTTTTTTCAGTGCCTAGATGCTTCTGAATGTCATACCACTCTTGCTACAATTTGTTCTTTTCACACGAGGTGTTTGGCTCTTTTGCTGCATTGGGAGGAAACAGGAGGCAGGTCTGTGAGTGAGAACACTCTTCAACCTCCAGCCACAGAAGAGAGCATCCGTATTGACAGTGCCCCCCTTAATGCTCAGCTGCTCTATTGTCAGATGTATTTTTTCTAGCATTCACTGAATGTATTTTTGTAGCAATGCAGAATTCATCACAGTGGAAGAAAAAAATATTTTTGAGAATGTTTTGGAATTTATGCTTTGCTGAAATTATTAAAATAATAAGAAGAGGATGAGAAACATCTCCCCTCTCAGCATTTTATGTACCTCCTCCTATGCATCTTCAATCAATTAGCTGATTTAGTGAAAGAGCATTTTCATTATCCTAGGCTGTTTTGAAATGGTAATAAATTAAAAAACAATTTTTTAAAAATGTAGTTCAGACAGGAAGCAGGCAATGACACAAAATTGACTGTACGTTTCATTTTCCAAATCAATGACCAGACAATACACACCTTTGTTAGATCTCTTTCTGACTGGAGTAGAAGTAAGAATATACCTTTTAAATTATTTTTATACCTCATGTTTCAGAGACATGCCCAAACATAGAATCTCTAATTTCCTCAGGATATAGTGTCCACAAAACATGAAACGTCCTACATTAGGATGCACAACCTGTCATGCAAGATAAGACAATGATATATAATTACAAACTGTTCTTTTTCATAAGTAAAGTTGCACTATTGTGCTACCTTTATAAACTCCTCTTTATTGGGACATAAGATCTGACACAGATCAAACAAGTTATATATAGTGTTACTCCAATTGCCAGAGATCCCACAGTATTATAAGAGGGATTTATTTAAACAAACATTTACTCTAAACAAGGATCCAGGGGATGCAAATCTATGCTTTCTTGGAGGTCTCTGTATGGAGTAAGCCAACCTACAGAGTGTCCAGGAAAGGAAAAAATATTCAGAAATAAACTGGGATGCTTTTAAGGACAATTCGCTTAATGAAAAACAAGAATGTTCCTGAGACATTTAATTTCCATTAGCTCTAATTAATAAGAATGAATTTTTGCTCGTTCTCTTTCACAGTTAATAGTTAGGTTTTCATTTTAAATGCATTTTTTAAAGCTATCAATTTATCTCAGATGCTCAGAGTCTGCCAGCTTTTTGTATTCTCTCTAGATCTACCATGGCTTTATTCATTGACATATCCTATACGTCGGGTTTAGATTGTAACATCCTTCACTAAATTTCACAAAAACAATTTACACAGCCTTGCATAGCCCAGGGCCCTCATCATCTATGCATGACCATCTAAGCTAATTTTAACTTGCAGAGTTTCTTGAATACTCTGCAAACCCTTAGTTGCCATGGAAACCCCTGCACCTCCATGTGCACGTATAAAACTTCCACAAGGAAATCCACACAGGGAAATAGCGCCTCTTTTTAGGTTAAATGCTGTTTTTAGGTTAAATGATCTGTAATATGAATATTACAGATCTCTAAATCGCCAGTGTCTATGCATTTCAGAAAATGATGTGGTTTCACCCACAACAGAATGTATGAAATGGTACTGGGTAAATGTCCTGCAAAATAAAAAGAAAATCATGCTTTGCTATTATCAACAGAGTAAAAAAATGTAAAATCTCCATTAAAAAAATGACCACTTCTTATAAAAAAGTCTTCTTTTCCACTGTTGTGAAGCTAAGGATAAGCATTAAAGAGAATAATGTTGTTTTCACTTGTCCTTGCAAGAAATGACTTCTCCCAGGCAAACAGGCAGCTGGAATTTTGAAATGGTAACTTAATAATAAATGATACAATAAACTTTTTAATACTGATACGAACAAAAATCAAACGCAAGTAGAAGCACATTAAAGCATTACTCAGTGGCCTGCTGTTTCTGGTGGCTTTTTTTAGCAAGGCCAGACTAGAGATAAGCAACAGAGACACACCAGGGAAAAAAGGGGAGAGAGAAGGAATGTGAGCCAGAAATGTAAGTAGGAAGCTTCCAGATGTAGATAATCATGAGGCACCATTTTTGTGCATGTTTATTCTTTCTGTATTGGTTGTATTAAATGGCTGTGTCTGGTTTTTCCCTTTCCTTCGCTTTATATTGAACTGTATTAAAAATATATCCTAGAATATTATAAGCAGAAAAAAATTAGTTAACCAATGTAAAGGTGACAAAGAACATGCTTTATGTTTCTACTGCACTGGCTATATATAGTGTTTCCTAAGCTGTTTTTGCCTTTTACCACCCTCTGGACTGTTTTACAGTGGGTTAAATCTAGATTAGAATTGATGCAGGTCTGACTTCTGTCCCTGGCATTTTCTGACTGTTTCAGGGGTTTCATTTAACCATTCTCTCCTTTATTTCAACATTTGTACATGGGAAACCACTTTGTCTATTTCCAGTGTCTACTTTTGGTTTAAAGCAGTTGTATAGCGTTGCAAGCAGATAAAACAATGTCTATACTAAGCGTTACTGCAATTAATATAAATATTATGGCTAAATCAAAAAATGAAGACTCTTTTCTTCATTTTTGTAATGGTTTTGATCCCAGCTTACATTACTTTGTAAGGTATTGTATGAATTTTAATCAGTGTAAATCTTTTTTATATAAAATAAATAAATATTTGTGGTGCAGAGCTCACTAGAGTCCATTAAGGGAAAACATGAGATAATCCCCTATCAATTTCAGAAGATTATCTCTTCCTGATAAGGTACCTCTTTATTGATTTCTTGCTTACTTAACTCCCCAGGGTCTTTCTGTAAAGAATGCTTATCAGCTTTTAACTAATGGCATTACAACATCATTTCCACCTTCTCTTTCCATAATAAAATGTAACAAAGCAAATCATCTGCAAGGGAACATCTGCTGCAGAATGTGAAACCACTGTGTTCACCTTTATGTTAATGGGCACAGGTCATGAAAAATTGAAAACTAAAGTCTTGAACAATTTTTATATACATCCCACCTGATTTGAAAATGAGCTCACTGTTCAGGAAGTGTTTGGTATCCTGCATATGGGATGTGTTTGTATAGCTGGCTTTCAGTCCATTGGCTGAAGATGACATCAAATGCAATAAAAACAGCACACATCAATATCATCATCTCTTTCTTATAGTTAAAACCTTCATTCCATTCTCTACTCCAAACAGAGATGTAAGAAGGGTAATGTGAGATGCTAAACGTGTGTTCTTTCAGAAGTTAGACTTGATTAAAAGTCCTTATTCAGCTCCTTTTCCCTCTTCACCATAATATTACAAATTCGATCATCCAGCTGAAAAAGCAAAATGCAAAATAAATGTATGAAGTTTATAAAGTTTTTTTAAAAAAGAAAAGTAACTAATAGGCAGAGGCCTGAATCTTGACTTGACAAGGATCACGCTTGATTCTTTGCCATTAACTTTCAGGTGAAGGAGGGTGACACTGTGAGTCCTTTGACAAAAGCAGCAATGTTTAGCACAATTCAAACAAATTCCATCTAAGACAATGAAGAGATGTTTCAAATAATAACAAACCAGTATAACAGTATAATAATATGTCAGGAATGTGTATTTCACTTTGGTTTTGCAGGTGAAAAAACTTAGGGAAGCTAGTGTACCAAAGATCAGGCAGTGCATCAACAATGAAGGCAATGCAGAAGCCCAGAGTCCTGAAGATTACAGTTCAGAGAAATGAAATTTTCATATTCCTATCATGCCCATGTAGGACATGGAGAAGTTGAGTTGCTGAATAATGCTATGAAGATGCAATTTACAGCTTTTCTGAAACAAGGTGTTAGGACATTTGGCCTCTGTGCTGAAGACACTGACTTCCTGAATAGTTTTAAAGATTTTTAAAGTAAAAGAAGACACTGAAGGATATGTCAGGAGATATCCTAGAAGCTCATGGACACAAAACTCTTTTTAAGGGGTATGAACATTGTTTCTGTCTTTTCTCATGTGTCTGCACCTCAGATCTGGATTCATGTTGCAAAAGAAAAGTGAGGAAGAGAAAAATTCTTCTCGCATAAATTTTTTGTTTGATCCAGAGGGATGAAATTGAAAAAGAAAGCATATGTATTATTTCCTTTATGACAACTGTTTTATTAACTTCCTTATTGTCTTTTTCTTAATGGCTTCATAATTTTTTCTCTGTGAGTCTTGGAATTTTGGGGGAGATTTGGGGGCTGTGTTTGTTTGTGGGGTGGGTTGTTTTGTTTTGTCTGGTTGAAATCACTTTGCTAGAGGAGGGAATGGAAAGAAGGAAGATGTCAATGGAAATCATGTTATCATGATGCATTAAATGTAGCTGCTGTATTGGACAGTTTTCACTGAACTTGGACCAAAGTGAATCCATTTGGAGGACATAATCTTTATCTCCTTATCATTTGACAAGCAGATATAGTGCTGCCAATACCAATTTGAATGTTAGCATACATTTTTGCACTTAGTGTCTTTAGCTATAAGCTCAGCTACTTAGATCCAGGTATTTTCTGATTCAGAAACAATAATATGTCAGATAGTATTTAATAACTGTAACCACAGGATGCCATCACAGGGCACCTAAACCTCAGCATTTCAGCCTGCAGTTCCTGAGATGCTCATTCCAGGCAAAGGTGGGAAGGTCAGGCTGACTGCTCCAGGACAGGCCTGGTGTGAAGGAGGATAAGTCCGCACAGTCAGACCATGCCAGAGGAGGTGAGCAGCTTCTCACACACCCCAGATGCAGAACTTCCACACAATCCTTCCCTCCACACTGATAAACTTCTTCTTGCCACTTTTGCCCCAAGAGCTCTTGCACATGTTTTGCACACCAGTGATTGCAAGGTGTTTCAAGGCTCTACATCCAGTCTAGATGGTAGATGTTTTTCTTTACCTCCCTCTCTGCTAAGTCATTAATCACTCTGACATCTGCATCCTCTCTCATTCCTCCTTTGTCATTTCTTTTATCCTTCTTCATGTAAAATTAAAATTGCTTCTTATTTTCTTATTAAATCTTCATTCACATTCAGATATCTCCATTCATATGTTGCAAATGGTTTTCTCATCTTCTCTCCACTGAGCCTGTTTAAGACTTCAGATCCCAGAAGCAGAAATTGCTTGTGGGTGTCCAAAGCCCAACTTGGAGAACCAGCACTACTCTAAAACTGCTACTGAAAGGGTATTTGCAATAGTGATACTTAGAGATTGTAATTGAGTAAACTTCGTGGCAATTTACAAACCCAATAGCGAAAAAAGGCAAGAGTGGCAAAGCTTAAAACCTGTAACAAGTGTCTGAATGTCTGAGTGACACATTACAATCTGCACAGAAAGAAAATAATTATTCAAATCTTGAACAAACCTTACAAGTAAAAATGTGACATAGATTTCAGTGCTGAGCTATTCAGTTAAGACACATATTGATCTTCCTCCATAAAAATTTTGGTAATCTTGTTTTATTAAACCTACCTCAAGCAAACTTCAGCCTACCAATATTTGTCTCTAATGAGCAAAACCACTCCTGTCAAGTAGAGTAAAGCTGATAAAGTTCAATTGTGGCTTCTCACAGTTAATAGACTCTATGGACTGGGATGTGAGACAGCAGATTAGATGGATGAAGCAAATATTTTGATTGTTATCATGTGTTCAAGGTTTGACAAAAGACCAGGGCAGCTCCATTGCAGCAACTCATAGTTCCTGGAGCCTGTGTTAAGTAGTGATGAGAAGGGGGAAGGTGGTAAGAGAATTTTGTTGCTTCTACAGAAGTGCTTTCAAATATTCACTGATGTTTCACATACATCCGAAGTAAATGACATACAGAAGATCAGTTCATTATGTCCTCAGACATGCATGGGTTTAGATTATCTTTAAACACAGGCATTTGTCTGTGTGCTTTTTTCTTATCCTGCAAACGACATTCTCAGCAGCTCTGATGTGTCACGCAGCCTCACGTGATCATAGGTGCTTAAAGAGAGATGTCTCTTAATCAACATTTAATTTTACATTTTTTTCTTTACCTCTTCCATACAGTCTTACTGCAGTCCCACAGCCTTGTCCTCATGGTAGTCTCCTTTCTGTCACGGATTTTGGCCTCCCTGCAGCCTCAATACTGGATTTGACCTGAAATTGCCATGGAAACAACTGGGTCTAGGCAGGACCATCCAGTCCTACCCATCAGGCACACCCAGCTCTGGGAGAGGAGGTTATGTGCCACATGGGCATGGGCTTCTATTGCAAAAAAGGCAGTGTCCACAGATGAGAGAATGTGAGGACATACAAAGAGCAGCTCCTTCATGACAGACACTGGGAATGGCATTCAATATTTTTGATTTGCACTGTTTCCATTTTAATTTATGCTGACTGTCAACTATAAAGCTTTCCAGACACTTCCTTCACATTTTCTTTAAACCACATCAGTTCAGCTGTCCTCAGCATTGTTACTTCCTTGATACCTTCCTCTTCTCTGGTCTGTTTCCTCATCTACTTTCCCCTATATTTATCTCTCTGTCTACTAATTCTCTTTTTAAAAAAGCCTCAGGAACTGAAACATACTTCATGGAGAAGGAATTTAAAATTGTAGAAATAGTAGGGTATTTTCACATAGTTTCTCCTCTTGTTGGATTTATCCTACAAGCAATGGTTTCTCTCTCTCTTGACGATTTTGTTTGTAAAAATTTAAGAAAATAGGAGTTACTCCTAAGGTGATTCACATGATGATGGCATTTAGTGATGAAAGGCCATCCAGAGTGGCTATAATGCACTGCATTATGCTCTTTCTCTTGTTTTTTAACAATGCAATCCTTAGAATATGAAGATTATATTAGAGATAACTGAAGGCAACCTCCTTTTATAGACACTACTCCAGTTAAAAGGTGATGAAGTGGGAATAGAGTCCAGTTCATTGCTTACCAGAGTGGGATAGAAACTTTCAGCCACCTGATGACCATAAAATGTATTAATGATAAATTAATGGTATGTGATAAAGAAATTGTTTAATATATGTTGTTGCCTTTCATAACATGTGATCAAGTAATTTAGAGGATGCAAGTATGTTGAAACAGACAAATAAAATGTGGATATTGACACTGAACACCTATACATTGTGTGTTAATTGGTTAAGGTAGAATTTCCAACAGCTTTCATTAGCAGTGTTCCTCCAAGCTTCTTTGTTGCTTTCCTTCTTATTTCAGTTACCATGCAGCTCAGAAAGAAAGAATTATCCATCAATTGCAATAAATTAAATAAGACAGTAAGAATAGATAAGATCTTTCCTTATGTGAACAGATGACCATCAAATGCTTGAGTGAAAAGACATCTAATATAAGAATTCTGAATCTGTCCATTTCCTCCAGGTGTTGCAAAACAGCCACTTTTTCTCTTCCATCTCCTGCACACTGCCTCACTGATAACAAAACCCTCACACTCCTGGTGGGTTTCAAATTGCTTATTGTGCAGCTTTATAAGTTAAAAAGAAAGAAAAAAGCGCAGTTACCACAGGCTGCAGGATATAAAGCACAGCTATAGATGAGTATTTTAAGGAAACCATGGAGCAAAAGCCAGCTGCTGCAGGGTGCAGATGGCAAAGCCCAAGGCAGAGTTCAGGTTGCCTTTGTGGCAGCTGTCACACAATATTTTGCAGCTGCTTCCTACTCCAGCTTCTCAGATTATCTCTGAATGCATAGTCCAGCCAATTAATATCTTTAGTATTGTGGGAGAAAGACTAATTATTTGTTTTCAAGAGAAGACATGCTTGCGAAGTCTGTATTTGGTAAATTATGAAGTCTATTTTGTCATACTCTGGTTTCATGGTTACAAAGTAAGTTTTGGTAGCTAAAGAAGAAGTGTTGCAAAATCGTGTTATTAAGCAATCCTGAATTCAGAGTGGACAGATACAGCCCAATTCCTGTTTAGTTTTAGATAAGTAGATGCAGTGAAAGAATACCATTAGCTGAAGTTTTCATGCTGTTGCACATGTCCTAAGTTCAGCCCTTGGGAAAAATGAGCCACTACTTCTACCGTGTCAAGAAAATGTGGCAAAGAAGTGGTTCATGCATTGCTCACTGGCTGTTTTATGAAATAATTTCATGCTCAGGTCTGGTATAGAGCCAGAATTCCTAGGCTGCACTAATTGCTTGGCTGGTAGAGCACACAGCCCTAGCACTCTGACCTGGGAGACTCTAAATTGGTATTAAATTTTTGAAAAATACATTTGAAAATCAAAACTTTTTATGCTGAGTTATTTACAGTTAGTGGTTTCTGAATGTCAGTATTTGTGTCCCAGCTGGAGAGGAGAACCACCACACAAGGAAATAGAAAACAAAATATGAATAGTACATTAGCTGTGATGACTGTGCCAGCGTTTCAGAGTGGGTAGATGTATAGATGTGTTTGGAGAAGGACCTCACCTCTGTATGTTGTATATATTCAATAATTATAAATCTCTATTACCAGACTTTTTTCCTAACTCTCCCACTGTCCTTTGTACTTTACTTGAATAGGAAGGTGAATACATAACTGCTTTTACAGATGAAAACAGTGAAATATATTTGTCATTTCTCATCTCTGTTCCCAGAGACTGCCCCTTTAATTAAGCAGATGAAGTTACACTTAGTATCAGTTCAGAAATTCTAAAAAACCCTGATTGTCAGCTTTATTTTTTAAAGTATAAACGCAAGTGTATGGTAAGAAAAATATATCATGGACCTCTGAAAGTAACTTCTTCCCATTTTTAAATAAATAATGAATTAATTTTAAAATTTTAAATAGTAAATTATAAAAAATAATTAAGAAATATGTTGTATTTTAATAGTCCTGATTCTAACTTCTGGTTTCCTTGCATTAGTTTTAAATCTTATAAAGTACTGAATATTTTTCAAAGTGAAATCCTTCATTTACATAGTAAGGAAATAGTGTATCAATATTATAAAATCCATATACTGTACCCTTCTGAAGGCAGTATGTCTTTGCAGTGCTTGTTTTACCATGCATACAATTTAATGCAAGAAAATATTAACATGATAATAGCTGCAACTATGCAATAAAATTAAGACTGTAAAATATGTCTGTGTATTAGTAAAAAAATTAACAAACACCTTGTAGACACACCCCTTGTAAGATATTAAACAATATGATGCAGACTCCACTTACTCTGCAGGCTATTGGGAGACTGCATTTAATGCTTTTGCTCTCTCAAATAGAGCTTGATATCTGTTCAATCCAGTTTGCATTTCAGGTATTTCTAGAGATACTTAGAATCTCTGCACATATATAACACTTTCTGGCTGAAAATCAAAGCATTACTGCACTGAGTTCTCAAAACTCCTGAAGTCTGAGGCATTTATGAGAAATGACATTTGAGGGAAAGTCATACCAGCTGTGAGCAGCTCAAGAGGTTTTTTGTGAACACTGATATACTCAAAACATGGAAGTATATGGGAGATAGCCTAGAGTCCATATGCAAGTTCCTCTTTGTCTATATGGCATAAAATTGGATTTAGGATTTTTTGTTAGTAGCACTGCACTCAGCTTATAAAGACTTAAAATCAGTGTGATGAGATAGCCCAGCCTTATCCTGTGTGGTAACCACACACACAGACACACTCTGGGCCTCCTAAGCTCTTAGTTTTGAGGCATAAAGAAGCTGAACTTTTAAATTCACAACCTAAAAATACCTTCAGAGATCTTCTGATTTTTACGTTGTTCTGAAAACCACACGTTAAACTTTAGCATGTTACGTATTGGTATTGCTGTTGCGTTGTATTCTTTCTATATTACCATAACTGTAGTTCTGCTATTAAAACCTTTTTTTTTTAATTTTAAGTACAATACGTTTTTTTAAAAACCTTAACTGAGGGTGTTTTAGATACAAATCTCCTTTTTACACTGTTTTTGCACAGTGTAATATTCATACATGCAGGGTCTGTCCTGAAGATTGCCAACCATTCTGTTCTTGCTGGATCCTCCTTTAACCTTCAGATGCACTCTAAAACTTCTTTTATTATACCAATATTTTACCTGCACAACTCATGGCACTGATATTTTCCTCCTTTCCTTTAAGGTGGGATATCACATGATACTGTTGTTATACCATAGTGGTCATCCATTGAAGCTGTACTCCTATTTTTGGTAGAACATTTCTCCTTGTTTTTAGAATTGAGATTTCATTGGCACTTCAGATCCTATATAATGTATTTCAGAAAAGTTTAGGAAATTATGCGACTGGTCAGGGAAAATTCATGCCAAGTACTGCTATGCACACTAATTTTTGAAAAAACAACTTTTTTCTGTCAGCTCATTTCAAGTACTGAGAATTCACTACAAAGAAGGAGCCCCTGTTGACTGGGAACTTGACCTCTGGAGCCTGTGCAAGGCATGAAGGGACATATTTGTTTTCATACTGAGATGGATGTTTATGTAAATCACAGTGTAAACAGGGAAAAACTGAAAAATGTCTGGTTTATTGGAAGAGACTTGGACTCATTTCCCACTATAACCAAACTTCTCTTTGAAGCTGGCATTTATAATCTTGGTGCTGGCACTCGTAGCAGGCTGTTAAGGGGTTTGAAAGATCTGTTGTCATGTTTGCTCATATTCCATAATATGCTTTGGATAGATGATTCCCACAGGTTTAATCCATTTTTCTTACTCAGAGAAAGGGTGGGATTTCCTGCTTGAGCCAAAAAGGATACTCAGCACAAAGATGTTAGAAAACAAATGATTCCTGAGCTGATGATCCTGTTGCTGCTGTAATGAGGTTGGCATTATAGTTTTTACCTAAGCCAAGAAGTTGAGATAATTTTCTATAAACTGAGATGAGAAAATTCACAGCATACTTATGTTCCAAAAAAAGATTTCTTCCCCCAAGTTGGCTTTTTAAGTGTCTAATTTCTAAGTTTGCCCATATTAATGAGAGTCTGATTAATCTGAGTAATAAACTCTAAGACAGTGGGTCTGGGAATTAAATTTCTTGAAATTGCCAACTAGATTATTACAGAATTTGTAGCTGAAATTTTCATCATGCCTTTTGCAGTGGTAAATTATCATTCTATTTTGGCAGTGTATTGAAATAAAACTGCTACATAGAGAGACCTGTCTTCTCATTTAAATAATTATTGACCTACTTTTTTTTTTTTAGTCAACCTGATGGCAGCAACTGCATACTGTCAGTAACACAAGGCTATCTTTCTGCGTAAAATGACTGGCTGCATTCTAATCAATAAATGAAAAGAGTTCAGAGGAAAGTGAAAAAATAATTAGACTTAAGAAAATACTTCCATGTGAATAAGAATTGAAAAGTTTACAGAGTAAAGGACATGAACAAGAAGAGACACAAAGAAGTAGATTGTTAAGGATAGGATATTTGCCAGCTGCAAGCTGTGGGGATTCTCACACCTTCCCTACTCTTGAGGATCTTTGTAGGAAACAGAAACTGGAGAAAATATTCACTCTCTTGCCTAACTCTGCTATGTCAGTCCAAAATTTGCCTAAGTCCCCTTAACTTAAAATGCATATACATTCTGCATCTCTTAGCCCACAAAATCTGGGAGCACCATTTTACCCCCTTTAAAAACATTTTCCACATTTTAAAAGTTTGTCATAGTTAGGAAGAACCATTGAGACCCCTCAGAAGTGTTTGGCAGAGCCCACAGTCTACATCTAACCTGCCTGACAGGTGCCCACTGCCTTGTAAACGCTACTCCCCTCTTCTTCTCCTTCAACTGCACTTGAAGGTGATGCCACTGCCACACAGAAGCAGAGAAATGGAGGAGTTCCAGCTTACCCAGCTGGAAAGAGCCCAAGGACCCTTCTTCCTGATATGTTGGCATGGCACTGCTCCCCCTGCCAACAATTCCCCATTGTTGTCTCCAGTTGCTGCAGAGTTAATGGCACGTGGCTAGGAGGTGTGGGCGTAAGCATATTGACCTTTCTTATAAGGATTTCATAGTGGGTATGGCAAAGGCTGAATAATAATTCAGCCTTACCCTGAGCTAAGGCTTTCTGCCTGACATGTTTCAAGTCTATTGTTCTCCTTAAGAGGCAATACGGGCATAACTAGTGTCTATTTTTTACTGTTAATGTGATACTTGCATGCAGTCCATTGTTATTTTCTGAACTTGCACAAGTCTTCTTTCACTTGGAATATATGAATGACATGTAAGTATATATTCCGTATGAAAGACTAAGGAAATAACACTAGGACATTCTTTCAATATACTATAGAAGTCAAAAAATTAACTTTGTTTCCCCAAGAGTAACAATTTTTCTGGCCTGAAATGTTACTTTAAAACTTCCTCAATGTGGGTGTTCCTGTTCAGTCATTACATTGGTGCAAAGTACAGAAACCTCTTTATATCAGCATTTTCCTTATCTCTTTAAAATACTATGTTCTGTGCAAGACACTGTTTAAGAAAATGCAACGCAGAAATGCAGGAGTTCAAAGATATGTGTACGAAGGAGGGGAGCATAACTCCTCATCCCTACACCATGAGGTTCTTCTGTGATGTCCACACTTCCTCTGTCTCTCTCAGGCTGCCAGGCCACCCCACATGGTGCACAAATGCATGCATGTGAAAGGTGTGGCTGCGTGGGTGAGCAGGAAGCAACTCATGTGAAGTAGGATGGTTGTGTTGATAGCAATGGCAGGTTTGAGTGGGTGAAGGGACATGCATTTAGAAATCTAGGACAACAGGAAACAATGGTGCACTAAAGCCATATGTAAGAAACAGACAGCTCATCTATTAAGCCATGATTCATTCGCGTGCCAAAGCCCCATATCAGAACTGAGAGTAATTACTGTTGAGTCATGCAGACAAGGAGCCAGCTCGGAGCTGGCACAGGTATTGCCAAGGAGTGATACAGCAGCAATCACTTGGGGTGGGGAGAAGGGAGGTGCTGCTTCAAAATCTTGGGAAAGGCTGAAGGCCACAATGAGATCAAGCTACCAGTGCTTATTTTAAAAGAAAGCATTTCCCATTCTGACTGGATATGAAGAAAGCCTTAAAAATATAGCAAGCTACCTGCTTTTTTGATATACAGCCTGATATATTAGCTTCCTTAGGAGTAAGCTGTTCTGCTATGTCTTTCTCTGATACTTGTTGGTAGCTAAAGAAGAAATATGTACTGTGAGAACAAGCAGAAGCAGAAATGAGAAGCAAAGATTGGCCTGCCTTTGGCTCTGAAGAGACCCATTCCATTCTGGGTATGATAATCTTCATGGAAAAACCTATCTGCTCACATTTTCTTGCTCTCCTTTGCATGGTGACTTTGCAAAACTATGAAAAGATTATTTATGCATGACGTACAAGAGGGCTGGCTATGAGTCAAGATAAAAAAGTTCATTCAATGGAATATTCCACACTACACCAATTACTATTTGAATTCACTGCCTTGGTTGAAAATTCCTCCACTGCTTTGCACAGCAAGCAAATAAAGC
This sequence comes from Petroica traversi, assembly GCA_025920805.1. Classification (NCBI taxonomy): domain Eukaryota; kingdom Metazoa; phylum Chordata; class Aves; order Passeriformes; family Petroicidae; genus Petroica; species Petroica traversi. Next base: position 8,784,199 of record JAHLSL010000046.1, on the reverse strand, counting down.
AGAGAGTTAACTAAGCCACCTAAGTTAACTGGGAACACAGCCAGGTGTCTTTAGGAGACTTGTCCTGACACAGTCAGGGATGAAATGAAGTGTTTTGGGGAGCTGGTAGCCCTCAGGAGAGTGCAAGGTTTCAAAATGTTCTGTCTGCACTGCCTAATGAATCAAGTATTTCCAAGTTTGCCCTGTACAGCAGAGCCTCAAAGCTGCTGGAGCTGCAAGGGAGTGAAGCCTGATTCCCAGGCTGGAGGGTACTGCACTTCTTCCTTGGCCCATTGCTGCTCCTGCAATGTTCCTGTGTGCCAGGATGGAGTCTGTCACTGTAGACCAGATTTTTGCAGATCTCCAGCATCTGTTCCTTTCTCTGTCAGGACTGTGACATTCCTGCTGGCTATTTAAACTAGAATTGACATGCAGCCAGGTTCCTCCTACGTGCATTTATTGTGGCAGCTCCTCATTTTCCTGTTGAAAATGCATGGAATTCATAGAAATGCATACACACCTTGACATAATCATTTAAGTAAAAAAATTTAATACTCTCCAAATGCATAACATATTGGAAATAGAAAAGGTTTAGTAAGACTTTTCTCTTGTTAGCATCTAAGTGATTAAATGCATCTTTGGGAAATAGATTTCGATTATTACTCTGAAAGAAAAATTAATTCTTTCAGTCATCAGCTAAAATAAAACTGGTATTGTTATTTTGCAAGTAACTCTGGTTTCACAATCTGTGCTTGGGAAGTAATTACTTGAGATTTTGAGAATCTGGAAAAGTAAAAATCCCAAATAAAACAATACATTAAGAAGTCCTTAAGATTCATTTTCCTTACCCCTCTGTAGGAAGTTTATGCCACTGCTGGTTGCTTTGCAAATGAGTCTGTTCTTGGAGCAGCCTAAAAAATGTTGGTCTCACACAGAGACAGGGAGATAAAAGCTGTGAAGCTGGGGGTGAAACAGAAATCCATTTATTGGCTACTCTAGATTTCTGATCCCTTTTTTCCCATAATGAAAAGTCTAATTTGAACATATCAGAAATATTTGAAAATAAATGTAGGACTGTGAAAAGACAGATCATCTTTGCTATTTTACAGATAATTGATGCAGTTTGTTACCTGTATACTGTTTATTATCTGTGTACATTATCTATAAAAGTGGTAACTAAGAGAAGTTATGAGGATAAATATTTCAATAAGTCTACTCCATTTAAACTGTTTTCAAAAGAGTAACTTTTTAAACTTTCAATGTTTGAAATGAGTTTCAAATAAATCCAAATAACATTGCTCATGAAAATCTTTCATCTCACTAAATTAATAAAGAGTTTCTGACTTTTAAGTAGCTATTCAAGAATGCATTATCTTGTTTTCATAATCTCTTTTCTGTTAGAAAAGTGGGTGTCATGTGAGTCATTTCTTTTTGAGTTGCATAAGCCAAAGACTTGTGTGTGACAGCCGGCCAAATTTACTTCCCAATTAATATAAATAACACAGAGCTACTTTCCTTAGTTAAAAAAAACAAACCTAAAACAAAACAAAACAAAAAAAAAATAAAAACAAACAAAAAAACCCCATCAAACACCTTGCTATACAGTACATAATATGCACTCAGATAATAAGGGTACAAAAAATTACTACCTAGAGTGTGTTAAAATGTACAGCATTTCATATGTAATCTAAAAATATATATACTGTATGTTTATTTATACATTTAAATAAACTAGGTTTTCTTCCAAGAAAGAGATGACAAATTATGCAAACAACCTTGGCAGAAAATTTTGAATGGTCAATGCTTGTTTTGAGATGAAAGCATTCAAAATATTACCAGCAGGAAAAAATTTTCCAGTAAGAAGAAACTTCAATAACCTTTCAAAAAATGGAAAATTGGTGCAATGAGACAGTCATGGTCCTGAGAGCAGCCTGCCTGTCCCTGCCCAGCACCCCATGCCAGCCCCTGGAGCCATCATTCCTGGTCTCCATCCCCTGGAGCCCGGTCCAGCCTGGCCATGGGCTCTGCTGAGCTGGGTCCCACCTCCTGGCCTGGCCACAGCCCATCCCCATGGAGCTGCCCAATGCCCAGGGCTGGGGCTGCCTCATTCCCTGCTGCTCCTGGCCAGGCAGTGGGGTGCCCTGGCTGCCAGACCCTTCCCTGGAGACTCCCCACCACTCCATCCCCAGGGATCTGCCCTGGGTGCCAGAATAGGATGGCTGCATTACAGGGCTGCTTTCAGCTCTGCAAAAGCACACACCTACATTCTCAGCCAGATTTCTCCACAGTGCTTTTTCTTTTTAATCAACAAATTTATGGTTAAGTCACAAACACATTAGAAAGCCTGCCTTCCTGAGGTAAAGAGCACATACATTCCAGTGCTGGAAAGGAAGAGATTTCCCATCCTTCAATCAGAGGAACAGCAGCTGTCAGATTTTATGGACTGCTTCCTGACCAGTAGCAGGTACCTTCATAATCTGTGGTTTTTAATGTATTTTTAACTGCCAAAAGAAAACTTCCAGTAGTTATGTCAAATGAATCATAATGTTCAAGGCTTGCCTAGTGCTTCTAACACAGATTAGAAAGAACTACAGGGGAAGCTGAAGCAAGTAAAAACTGCAGAACAGAACAACACACGGTACCACAGAAGCAGCCTCAGAAGGAGTGGTAAGATGCTCTCCCACAGTTGCTCTCCATGCTCTGGCCAGTGCCACACAGCACAGCTTCACCCCATGGGTTCTGACTCCAGCTCAACTTCTTGTCAGTGATGTCCCCTTCTGCAGACCTAGTCAATGTCCCAGTTTCAAGATTGCACAATATTTTCACATCCTGTGTGCAAGAGATTGCATTTATCTTTGGTGAGCTTCATGAGGTTTTACTTTATGAGGTCTCCAGCCCATCAACATTCCTCTCCAAGGTAGCCCTGTCCTCCAGCACCCAGACTGTTCCTCGCACTGTTCTCTGCCAACTTGCTGAGGGTGTGTTCCACCCTATCATCCCGGTCATCAATAGACATCAGTGATGAACAGTTTTGACCCCTGCATCAACCCCTGGGAAACAACATTAATAACTAGACACCAACTTTACATGAACAACATGAGCTCATTTCTTCACCCATGTTACAGTCTACCTTTCTGGAAGAAAGCTCCTTGGCTTGTCTGTTAAGATGCTATCGGAGAATGTGGCAAAAATCTTGCTGAAGATGTCAATGACATCTACTGCTCTCCTATTGTTCACAAGGCCATCACAGAATACACTTATGTTAACCAGGAATGATTTGTTGTTCATAAATCCATTATGGCCATTCATAGTCCCTTTCTGGGCCTTTCATGCACTAAGAAATGGGTTCCAAGTAAATTTGCACCGTAAACTTTCCCAGGAAATGACTTGGGGCCAGGTGTCCTGTAGTTGTCCTGTAGATAGAGCTTCCTTTGTGCACTTTTGAAAGTGCCTTTCAAAGCTGATGGAGCCTGGTTTTGCAGTACAGTTGGCCAGTTCCCTCAGCAAGCAGTTGGACCTATGGATATCTTTTCATCCAAAGTGCTTATCTTTTCATCCAAAGTGCTTAGATCCCCTTTTAGTATGGTAGTGTGTCTCTCCCTCAAACTCAGCCACTCAGCAGAGACCTGGAGATGTCTGGAGAAATATCTGCTCAGTGAAGACTGAGGTGAAGAAGGTACTTATTTGTGGTTTCCATATTTTTTTCAACCACACCATTCGGCAGTCAGCCTTGCTGACGAGGTACCTACAGAATTCTTTTTACATTTCTTACCAGGTTTAAATCCAGCTGAGCTTTGGCTTTTCCCTGCATGCCTGGGCAATGCCTTTGCACTCCTTCCATGTAACCTTGCCCCACTACCACCTTAGGCACACTTTAGCCTCAGTGAGATGTTCTGCTTTCAACCAAGCTAGTCAGTCATGCTGGCTAGATTCCCTGCCTAAACCTGTTCAGGAGTTTTGGACTATTAACTTGTTAAATACAAGCTTTTTGCTTATAAAACATGTAGATTTTATCAACAGCTATTTTGAATAACTTTAATGTGCATAAGTCAAGAATACATCTTCTTTGTCTTCCAGAATCATCAAAAACAATAATTTGGGGGGGGGGGGGGGGGGGGAAGAAAATACCTATCTAAAACTTTTCTTTTTCCTAGATTTCTCATGTTTATTTCTTACAACCAAGTGTCTAAGAGTCTTTCCTGCTTCCTCTGTGTACAGATGTATAGATAAAGTAACAAGTGATCAACCTGTGTAAGTAAAACATGTTAAGACATCCAATAAGTAACACACCTCTACAATAGTCATCTTAACTATTTTATTGACTATTAGAAATTCAAATCACAAACTGTTTTATCTTCATTAGTCATCTATTTAATTTTTTTCTTGTAAGTCTTTTATTCTGATACATCTTGTATTCTAATACACTTAATGTGTTTTTATATACCTAATATGTTCTAATACACCATAGTACAGATACAAGAGTTGTACTCATAAAAGCTGTTGAGTCACTGATTGGTAGAATCATGCACATTTTTATGCTCTGTTACAACATCATAAGTCAAACACAAATTAAATCCTCTCATTTACTGCTTTGTCTGCCATGTAAAACTGAAAAAATCATGAAGAAACTTACAAAAAAAAAAAAAACAACTGCTAAGCATTTTCTTTCAAGGATTGGAAAAATCCATAGAAACCAAATCACATGAATCATGAGATAACACATAATTATCTTTCAGTTCTCTTATTGTCTGTGTTTATGGCATAAAGATTTTTTACTCTATGGACTGTAAAACTCTTCCATGCCTTCCATTACCTCCTCACATCTCACAAAATGAGCAGGAGGAGGATGTGTCACTGTTAAAGCTACACAGGTAGCATTTAAGTAAGGGCAGCAATTGGGAGGATTAATTTTTCATAAAGGATGAGTGGTGACTCAATGCTTCTGTTTGGAACTACTCCACCTTTGAGGTGAGAGCATGACAGAGGAACTGTCTCTCCCATCTGAGTGCCCATGGCCAGACTTGCATTCAGCTTTTGGCTCTGCTGTGACACGTTGACCCTTACCCCAGCAGGTCTGGAGGCGTAAAGGAAGCATTTCAGCCTAACCACCCCACGCCCAAGACTGACAGCAATTTATGACTGTGTCATATGTCATTTATTTAAAAGATACAGAGAATAAAAGGGTTGCAAAATGTTACAAAATCCAGATACTTTCACAATGTAAGCTTGTAGCTGCAAGTCAAGTCTGTACCTGGGCTAAAAGACCTACGGGTGTAGCAGTCAGCCTTCTGAATGCCCTGTGCTTGCACCAAGGGAGGGTCACTGCCAGTCAGCCTGAAGTTACCTCATTTGGATTCCCTTTGCAGATTTTGAGGCATAAATGTAAACTGTTTAGTAAATTAATATTGGCAGGTCCAGTCTTTCACCCCTAGATGTGCTTTGCAAAGGTCAAAGATGTATAAAACACAGAGTTAAAAATGGATTACCATCAGATGTATTAATGGTTGAGTCCTTGAAATAAAAACCACGAAAAAGAAAGAAGAAAGTCCATGTGCTTGTCTGCTGCAGTGGGTATCTGAGACCCAATAAGTACAAGATTTTTCCTATGTTCTCTTACGGAATTTATGATGCAGTTATTTCTGGAGTGTTAGATACATATTGGATTTATGATTATTGAGGCTACAGAAACTGTAAGGTTTGTTCACCCACAGCTTTTTCTACTTTCTCATACTGATGCATCCCAGATCACATCAATCACTATGCACACAGCTGGGGAACATCAACCCAAGCTCTGGATTCTCCTGGAGGAGCCAAGGGCATGAAGGTTCAATGCTAGAATTATTTTACAGAAACCTGTTCTAAATAATGCCAAAGTGCACATATGCTTTTGGGAGCAGAAGGTGGATCTGCACTCACGTTATGAAACTCAGGATGAATATTCATGTATATATGTGCCAGCAGGAATTTGGATTTCCTGAAGGTGTGTGAGGTAGAAGTAAAGTGGATTTCTAGCCTTCTTTTCCTCCTTGCAGGATTAATTCTCTACTTCTTCTTCCAAGCATTGACGTGAGGGCCCTATATCCATAACTTCCAGGGCTGGATCATCAGAGCTTATGCTGGTGTTTCTCACTGGAGGTTGACAATGGGACATGGGCATCATGTCCATGTCACCTGGGCAGGAGGTGGTGCAGATGAGAAGAAGATGCCAGGATGCCACATGAAGCCCAAGTGCCTGAACCCTCAGGCTGCACCAACACATGTTGGGTATTTGGTTCTCTGCTGCTACTCTGAGGAGGGACATCCTTGCTTCCTAAAACCCTCATCATATTTTTCACCTTGGATTCAGTGTTGTTTCACATTGCTCAGGGAACCAGATGTTTCCAGGGAAGGCTGATCCTGCTGTGTCTGTGCAGGATCAATAACATGCATGAACAGTAAAGCTGCTGATCCCAGAAAGTGGCAGAATGATGACGTCCTCAATTAGCTCAACCAGTTGAAAGAGGGAGGATGGTGTGAAGCATCTTGGCTGGGATGGTGCTGCACCCTGTGGCTGTAGAACCAAGGGCCAAGTTTACCTTGCAGACTGACTTGCACTCTGATGGAATGCCCTCAGAGATATAATCTTGATATGTATCAATTATTTATCAGGAAATAAATTTATATAGAATTCCATAAAATTACACCCTTCATTATACCAGTCAATTATTAAACAAAGTAAGAAAATAAGAATAACCCCAAATCTCTGGCTATTGGTGTTAGGGTGCTGCATAGAGCATTTAAAAGTCTGCTATAGTTTTGGCACTGGCCTTTCACTAACACTGTCAAGATATAGAGGAGGGAGCAACCAAAATCTGAACCCAATGCTTAGTGTGATTGCTGTATTTTTCATACTTCAGGCTGTTTAAGCAAGTTATGGACTCAAAACCTGCTCAAAGTTAATTGAAAGGTTTCCTTTGCTAGGAATTTCCAGCTTCTCTGTGTTAGCTGGCTGTACACATTATTCTTAAGGATCCCTTTTCCCTGCTCTTTTGCAGGAGAGTTCCACTGACTTGAAGCTTCCAAATGAAGAGAAGACAAAAAGTTGCAGATATAGTGCCATTCTTTTCTAGAACAATCATTGCTTTTGCTCTGTCCTACCAGACAAAACCCTCTGTAAAGTGTTCATGTGCTTATAATCACCTCTGATGTTTCTTGTGCTTGTGGTGGTTATTTCCATCTATGCCCCACTTTTGGAGATTACTGAGTTTTCATTTGACTGTCCAGATGTGGTTGATAGATAAACAGCATTTGGTAACCTGAGAAAATGATCTGAATACTCCTTGAGCCTGAAGAGAGATCTGGTTCTTCCCAGAAATTCTGTGTGTTTGTTCCACTGGATCATGAAATTCTTTGTGACAAATGTGGATATTCTTTCGATGCGTGTGACGAGAACCCCTTTAAAAGAAACTGAACACATGATTTCCAATAAGAAAATGAAATTTGGCATATCATCTCTGGTAATCAGAATGCATTTTTTAAGCTGATAAAAAGAAAAAAGGGCACAATTGATCTTGAAAAGTTTACACATTATTGTTGCATATATTGTGCCAGATTTCTGACTGTGAAGAAGATGAGTGAAAGCCTTTTTTTTTTTTTAATTTACTTCTGGTTGACTGTATTTAGCTGACTTCTTTTCACTAATGAGTCCAGATTGAGCTTGTTTAATTTTAAGACATGAGTAACTAACTCCACTTGCTTCAGCACCACCAGGCATTACATAAACCAGGGTTCTCACCAGCTTGGGGGTCATAATGTGGATCACCTTTGCAGCAGGTCTGAAATGACAGTGTAAAATCTGAGACCTGCTAAAGCAGATAGCATGGTTTTCTCATTCCAGTTTATGTGACCATCAGCCTCAGCTGCTCAGGGCTTTCCACCCAGCCTCTGCCTCCTATCCACTTATTGGCTATAAATTGTATAAAGTGGTATAAAGGACTAATAGAAAACTATTTGCTTTATATTTAGCAAGAGACATTCCATGATAATTTGTTTCCTGGGATGCGCTTTCCAAAGAAGCAGAAGGAGCCAGCCCTGTAGGTTTGGGGTGAAGGCTATTTAACACTTTGGGAGAGGAGAGTAGGAACATAACAGCCCAAACCTGAGGTCCATTTAAATTGCTGTAGTACCACACCCAAGAGACAAAGTATTACCTAAAATTACTCTCAATTTTTATTACACTTGTTAACTTTCTCTGAAACACCAGCTAACTTCTTTCTTTTTCATGCATCTGTAGAAATTATTCTGAGCTCTTAATACAATGAAATCAAAAGGGTGAGGGGAATATTAGTGGTCTCAAGAATACAAAAATCTCCTCCTGTCTTAAAAGCTGTTCTAGGGTTTGTTCTGAGGTTGGGTTTGTTGTTTTTACAAGGCAGCCCACAATATTAAAATAAGCAGATCCATCAGAGTCATAATGTATCCCTGTAGTTTAAAGTATGCAAAACAGTAGAACAATTGACCTAACAGTGTCCTTTCAATTTTATACTAATTTTGATTTATAAGAACCAGCTGTTTTGACTCCAAGGCACTGCTAGAAATTAATAAGTCATTTATAAAACTTGAAAAGAAGCACAGAGCAGTAAAAAACCAGGAGTTTGGATCTACAACAAAGGGGTTCTAGATACTTCAAATGAAAACTCACTCCACAGTACCATCTGAACCTCCCCTTTTCTTCAGTGTGTTTCCTGATCAAAAGACTAACTTTTCTGCTAGAACCCATGCGTGCCTAGTTTCTTGTCCTAAAAACCATCAGACAACCCCCTGTGATGCTCTACACTTAAAATTCAGAAGGACTTACAAGAATCTGTCCTCTACCTGTCTTAGTGCATGACCCATCTGAGAGTCCTTCCAAAGCACTGTCAGTCATTTTTTCCTAAGTCTTGGTACCTGTGCTCCTAGACCAGATGACCTCTTTCTTAGCTTGCTGGTTTCTTTCAATCCTGTTTTTAGGATCCACATAAATACCTACAGGCTGAAAGTGGGGCTAATGAAGAGCTTGGAGAATTAAAATCAAGGTGTGGGTAATCCCCACCAGTACCTTTATTTGTCCTAAAGTCTTTGGCCTTATCTCGTTTTAACCAGAACAATTCTTGGGAAACATACAGTTACTATTTTTTGTGGACTAAAGTGAGCTTCTCATTACCTAAAATTGTTAGTAGTCTTTCCATCTAAGTCCCAGTCCAGTGGGCAGGTGCAGAAGAAGTTGACAAGAATCATGTCTTTGTCTTACATAAAATATTATTAGAAGTTGCACTATGAAAAGTTCTTCTGTGGCTCTGACCTCTGATTTCTCAGACATCCATAGTTTTCATGTCCAGACTATGCTTTTTAAAATATATATATATAATGTAATTTTGTCATGTTCTTAGTCTTGATTTTCTTGCTTAACTTGATTTCCAGAGAACAATTGGCAACTAGAAGAAAATATTTCCAACACAAATATTTCTCATAAAATTATGTCCTTTCTTCACTGTTTCATTTCCCTTTTACACCATTCAGATTCATTATTTCACCCCCTTCTTGATTTCCTTTAAATCATGAAAACATGGCCAAGGGAATCCCTTGCTTTTCTTCACATAGCATTTTAGGTATTCTCATAAAACAGATAGAATATTTGTACTGAAGAGCAGAGACCAACAGAAACATGAATATCAGAATTGGGAACAGAAATATCACCAGAAATCAAATCTTCCTTTAAACACTCTCAGCATGAGGAACAACACACAGAATGAGGAGGAAAATTCCTGTTGTCTAACCATGCTGTAGACTTCCATAAAGGCTTTATTAAGTCTATTTTTACCCCCACATCCGAGCTGTTTCAGTTTAGCTTTTAAAACTGAATGTGCTTTCTTACATATTTACGTGACTACAGTGCTTAGTGTAGGTCTCAGCTGCAGGCAGATGAGCAATTCTATTGCCACAAGGACAAAAAATATGTATGAAGGCAGAGAAGGTTAAAATTAGATGGGCTGTTTGCTGTTTGTCACATGCTGTTTAAATTGCATCGGCAGCTCCATGTATGCTATACTATAAAAAGATTTGTCAAAGCCAATGAAAGGAAAACATTGAAATTGTAACACACTGGAAAGGAAATAGAAAAATAACTGTGTACAGTGTAACAGTCCAAACATTTACCATCAAACATTTCTTAAAAATCTTTTTATTGGTGTTTTGCCCACCTTATAAAAATGATGAAGTTACAGCATTTAATTACAGGCAAAAAACCAACCAAACAAACAAACAAACAAATAAACAAACAAAAAAGTGAATATATTAGAGTATGATCCTTCCACAGAAAGGATAAATAGTTAAAATTAGTGTTCATGATCATCCCTGGAAACCTATGTTTAAATCTCTGGTTCTAGAGAAAGAGATGTGTACAGTAAGACAAAGCACGGTGACATGTGATTACATTAAACAGACACAGTAAATCTCTTACAGCCATAGTTTATAACTCAGAGAATTGGGGCAGAACCTTGACCTGACAGAATTCTAGCTGATAAGGTTGATTTAGTTAGAAAATAATTCTGAATATTAGGGAAAATATTTCACATTGCCATCCTATATGTAAAAGTAAAGAAACCAAAAAAGTGTTTTGAGATCATAGTTTTATCTAATTTTCTATATTACCTGAATTGAGAAGTCTAGAATTATTGACATTTGATTAATATATCAAAAAATAAAGCACAACTTCTTTGGTTATTGGATATTTCAGAAATCAGGTAATAAAGTATCTGAGATAGTTACCTATAAGATATTTTAAGTAATTAATTTTCACTTCTGCAGGAAAAAAATGCTGGGTCAAATGGTTTAATGAACAATTATTTTGCCGAAATAGGGTTTGGTCAAAAGAAAAGAGTTTTTGATGTAAAAAAACCTAGTAGTTAACTCAGAAGTGGAGAATCACTTTGCATAAACATTTTTAAATTACTTAATATCTTGCTAACTCTTAATTTTCAGTAGGATTCTTTCTTTTAAGATGTTTTCTGTATTTTTCTTTCCACAAAGATGAATTATTTGAGAAAAATATTTTTTTACTGGATTTAGAAATGAGTTACAAGTAAACTTTATTTATACATTTAATTCAGGCTTTTTCTAGTAGGTAGAAATAGCCAGATATATCTGTGTTAAGTCCACATTTAATCAGAATGTATAGTCAAAAGAAAGGCCCCCTGTACTCAGTATAGTGAAAATTCAAATTCAAAATTGAACTTCAGATTTGAGTAAATGAACAGATACATAAATTAGTTTTGTGTAAAAACAAAACAAAACTTATAAAGCAGGCTGGAAATCCATCATAGGCTGCACCAAATCCTCTTGTAAAATTTTCCATGAATAATAGTTGTAGGTCTTGGCTGAACAGTTAGAGACTTTAAGGGCAAGACTGAAAAGGATTCACAGTGAGAAACAGAAATAGTGAAAGGTCCACTTAGAATTGTTTTGAAGAAAAAGAGTTTCTTGAATTTGCATCATGTGACAGAAGAGACATGCTTTTTTTCTACAATGTTCAGACATTGCAGGGAAATGGTAGAGGATACTGCAAATTGTTCCCACCACCCTTTTTGTAAGCTATGCAGCCAGATCCTTACTCACATGGACTCTTTCGAGGCTCAGGAGGAAGGTGGAGTCTAAAGATTAAAAATGGTGTCTAACATAGACTTCAAGGTGAACTCCTTACCTGCTCACTGGTTACTACTACTTAAATGGGCAATGAAAATAGTGTTAAAATATATCCCTAGCCATAAATACATACAGCACTTTTAAAATTTTAAATTATAAACTGTTGAAGGGATTAGATTAATAAACAGATGAATAATTGCTGTCCTTTACCAGGGTACAGCATACACTTTCTAAAATATCCTGCCTTGAATAGTAAACAGAGACTTCAAAAATATCTAAACAAGACACATGAAATCTCCAAGATTTAGAAAGGAACAATGGTAAGAAATTACTTAAGTAGCTATTGGTCAACAAACTGATAACACTGTCTTCAACTGCATATATCTGTTTTCCTATTTACAATTCCATTACATAATCTAATCAACATATCTTAAAATATGTGCATGGTCAAGATTAGCAGATGGCCATCTTTCTCTGCTCAAAAATGCCTTCAAAAGCTGGTCTCTGAATAGCAGTTGGCAGGAAAAATATGCAGATGGCTGAAGTAACTTTAATATACATCCATTAAATGGAATAGATAATTACATATCATAATCACTGATGATTAATTACAAACAACAGACATAAAATATATATGTTTCATATGTTAGCTCTTCAAGAGGACTGCTAAGGCAGCTGGGCATCGAATAAAAAGATTAAAACCCAAATTAGATATGCTGTTGGCAAAAACAAAACCGAGGCAAAAATCCATAACTAGTCAATCAGCTGCTCAATACAATAGTCATCTCTTGCACTGTAGCCTGAAGGTCAGTCATCTGTGACTCTGATGGCATGTCAAGAAGAGTGATTTGCTTCAGCTGAAAAGAAATCTGCCCATAATCAACATATAGCCAGTCTGCTTTAAATTTAGATCTATTTTTTTCCCTCAGAAAAACAGGAGACAATCTGTATTGTGTACCCTCAGGCCTAATAAAGAACACAACAATTGAGCATGTATCAGAGAGCTGAAATATCTTTAGGCTATCATGGTAGGACTACAAAGATATAGCAGTGGTTCCTAAGATGATTCAAAATGATCATGGAGGCCAAGGTAAAGGGTAGAAGTCTATTTGTTCTGAAGTGCTATAGATGATACACCAGTCCAGAATACAACTTGTAATTTAATGGCCTCCACACCAATGCTACCTAATGCCAACATCACACATTCCCCTTAGGGGCCTCAGAATCTTCTTTCAGGCTGCAATTAGTGGTGTCATAGTTTGTGTGACCTTTTAATGTGGTGGAGTTCTTCCCCAAAGTTGCTGAATCTACACATAGATCAAAGACAGCATCAGCATCAGGGTGATGTTTCAGCTAAAGTAATTTCTTTTTTTGATGAGAGACTCATACTGTATTTTCTATATCCTTACTGAAATACACATTAATAGAGAACATGGGGGTAAAAAAAAAATTTTCTTTCACTAGACTTTCATTAGAGGAAGTTTCAAAGGAATATGTTCCTTTTTCAGTAAGGATGTTCCCCTTCCCCTTTAACAAGTGAAAGTCAACCATACTCATCAAAAAAGGGATCTAATGAGTCTTCACCACCTTGTTTATTGTATCCACTTATCTGTGGCATAGTAATTACTGTAGCATCTGAGCACAGCATCAGCAATGACAGCTTTACCCTGGCATGATGAGCAGCACATTGATCACTGGCAGAACCTCAACCCAAGTCCATTTCAAATGTTTACTCACAGCTCCCTGGTCACCAGCCTCAACTATTAATTCCACTGTTGTCACTACAGAAGTGACATACTGCAGACTCTGAATATTTTTCAACTAATAACCCTATCCTGGTCCATAGGATTCCTTAGCCTGAGTTTGTGATTCTTTTTACAGATAAAACTCTGAAAAGGCAGAGGAGTAGATTAAGGCAATGCACATAGGAGCATTACACAGAAGAAAAAGACAGTTGGGTTCAAAGAGCCATGGTTCTTACCCATCTACTAACAACATATTCTTCCTGTGGGAAAATCAAGTTTCAGTCATTCTAACACTATCAAACTGTTCTAAAAAGTATTGAGGCCAAAGACTCCAGTCTTCTTCAGGTTTAATCATATTTTGGTTTTGTTTAATTGTAGTTTCTAGGCATAGCTATTTTGAAATTATGTGTTTATAAAGTATTTGAAAAACAGTGAAATATCTTCACTTTCTCAACTTACTGTCTCATAGCCATTTTTTTCAATTATTGTTTTCCATTGTCCATCAGTCCATTCAAACATATAATAAAATTTCCTTGAGAAACTTCCCTTGAGAAACATCAGGAAGATTGAACGTACCCAACTACTCAAGAGAGTAAGATTAAACCATCTCCACTAAGCTGGTGCAACTCTAGTTGAGAGGGAAGATACCAGCTCATAATTTCAAAACCAGCTGTCTTACTGAACAATTACACTCTAAAATGCTGAATTAATGAGTTTGATATATTATTTCAGAGGATTGCACCTGACTAACTGGACCCATGGCTTATAGCAATAATGCATAAGAGTAATTGTACATGAATGACACATTTTTCTGATATATTTTTGTAGTGTTCCAATTTGTTCAACTGGGAATATGGAGAGGAGAAACTGAAATGGGTATTGAAATCCCTTGGACTATATTATCCTTCTGACATTTTAAGACAAGGTATAATTGTGAAATCTGAATTTCATGAATGTTACAGGAGTTTTGCAATTTAATTTCATCTTTGTGATTGATGAAGGCATGTTACCAAACACATTTTGTTCTCAGTGATTTATATTTCGTGACTTCTCTACATAAAGGAAAGATATACATTGTGTTTATGGACCTGAAACAAAATTCTTATGTTTATCCTGAGAATAAAATATATTTGAGGCTATTTAACATCTAGGCTTGTTTAAAATGCCTCTCTATATTATCTCTTTTGTATTATACATTTATATAATTTTGTCTCTGAAATTTATAATACATACAAATTTCCATATAAGGTTTTATTAAAAAGCTAGAACAATCTTTGTGATAGGTAGCCAGTTTCACTAAAAAGCATTAATGATTTTCTGCAGAAATGGATAGCAGTGAACAAGGGTAATTTTAAAAAATATTAATTAAATCATTATGAGTTAGCCTTAGCCATCCAGAATTTGAAGCAAGAACTCTATTAGGGAAGAGCATTGATTTAATTGCACTTTTTATACTCTTAGTCAAAATGTCAAAGGTATGCTCGGAATTGTATATTACCTGATGGCTTGATTACTTGCTTGTTAATAATTGTATCATTCATCTGGAAATAAACTCTTCTGACATTTAGCTTTACTCTGTTTGCTTTTTAAAGTGAGACGTGATTTAGCTAAGGCAAAGAAAAGAACATGAAGTAGGAAGCATATGGGATTAATTATTTACTGTGTAAAACTATATTTACATTTAACAGTTAGACCTGATCAGCTGGAGTTTTTAAACTCCTGCTGGCTGTGGATGTGGATGATGCTCTTTTTGGATTCATTCCCCACCCCTGCCTGCCCTCTGCACTTGCCCCCAGTGCTGTTGATCCACTGAGAGAGCTCCTCACATTTCCCTCCAAAGTTCCAGTTCAGCAATGGCTGTTTGAACAGCCAGGCTAACAGCTTAAGTCACCACATTATCTGGACCAATAAAAAGATGCAGTGCTAATAATATATTGCTGAATCTAATACAAGTCACTGCTACTGCTGCAGAGTATGGCAATGCCTTACATATCCACAGTGAAGCTTTTATGTATTCTTCAGGATTTAGTGTAGGTGGGTCATACTCTGGCTAAATGACACCTTTCAGTGATGATGTTCCCATCCAGACATAAAATACTTTGGTCGTACAAACCCTGAGAATGTTGTGCAAGACCTAGGTGGGAGCTAGCTCTCAACAGAAGAGCAGAGCACAAATCCCAACGTGCTCTGGGTTCTGCCATGGATGGCTCACCATGCTGGATCTAAGTTAGGATCTGCTTAGTCCTGTCTAGGCTTGCCCAGCAAACAGAGAAACTGGCCTGCAGGCCTAATGACAGCACAAAGGAAATTTCAATGCTGGATTTGGTTGCAACGAATACTTTGTTTGGGGTAATGTCTTCAACATAATTATCAGTCTGGAGAAGACAGGGCTCTAAGAGATCTTATAGAAGCCTTCCAGTACCTAAAGATGGCCTACAAGAGAGCTAGAGAGGGACTTTTCACAAGGACATGAGACAAAGGAGAATTACTTTAAACAGAAAGACAGTAGGTTTAGGTTAGATATTAGGAAGAAATTCTTTACTGTGAGGGTGGCGAGGCACTGGAACAGGTTGACTAGAGAAGCTGTAGATGCCCCATCCCTGGAAGTGTTCAAGGCCAGGCTGGATGGGACTTTGGGCAGCCTGGTCTAGTGGAAGGTGTCCCTGCCCATGGTAAGGGGCTTGGAACTTGATGATCTTGAAGGTCTCTTCCAACCCAAAAAATGTTATGCTTCTATAATAATACAATTCCATTTTGTACTACAGAGCAGATCTATCAGCAGTTATTATTGGGCCTGGATAGACAACTTTCCAAAACAATTTCCTATCAGGTTACAAACAGACTGTATTCTATTAATTTCTCTGTTTAGTGGTTAATATTAGGAAATAGTTTCTACTTCGTAGGTAACTGGAAGAAAAAAGGGATTGTAACATCATATTTCATGGATGGCCATGATAGAGGAGAAACATTGCACTCATGTCCTTAAAAATATTATGTCTAATATATTATGTATCAAATGATAAAAAATAATAAACTGTCTCAAGGAAGTAAATTGGGAGTCTTCCAACTCTTCTAAGTCATAGCTCACTTCCCACAAGATCTCAGTAGATCAGGGATTCCAGTTTCACTGTGGTGCATGCCATCTAAATCCAACTGGAGGACATGGAACTGCCAGTGCAGAGCTCCTCACCACAGCACCGTGTCTCACAGTCAGAGAGGTGCAGAACTAATGAGCTGTTTTCCAGTAATGTTTAGATACATCATAGTAAATTATTGCAACTTAAGTATTTCCTATTGTTGTACTGAACACTAAGTCAAGCAGACATCAGGTATACTGATTCTCCTTCTCCAGCAAGCTGATTTCACATTCATCCCTTTCCCATTGCAAGAGGCTGGTGCTGCTTTACCACAGCCTGTTTGAACACTGTCGATTTTTTAAATTTAGTCAGAGCCAAGATAAGATAAGTAATGGGTAGAGTAATGTTTCCAGTTGCTGCTTTGCAAATCACAAAGCAGAATCTCTCATTCAAAAGGAAAAAAAAAAAAAAGAAAAAGAAAATAGGAAAAAAACTCAGAGTAAAAAACAACAAAGCAATTAAAATGAAAATGTAAAACTAGAACATGAACTGCCAAATCCCAGAATTAATTACTATGTCTGTCTGTGTTCAAATGTCAAATTTGCTACTTGAATGGTATCTCAAAGGTGCTGTATATCACCTAGCAATTTCTACACCGCTTCCTCCTGTCATCACTTACCTTCTACCAAGAGCATGTGTCAGAAAATTAGGCCCAAGGTTTTACTTAGAGAAATACAGGAGGATGTATATTAGAACAGACTGATGATAGACATAATTTAATATATTGCTCTGTCTTTTCATCTGCATTCAATGCATCAAAGTTATCTTTAAAGAACTTGGATTAAACTTATCCAACATGTGCAAAATTTGTTGCTGATACAGTGATTTTTGACGATTTTAAAATATATTTTAGTTCTTGAAAATTTATGCACTTTTTGAATTCATAAAATAAACTTTTCCGTTAAATGGATGCTAACCTCCATAGCGGAAATAATTAAAAATGCCCTGTGATTATGATTCATAAGAAAACAAATATAACAGCCAAAATAACCCATAAAAAGTGAGAAATTTAGTGGATATAAAAACTATATCTATAACTCCATTTCCATGACTAGAATATGCATCCCCACCTGCTGTGGTTCCTCTGTGCCTCACTTTGTCCAAGAAACCCCCAACAGCAAGTGTGGCACTGGGGAACAACTGTGAGATGTGACCCACTACAGACATCTCTGCAAGCCCCAGTGTTTTGCAGCAAGTGCTATAACCTACAAGTTGCTAAAAGTACATTGCAACAAGTATAATGACAAAGCTCTTATGGCTTATAAACTGTTCTGTTAATTCCAGTTACTCATGGGTCAATCACATTTTCATGGCATTATTTTTGGGAATATTTAGATTATGTCATGTCACCTACAGCACTGTCTTCTTTCCTTTTCCCAGTAAGTATTAAACCTTAGTCTTCTCAACAGTTCTGTTGTGATTTAACCCCTCTCAGCAACCAATGCCCACACAAGCACTCACTGACTTCCTCACCAGCAAGATAAGGGAGAGAACTGGAAAGATAAAGATAAGAAAATGAGAAACCTCATGCATTGAGAGAAAGCCAGTTTAATGGAGAAAGCAAAAGCCACCCACGTAAAACAAGGAATGAATTCAGTGCTTCCCATGGGCAGACAGGTGTTCAGCCATCTCTAGGAGAGCAGGGCTCCATCATGGGTAAGGGTGACTCAGAAAGACAAATGGCATCTCTCCAAATGTCCCCCCTGTTCCTCCTTCTTCCTCCCTCTTTATACACTGAGCATGATGTCACATGATCTCGAATATCCCTTAGGTCAGTTTGGGTCACCTGTCCCAGCTCTGTCTCTGTCTTCCCTGCCAGTGTGGCAGTATGAAAACTAGAAAAGGCCTTGACTCTGTGCAAGCCCTGCTCAGCAATAACAAAAACATCTCTGTATTATCAACCATATATTCAGCACAAATCCAAAATGCAGCTCCATGCCGTACACTGCAAAGAAAGTTAACTCCACCCGAGCTGAAACTTGCACAAGTTCAAAGGCAATTTTTTTTAAAGAGCCCACTGAAACCCTTGCTATGTGCTTCTAGGTGTGCAGGCACATTTCCACGTGATAACATGGCATCAGAGGTGAAGAATTACATAACTGGTACTTGTGTATGTATTTCACTGACTTGGTTTCACTATGTGAAATGCCCAGGTGCTCTAGCTGGTACTAATGCCATTTTCGCTCTCATTTTTTCTGGTACCTTTCTGATCTTTTTCTCCTGTCTTACCTAGTGGTTTTGCTCATGAAGTCATAACAATCTCACCTTACTCACAGTATATAATTTTTGTGGCTTTTGTGTTACAGATGTAAGCTGGAAGAAGTGATTTCTAAAGGTTCCAAACCTGGGGGGGGAAAGGTTAATATAGCGATAGCTTATTTTGGTAAAACCTCAGCATTTTTTAAAGCTCAGTATTGTTAATTTGAAGAACATGTATTTCAGGAAGAAAACAAGGGGTTTCAGCTTTCCTTCCTAGCTATTTCTATATATAACAGTCAATAAAGAGGCTGGGAGGTAGAGCATCCATGAGGTAAATTTTTCATAGGCATGGAAGAAACATAACATTCAGTCAATTTCCAAGGAGCAGATATCAAAACATGAATTGAACGGCAGGAGAGAGGGAACACCTTACAGAAGAATGAAATCTCTGCTAATGATTGCAGGCCATAGATATTTGGGTGTCTGTTCTCTTTTGTTTTGTAAAACTTATGTTCTGGGTCACCTCGCTCCAAAGTGAAGAGGACCTTACACAGTAGGACTAGAGAGGGCATCAGCTCTGAAAACTGAAAACCTTCTCCCATTCCCTCTGTCTCCTTCCTTCCTTTGCTCCTTTCTCCCTTTCTTCCTCAGAAGACGTTTCTGTGCTGTATCTAAGTAAGGTTCTGATAACTGGTCTCCTCCTCAGAACCTAAATGATAATGCATGCTAAAAGTAATTTAATACTAATTACAGATTATTTAAGGCACTGTAGAAGCATCGCATCATTCATGTGAGTGCAGCGATTGATATCTGCACCCTCTATCTGCATTTGGCTGTAACAAACAATTCAGCTAAGAGAATGCCTGTTCTCTAAACCTTGATATCATCACTCATTGCTCTGTGGAATGTATAGTGAGCATTAAAATATGAAACAGTCTAACACTTGGAAACATTTCCCAGAACAACTCAAGCTGACGTGGGAGGGAAGGCACACTGAAGGTCTGTATTCTTCCCTATTTCACTCCTTTCTTTTGGAAATATCACAGTGAAAATGAGATACAAGCAGCAGTGGGGTCATAAAATTTTTTCAATGTTGAAACTTTCGTGGGGTTTAACCATTGTGCCATCATTGCTCAGAATCGTGTTACTTTTACTCTGGAGCTTGGCAAAACAGAATGAAATGAATTGGCCAAGAATTGAGTGTTGGCAATTCAATCGTTGGCCCAGCAGTCACAGATGTTTTCAAGGCAGCCCGTGCTGTGCTGTTCACCACTATAGTCAAAACTTGAAATATTCCCCAAACAGTTGTCTTTAATTGGGTTTAAATGGATGAGTAATGGACTGAATGCATATGTATCACCAGATCTGAAACACAGCACAATGATAGAAAAACCCTTCAGAAACTTGGGGGCTACTGTTTTGTGTGAAGGGATTAATGGAATACAGGATGCCTTCAATATCCAGTGATCTGTTCTTAGGTTCATGCCAGTATTTTGCTCTCTCTTTGCAGTGTCATAAATGATGTGTCATGCCAGCCATGGTTTTAGGCAACCCAAAGGACCATCTGCTGCCTCAATTGCAGACGCCTTGTCCTGACATGTGCCAGCAGGACAAGTGGCAGCATAATGGTGCTCAGAGTACCGTGCTGGAATGTGATCCTGGACGACTGACAACAAACTGGCTCTGTTTGCTCTCTTGTTTGGATACTGGGCATGTTTTCCTCTTCACAATAGCTTTGTGAACAAACAGCTTTGCAGCCACCAAATACTTGAAGCTGTCAAAGGTGCATTGTTTGTCTCAGTGAAGATGATAAGGAACACCTGTATGTATTTAAATCCCCAGTCTTATCAGTAACGTTGAAACTCGTTCAATGATCTTATAGTTTTCACTGGTGCACTTGCCTTGTATTTAAATACAGCATTTTTGCAGGCATCCAATGTGAGTGAAATAGCTGTCTGACTGTGGTGAAAAATGAAAACTTTACATATAACTTTGTCACATCCTGATTTTGCATTCTTTTGACCTAATTCTTTGAAGAATATCACTATCATTGAAGGTATAAATCCTGTTGCACATGAACCTGATGGGGAAAAATAGGATTTTATAAAGTATAATGTAATTCTCCGCTTGCAGTACACAGCCATAACTGAGAAGTAATGACTTTTATCTAAAAAAAAAAAATCCATTGTTCTAGCTAGATCTCTCAGACAGTCAACTTCAGCTTATAGTAAAATTTTGTAATAGAATTCTTTTCCACAGGAAAGCAATTAATTATCTTTCAAAAATTTATATGAATGTAAGGAGAGGGTCCCAGCAGGAAGAGCAGTGTTTTAAATCCTTTTCAATAGGCTAAAACTTTATAAATACCGTCATGTTCAGATACAAGCATAGAGAAAAGGTCTTCCTGAAGAAAGGAAGCCGCCCACCTGTGCAGGTAAAACCTTCCCATCTCTTGTCGTATAACCAGATTTATTCTATTGCATTCAATCACTGTCTGCTGCTAGTTTGAAGGAAGGTTTTTCCCATTACTGCAAGTAGAATAATAGCATGAGCAAGGAATAAAGGCTGAGCAGAACTGGCCTGTAACATGGGAAAAACATCCTCTGAGCACTGCTGCAGAAGCAAGGGATTTCACATTCTTTGTGCAAAAGAAATATAGGGGAATCTATCATACCCCATGCTCATGATCACTTTCCTCTTCTCCCTCAAATTCACTTTCATTCTTCCTTGTCCAAAGTGAGGAAAAGGTAACTTGAGCTAAGAATGCGCAGTAGGGATGTTGCATGAAAGGGGAGGTTGTGATGTGCCTCTGCACACATCCCAGATTTGAACACGTACCCATCACTAAATGAGGCTCGTTGCTCACAGCACAGGAGAGCCTGTGGCTCCACGTTGCCAAGGCTCTTTGGGGTTTCTAAAGGCAGATCTATTGGCAGCAGTCCTGAGGGAGACACATTCCTGTTAACTCAGAGCACAGCAAATTAGTCCCATCAGTACCAGCTCACAGCTCCCTGCACCACACAGCAGTAAGTAGTACAGTTGTATCTATGGGCCTGATCTTCTCATACTTTGCATCCTCTTTACCCAATTCTTGCACTCCTGTCTAGCTATCTTAACACCATGTTAAGCCCCTTGATGTGTAGACATAATACTGGACAATTCAATGCTGTACTTTGAAGAATTAAAAACGTTTTATTTCTTACTGTGGTCCAAAGTTGTATCTCAAGGTCATTTTCCAGCTAAGTAGTTGAATAATATTACTCCTGGATCCCTACACCAGCACACAGGATGGATGGGCAACAATCTGTGTAAAAACACCATTTTTATCTGACTTAACAACAGTAAATTTGATTTAGTAGTGACAGGATAAGCTCTTTTGGTGTCTGGCTTGTGTACACAATGGAAAGGTATCTTTGCAGGCATTCAGAAAAAGCTTCATTACTGCTGACTTCTTTCTGAGGTATTAAAGGCAGGTTGCTTTGGATTTGTACCAGCAGCAAAGGCACACACTTGCTTCTGCCTCTGTTGTTCTGGATTGTTCTGGTATTGCCCATTTCAGCTCCACCTGCTATGACGAAAATATAAAGATATGCTTAAACCCAATGTCCAGGCAACTACAAAAAGGCAGAAAACCAATTACTCTTACTGTCTTGATCAGACAGTAGTAAAAGGCATAATCTTGACTGGAACTCTTTTGTTCACCTGAAAAAATATACTATTTTTTCTGTAGTACCACTTCAATAACCCAAAAGATCTGACAGTTAAAAACCCTGAATTAACGGGTAAGTTTCACATGTTTGTAGCTGTCTCAGCTTCTGGGTCTCATGTTTTCCAGCCTATTTTTATAAGTTTAAGAGTAGCAAGGCGGCATTTCAAATGCCAGACAATCTGAGACTTATAATGAAATAATAAGAAAAAAAAAAATTTATAGCAGACATGGTAGATGACATTCTTTCATTTTATTAGTGAGTTGCAAAATTAATTTTGTGCCAGAACTAGCTGAAGTAATACAGCAGCATAAAATTGAACAATAACCTGAAAAACACAGTTTTTTCTGTATTTGTAGGTGGCAGTATTTGTATGACTTTTGGTTGTGAGTAGAATTTGTGATGCTTTTGCTTATCCCTCTTTTTATAAAGAGTATTACAGCTTTCCACTTGGGCAGAGAGCCGAACCAGTTCATATGTGAGGTAGCTGAAGAGAAAAACAAATAAATGTTCTTCTGCTGGAGATACAAAGTGGCCTACCCTGACACATCATCTTTTTTCCCAAAACTTATCTCACTTTTCTCCAGGACAATCAAAACCTGAAGCACTTTCAGATTCAGTGGAGATGAGATGGCTTCAATAGTTAGCGAAATTTAGAAGTAGACTGACTGTAGTAATAATGAAAGTATTTGCCCTTAGATGCAACTTTCTTTTCACCTTAGAATGACATTTAATGCTCTGCAAGGGCCAGAAACCTTCAAAATATTATTTCTCATTTATTAACTGAAAAAAGCAGTATGCAGAAGCCTTTTATTTCCACTGAGTCTGTTCAAATGCTTGCCTGATATGAGAAAACAGGATGTCTCTTTGGACTTTGCTGTTTCAGGATGGCATTTCACCCATGTGAAATACCTTTCAAATTGTTATGATCATTAGAATCTTAAAATCCCAGCATTTCAGAAGTCCCTATCAATGCAATTGTTTTTCTTTCAAGAAAGTATATTTTAAATCCTAAATATAGGTACAGCTGTGGTAGATTTAAACAAATTACCAGACAGTACTGAAATTGTGCGATACGATTTAATTTTTGCAAGGACACATTTTTTTAACAGTTGAGGTTGCAAACTTTACAGAAGCTTTGAAAAGAATCATGGAAAGACCATGAGGATGTCTTAGTGATTTTCACATTCTAACTAAACATAAAATACAACAATTTAAATAAAAAATAACACACAACTGTTTGTATTAAAATCTCCTACTAACATATTCAAAACAAAAAATCATAGATTTGAGATTACCTACATTACATACTTTTGTACTCCCATGCTTTAGAAACTTAATTGTTGGCTGACTCCAAAGAGCTACACAAAGCTTTTAAAACATTTCCACTAACAGGGATGCATTTTCAAAAAACCAAGTAAATAAATGAGGCTTACACTTTAATTCACCTTCAAATCTCAACAAAGTCTCTCTCTTTTTTTTTTTCTTTTTCTTTTTTTTTTTTTTTTTAGTGTGATTGCAGTCACAATAGTGGGGATCTCTTGTGCCAGTCCTATAACAAATCTGTAATAGACCAGGCACAGGACTCACGTTCTTTAAGCTCTGGCCTCAGGGCATGCATGACTGTTTATGTCCTTGACAAACACAAAAGAGCAAAAGAGTGAGCAAAACTGGGTTGAATCCCAAAAGGTTTTTCTTCTCTTTCCTTCAGTCTTGTCACACCACACTTCTCCGTCTCTCTTCTTTTCAAGCTTATTATGAGAGCTGAGAGTTCATTTGAACCATCAGTCACATACTGTAGAATAAATCCATATGGATTTACTGTATTGCTGTGCTTCCTAGCTCTCTGAAGGATATACTCTCATTTTAAAAAGAATGGTAAATCTTATACTACATAATCAAACAGAAGATTGGGAAAGATACTGTATGCAAAAGACAATGATAAACAGCAACATAGAAAGTGGAGGAAAATCATCTAGTTGAATAATTTAACTGTTGTTTTTAGGTATGGTCTCAAAAAATTTCATTTTATTTCAGAAGCAAAATCAAACAGTACATTAATTAATCTTAGAAATTATATCCAAATTGTATAAAAAATTCAGCATAAAGAAAGCATAGATCCAGAGTAACTCGATTAAAAAAACTGCTCTGGACCTCAGAAAAATGGGGTATATAACAGAAGAGAGAAAATACCCAAAATATCATGGAGTTGGTATTGGATACAAAATTGTTTGTGGAAATCTCATTTGATATTGCCAAAACAAAAAGATGTGTAGCATTTGATTTGAATACTCAGACTGACCCATCAGTACATGCAGTGGTCACACTCCATCTGGTACCAGCGAGTTCACACTTCAAGAACTGTGTTTTCCTCCATATAAATGCTTCAGAATATTGGAATGAATTCAGAAACCAGTTGCCCAGTAAAGTTACCTTATGGGAAGAGCTGGTAATCCTAAACTTGTGAAGCTCAACATGATAAAGATGTTTCGGGTGGAAACATCAGTGTATGGTGCTATTCAGGAAGAAGGCTGCCCAGAGAAGTTGTGGAACCACCATCCCTGGAAGTGTTCAAAAGATGTGTAGGTGTGGCACTTGGGGACATGGTTTAGTAGTGAACATGGCAGTCCTGGGTTAATAGGGGCACTCAATGATTTGGAGGCTTTTTTCACCCCTGACAAGTCTATGATTCTATGATCCATGGTACTCAGTGCACAGCATAAGAGAACTATTAATGTTAAATGCAACCTAGGATAAGGCAAAACATTATTTCAGTATAAGAAAGCACTTAGCTTTAAGGTCTGACCTGCTGGGCTATGGAATATCCTTCAACAGCCAGGGCAGAAAGCCCCAAGGCAGAAATCGCCTGACACTTGACTGGACCATTGCTGGGTGTTAGCAGGAACAGGCCCTGGGCACACTGAGAGGAGGGGGAAATTTTTATGTGGGTGCAGCTGTGGCCAGAGACACAAGGTCCCACCCTGCCATGACAGGGCAAGGAGACAACCCGGAGAAAACTGTTTTCAGAGACTCCACAGAGAGTGCACCCATAGCCAGCAAAGAGAGCACTTTCATTCTCATCACTGCCTAGGAGAACTTGCCCAAAAAGTACTGCTGTTGCACTGGGGAAACTGTAATTAGTTTCTATGGCTGCCTTTCCAAAAAGGGCAAGAATTGAAATTATTAGATGTTGACATGATTTTTAAGTATTACTGCATTAAGATATTTAGGTTTGATACATGGGAACTCGCTAAAGAGCAATGACAGTTAATGCAAATTTATTTCCTGTAGCTTCTCTTGGCATTAGAGTTTTTAAACAAATCTTCAAGTAGATTACTTTCTTAAATCCTAGCCAAGAGACTCACAATTATTTTTTACATCTCCTTCCCTCACTGCCTTTCATTTGATGAACTCTAATATAACATATGCCGTGCCCTTGACGCATGCAGTTCTTTCTTATGTAAAGAAAAGCAAAACCAAATGCAGCTTTCTCTGCAGAATATGTCTTTCTCAGCATTTCTAACTGACTATTGGCGCTTTGTTTCAACATTCTATGGACTATATTTCTTCCATATCCTTGTTTCTTTTTCTTTTTTTTTTTTTTAGAAGGGTAATTAACATGCTGTATTTTAAATCCTGTTTTTTTCTGCAAGTCTGCATTGCAGTCTTCAAGTGAGTTTTCTGCTTCCCTTTTTCGTTTTGAATGTACTTCCACCTTTGGATCGTCTTCTCTCCCTCTACAGCTACGACTTCTCAATAATTAATCTCCTTGCATTGATTCTGTTCCCATCTTTACTTGCACAGTTCCAACACCTAACCTGTTTCCATTCATTTAATCCCATCTCTAGCTACTTTGACACTTCCTGAAGGTCCCTTATATAAAGTCATGGCATCTAAACTGAAATTCCCGTGGCTGCGTCTGAAACCACTGACTACAGCAATGGTATGAAGGTTTCCCTATATCACAGATAGAATGCTGTGTGTTAAAAAAGCCAGTTCCTTATTTTTGCATCAACCAAATACCATGCAAGGTGAACGTAGCTACAGCACTGAGTTCCCCATCTTGAACAGCCTTTAGAGTGCCTCTGCCGACGAGAGAAAGCTGACATTTTAAATTCTATTGCTATATTTTTATATATCTAATTTATTCTCCATACATAATTTGTTCTTTTCCCCCATTTGCTTTACAATTCCCAAACAACCAAAAAAAATTCTTATTTTTCACATGAGGAAAAGCAGCTTTTAACCAGTCTTCCGTGAAGCCTATAAATATTGCATTCATTTATTATGTAATAAAGTTTAAAAGCTACTTTAGATTGTTTTGACCAAATCATTTAAAGCAAAAAAATTGTAAGTGTAATGCTTTCTATTTTAGCAGCACACTAGCTTAATTATGATTTTGTAATTATATATTCTAATGAGAACTTTGCAATCCCTTGCAGTACACAGAGGCATCTTTTCATTCACTGTTTTCAACACACAGTTATCAAAATGTTCTCAAAATGTAATTAGTTTCTATGTTTTCTTATGATTAAAGCCATTGCAGAGGATGTTTTACACCAATCTGTGATCCGAAAATGAACATGCCTAGTGCTGTGTATCCTATATCTGGATATTCATTTAGGGCACATGGCCAAATCTGGCAGTTGTCTAGAATTTTGTTTTTATTGAGCAATCAGTTGAACGTTCATTCAGCATTTTTCCATATTTTGACAGCAAACAAGCACAATCAACAGCCATCTTTATCATCCTATTCTGCAACTGATGTTTTCTCCTCTGGAAATTTTTCTCAGATTCAAGCTTTCTCTTTGCCCACCTATACAATTTCTCAGAAAAACTGTTTATTTTCTCCACACTCCCCTTGAACAGCCTCCTGATACACTTGTGCACACTGTTACCAAGCTTCCTTGCCAGAATATCTATTGTGTTAGTTGTTTGTTTTCCCAGAAATCCGGTTGAGCCTCAAAGAATATTCCCAGACTGGTGGTTCCACTTGGCTTCACTAGCCCCTTACCACATTATTTCCACAGTGTGGAAATATATACTACACACAGGAGCAGTGCAGGAAGAACCCCAGGTTATCACTGGAGAGGCTGGCTCTGAAACTGGAAGCTGTGCAGTTATTTCATGTGGTTTGCACCTGGGTTCCTGCTTCTCAGTTCAGCTGCTGGTGAACTGCTTTTGTTTCCTAGTCTGCATGAATTTGATGTTAGCTAGAGGATACAGACCTGTATGAGTGCTGTATTGAACCTGGCAGACATATCCATAAATCAATAACCTATTTTTTAACAAAATCTTGGACTAGTAAAAATGCTCAGCCCAGCAATATGAACAAAGGATTTAATTTCATTTCACATGGAAATGACAGCTTAATCAGAACTCAAATTGCAGAAGCTGTTTCTAGACTCTCCCATATCATACCTAAGCAGTCCATTATTTCCAGGCTTCCCTGTGTTATCAGTGAGAATAAACCAGAAGTTCATGACAGGTGTTTCTAATAGGCAATGCTTATCAGTGCATCCAGGCTTGAACAGGATACCTTTTTTGTGGCAGTTTTTACATACAGCACCCAAACTTTAAAAATCTCCTGGAAACAAAGGCAGCTTTGCCCAGACTGATGGAGCTGCCATTCCCCAGGGCTGTCTTCATTCAGAAGGACTGTCAGACCATCCCTCTTTACATGGACAAATAGAGAGGCACCAGAAAGCACATGGGATGTGTGTGGGATGTCAGTGGACCCCATCCCCAGCACTCACTGCCACACGCAAAAGAGGGGCAAGGTTGGCAGCTGGGCTGATTGATGATACATCTTCAGAAGTGAATTTCTATAAAGGAGGAAATTCGATTTCTCTAATGGCAGCTCTGCCATTTATAGGAACAAGCTGCCAGTTTTCTGCTCATATCAGTGGACAATACTGTTACCAAGAAATGTTTCCTCCATTTAACGGGAAAGAAGCCTGCAAGACATATCCTCCTAATAGCAGAAGTTCAGTCAAGGTTAAGGAGCGATAAAATAAAAAAATATTACAAGCCAGACAAGAATTTACCTGTGCAGATACATGAAAGCCCATCCAAACTGTCAGGCCAGCTTCTGGACTATTCAGCAACCAGAACATCTGCAACAAAATCTGGCTTTTGAGATCCACAAAAGCTGGTGCTGTATTTCTGAGGCAGGTTTGAGGCGTTTAAGCCTGGTGAGATCTTTTGTCAGCCATGCACAACTGCTCCTGCATGTTTTCGGTTGTTGGAACTGACTCTGTGGGACCATGAAGCAATTACTAAAGCCTATCCCAAAATAACCAAGGACAAAACCAAAAAATGGCAGCCATTGATAATTTCAAAACTGCCTTTTTAAAAAGCCTTGAGACACTCACATGCTCCTGATAAAACAGATGCAAGATTCATTTAAATCATTAATCTCCCATGAACTGAAATATTTTTCAGAAAAATTAAATTTCCAAATACCCATGAGTTTAACCTGCAGTAAATTTTTGCCAGCATTACAATCTCAATCAGATTTCACAGAAACCAAAGGTGCTGAGAACTCACAAGGATGTCTCACAAAGCTGGTTTTGGTACTCTATGGCAATCAGCTTCTCATCCCTCTGCCATTTATCCCAACCCAGCATCAATCTGGCTCCCTGCCTTCACAGTCAATTTTCTGTTTGCATGTCTGGATGCTAAATCAATTGGTGACGAAATTATTGAAAGAATTCTATGCAAACAGTAACATAAAATTTAACATTGCTGTCCACCTGACTGGAATGAAAGACCCCTTTAAATAAAAGCAAATTGTCTGCTTTCCAATTCCTCTTTCTGCAAAGCAGCTATAGGGTTAGGTTTGGTATAGAGAAAGAAGCCCATATTGAGAGTCTGAAAATCTATTTTTATGCAAGCTTTCTTCACATCCAAGATTTTATTTTTTTTTTCAGATAAAGGCAAGCAGACAAGAGGAGGAAGAACAGGATTTTTCTTCAGACAAACAATCATTCTGTTTGCTATAGTTCTCTGAACAAACTAATTTTCAAGCTACATGTCGCACTTGTTAATGTGACAGGAGTATTCGGCATCCCTCCTCCTCAGTGTTAAAGACGATCAGTTTTATTAGTGCCGTTTACAGCCGATTTACCTCTATTTTGGGATCACGTACTGATAAAAAGTCTTACTGCAGAAAGGAGAACTTTTTCTCCATAGAGGCTCATTACCTCCAGTCAGGAGGTATGGCAGTGCCCCAGAGCCCGAGCCGCCCCTCCGCTGCCCCCGGGGAGCGCTTTCCCCGCTCCGCTCCGCGCCC